>VXAX01001481.1:43440-88239 GCA_013399835.1 Leptocoma aspasia | reverse complement strand
GGGTCTGCTCTGACCCTTGGGCTCTTGGTGAGGAGAAGGGCATTGTTTAATCAAAAGGGGATTACCTTCAGCTGGCCACACTATTGTTTCTCTGTTGTTCAGTAACAGAGGCTCGGCATCTTAGACATCAAAACTTGCTTTCAATTCTATTTCACTTATATGTTTCATATTCTCAAAGTCTAAACAGTCATATTTATAAGGCTTTCCTATTTCATCCTTCCCAACAAGCCCCCTGCCCTGTTTCCCTGCTGCCTGGCTCCCCTGGGATCCCAGCAGTGACAAACACATTTTCGGGTTGCTGGGAGGTCCCACACAAAGGATTTACTGGAAGAAGTGGCAGTAGCTTTTAAATTGCACAGCACCAAAAAGCTGCACAAACATCTCCCCCGGGTTCACCAACCTGCCCTGATCTCCTGTTGTGGGAAATGGATTTGTAGAGAGTTTTTAGAGTTTGATAGAAGATTTGTTTACATACAAGTATAGTATTTGTGTGTAAACATTGAGATAAGAAATGTTGACTTAGAAATGTTATAGAATAAGACGGATACTGTTAAGAGAGAAATGGAGTTACAAAAAAGTTTTAAAGGATGGTTTTGGAAATAAAATCAGATATTTTGGAGAAATAGAACTATGAAAGATATATTGTAATAGAGTTTATAAGGGGCAATTTTAGATGATTGGCTTAAAGATATTTATAGTATGATGTAGTAAAAAGAATAAAAAGTTTTTAAAACACCTCTCAGTTACCCCATCTCTAAGTAAAAAAAAATTAACTCCAACAAACATCCATCTCAGTGATGAAAAGGAGGTGCAGCTGAAGCTCTGCAGGGCTGGGGGCTCAGGGCAGTGCAGTGACAGGGCTGGCTGTGCTCACAGGGCAGTGACAGGGCTGGCTGTGCTCACAGGACAGTGCAGGTGTCACAGAGCTGGCTGTGCTCACAGGACAGTGCAGGTGTCACAGAGCTGGCTGTGCTCACAGGACAGTGCAGTGACAGGGCTGGCTGTGCTCACAGTGCAGTGACAGAGCTGGCTGTGCTCACAGGGCAGTGACAGGGCTGGCTGTGTTCACAGTGCAGTGACAGAGCTGGCTGTGTTCACAGTGCAGTGACAGGGCTGGCTGTGTCCCCAGGGCAGTGCAGGTGTCACAGAGCTGGCTGTGCTCACAGGACAGTGCAGGTGTCACAGAGCTGGCTGTGTCCCCAGGGCAGTGCAGGTGTCACAGAGCTGGCTGTGCTCACAGGACAGTGCAGTGACAGAGCTGGCTGTGTTCACAGGCCCACCCGCGACAGCGAGGATGAAGAAGATGACGAGAAGAAGGGCAAAGGCTGCACCCTGCAGTACCAGCACGCCATGGTCAGGGTCCTGACGCAGTTTGTGGCCGAGTCCTCGGAGCTTGGAGGCCACCTGAGCTACCTGCTGGGCTCGGAGTGGCAGTTCGACATCACCCACCTGGTGGCCGACTTCATGAAGGTGGAGGAGCCCAGGGTTGCCAAGCTGCAGGAGGGCAGAGTGCTGGCTGGGCGTGAGCAAGGCATCACCACGGTGCAGGTACAGCCCCTGCAGCCCCAGAGAGAGCCTGGGCTCACACACACACCCCTGGGTCATCAGGGCTTGAGGGGGGTGTAGAAAATTCCTTGATCTCAAGGGGAAAAAAAAAATGCTGAAAAAATGGGCATGCTAAACAGAAAAGGAAGTTTGAACTGGTTTTCATTGTGGCTATTTGTCACTTGTATAAAATGCCCTTAGGTGGAGCTTTTGTAGGTATTTATCCATCTCAGTGTGACTGGAACACAGGGAGATTTCTCTGGCTGGTGAAAGAGGCACACAACCATCTCCTCTTAACTCCAGTGGGACCACATGAGCATAACTGTTGGGAAATTGTACCAAATATCTAAGTGCACCTTTACGTGCTTGAACATATTTGAAAAATTCGTCCTTTTATGTTCACAAAATCAGTCACAAACCATGGACACAAAAATAACCTTCAGATGCCTTTTGGAGTGTTCATGTTCCCCACCTAACCTCTGTCCAAATTCATGCAGCTTCCTTAATCAAAATAAAGGAGTAGGAGCACTGGGGCTCTTCTCAGGGGCTGCAAGCACCTGTCATGTTCTGGTCACACTCTGGAGTCAACACAGGGATTTTAGGGCTCAGCTCCCTTCAACCTGAAATAAATGGGATAGAGAGAGCAAGGGATTTCTGCCCTTAAAATGTCTCTTTCTCTCCAGTGACTCTAAAAGAGCAGGAAGCTCCAGTGCAGGGAACTGTGCTGCAGGTTTCTCGTGGTGCTTTAGACAAGTCACACCTCAGGTATTTTGGGCTCCAAGCAGCTGTTTCTGCCACCAGTGTAAAGATGGGTCTCTTTCTGAGCATGCTGGAAACAAGGTCTTAGAGCAACTGGCAGCAGTGTTTTGGCATTGAAAAATGCAGGCAGGCACCCAGTGGGATTTTCAAAGTTCTTTTGCAAGTCTCACTTTCATTTCATTCAGGTCCTCTGTCCCTGGAAAGGCAACAGGCCAAGTTCCTATCAGCCAGGCTTTGAGCACTTATTTATCCCCTCACTGAGTTTCGGTGTTAATCAGTGCCTTACACTCTGTCCTGTGTGCTGCACTGCATTCACAGGGAGTTTTATAGACCCCACAAAAATGACTTTCAAAACCAAACAACAAATCCATTTAATTTATTCTATATTTCGTCAAGATCAAGCTGCAATTTTGAAGTGATTTGTTGTTTTATTAATTTTTTTTTTAGATAAAATAATTTAGCAGCAAATTACTGTAATGTCTTGGGGGAAAACATCAGCTCTGGCTTAGACACGAGGTGACAAACCCAGGATTAATCTGGTGTGCTTAGAGGCCAACCTTGCTTTAAAATACTGCATTGCTGTTTCAGGCAAGGTGTTTCCTTTCTCCTCCCAGGTGCTGTCCCCTCTCTCTGATTCCATCCTGGCAGAGAAGACAGTGATAGTTCTGGATGACAGGGTGACCATTACAGACCTGGGGGTCCAGCTGGTGTCAGGCTTGTCTGTGTCCTTACAAAGCAGCAAAGGAAACAAGAGAGCCATGGTTGCCACCACCTCTGCCTATGACATCCTGCGGACCCCCAAACAGGTATGCTCCAAAAGAATGCACCCAGGTCATTTATGTGTTCCCTCTGCTTTGGCTGAGGGATTTGCTGTCAATTTTAGGCAGCAGATGTAATGAATATATGGCTGTGAAAAGCAGCCACTTCTCGTGGTAAAGGCTGTTCATCTCCCTGGCCAACTCCAGGGTGCCAAGAGCCCCTCACAGTGACCATGGAACTCTGCAGAGCACAGGGAAAGGTGACAGAATCTGGGAATGCACAGTGCAAACAAAGCGTGGATGTGCCACAAAAAACTCTTTTTCTGTGGGGAAATACAGCCTAGCTGTGCAAGCAGAGCTGGGAATGCCATTCCTTAATTGTCTCACAAAGTCAGCTCAGCCAAAACGACCTCTGGCTGCAGGTACAGAGGTTTTCATGACCTGCGTTGCTGAAAACTGATGAGTTAGTGCTTACTTTGAACCATATCATCCAAGGAATTAAATAGCTTCTAATGAGACCACAGAACAAATTCTGTATGTGGTTTTTTAATAGATTTTATAGAACTGAGGTTCTACATCAGTGCAGAAAGTGTAACTATATTTTTTGCACTAGCAATTCGCAGTAAGAAGACAAATTGGTTTGGTCAAAACATAAAAATGGTGGTTTTTATGAGTGTTTCTACAGTTCCCAGGAAAGACCATAATCACTTTTGCATATTGCAAGTCCTGCACATTTGAAAGCATGACAGAAAATATAAACTACTGCCTTGAGATGTGTTCTCCTCCCAGTTTGTTCCAGGGGCTGGATGGGCTCACTGGCCCGACACATTCCAGCCCTGCTCATTGTATTACATAAGGCACTGGAAATGCAGCATTAGAGAAATTCCCCATTATAGGTCCTTTATAAACCTGATTGACCGTGATGTTGGAAATATGATTATTTTCATCACGAGGCTCTGGCATTCAAAGGAGGCTTCTCACTTCAGACTGAGAAAAAAGAATTGTTGATTGTTTTTTCCAGCACTTTTATTAAATTTACATGAGTGTTTCTTTGATAGTTCCTGAAGGTGAGGTAAATGCCTCAGTGGTCTAGGGAACACAAGCCTGCAAGAAAATGAGAAGTAGAGTAGACATTTCCATTTTCCTTAAAAAAAAACCCAAAAAGAAACCCCAAAGTTAAACTCCGTATTTGTTTTTTCAGACTTTAACAAGGGAGTGTGTGATTTGTGCTCTCTCTCTCACACATACTTCTTTTCTCCCCTCACCCTCTCCCCACCAGGAGGCTGTGGTGAGTGCTTGGGTTCTGTTCAGCGACGGGTCGGTGACGCCCTTGGACATCTACGACTCCAAGGACTTCTCCATCTCCATCACCTCCCTGGATGAGATGGTGGTGTCCTCACACCAGAACCTCCAGTCCCTCTGGCCCGTGGTGGTGGCAGAAGGGGACGGGCAGGGGCCTCTGATTAAAATTGAGATGGTGATCAGTGAGCCCTGCCAGAAGACCAAGCGCAAGAGCGTGCTGGCTGTCGGCAAAGGAAACGTCAAAGTGAAGTTTGGCCAAAAAGATTCGGACCCAAAAGGGAGCACCAACGACATCGATGATGTGGAGAAGGATTTTAAAAACCACGCAAGCAATGCTATAGAGAAAGCTGCAGAACAAGAGAGGACAGCACAAGACTGGTCCAAAAACCAGGAGGACGTGTCCGGTCCCGAGGACAATGCAAACAAAAGCACAACTTTCACATCTCCCGTTGATCAGGAGTCCCTGGAGGATGGCCAGCTTCAAAACAGCCCAACTGCCTTCACAGGTTTCCCATCCCAAGTAGAAATACCAGGAGAAAACAATCCCAGTGATCTCTCATTGACTTCCAGAGGATTGACAGACCTGGAGATCGGCATGTACGCGCTGCTCTGTGTTTTCTGCTTAGCAATCTTGGTCTTTTTGATTAACTGTGTGGCTTTTGCTTGGAAGTACAGGCACAAAAGGTTTGCTGTCAGTGAGCAAGGCAACATCCCCCATTCTCATGACTGGGTCTGGCTTGGAAATGAGGTGGAGCTCCTGGAAAACCCAGTGGACATTTCACTCCCATCAGAGGAGTGCACTACCATGATTGACAGAGGGATGCAGTTTGAAGAAAGCAACTTTCTCCTTAATGGGAGTTCTCAGAAGACTCTTCATAATCATATCCTCAGATCTTCTGAGTACCTTTGTGAAAAAGAAGTTAAAAGTGAACCTATAAATCCTTCTGGGCCAAAGCAGAAGCGAGTAAAGTTCACTTCATATACAACAATACTGCCAGAGGATGGAGGCCCCTACACCAACTCAATTCTATTTGACAGTGATGATAATATTAAATGGGTATGCCAAGATATGAATCTTGGCGATTCCAAGGAACTTAGGGACTATATGGAAAGACTGCAAGACAATATGTAAAACTACTTTCTTATGTTTGTAATCACCTTTATGCCTTCTGTTTATGGATGGTGGAGCAGTCAGTCCAGTCAGCAATAGGAACGAGACAGTCCAACCCTGGAGGTGCTGAGATGATAACCTGATATCAGAGAGCAGGTACAAGAGGCTGGCTGAGTTAATCCTGTTTCACCACAAACCAGGATGTGCCCCTAAAACAGCTCCCTGTAGGTGTTGGAGGTGTCACACACGATGGCTGTTTCTGTGTACTGCCTGGTACTAGCAAAATGCTAATCCAACTGCGCTCAGACTCAGAGGAGACTTCATTTGTTTGTCATCTCTCACGATAAATGGTAAATCAGAAAAGAAAGGGATGTTTGTTTGCATTGATTTTTTCTAGTCGTCGTCCTTTGTAAAGCACAGTGGACATTTCTTGCTTACAGCCTGAGAGTAAGCTCACAGAAAAAGGGATCAGAATGAATCTCATTTTATTGCCTATGTGCAATGCAGCCAAGCAGTCTTATTATTTTTTACAGATATAAAAAACCCCATGTGGTTAATTTCTTCTTATATTGTTTATGAATTTTGTTTGACTTAGGGAACATTAAATATTTTCTTTGAAGGGGTTTGATTTTTTTTTTTGGTTGTACCAAAGTGTAGTACAGTAATATTTATAATGATTTGAGTTTTTTATTCATCTGCTTCAGCCCCCAGAGATACCTCCTTCATCATCACTGATTATCTTCCTCCTTTCCATATGGGTCGTTAGTATTTGAAACATAGAAAGGAATTAGAACTCTTACTGGGAAAGGGTTGTGTCTTCTTACAGGGAACTGTAAATATAATAATAAACCCTGGAAAATAAAAATCAAGGAGTAGCCCTGGGTTCACTTTTGTCATTGCTAATATGAAAAAATGACCTGTAAAAAAAAGCCAGCACATACTTCAAAGGGAAATGCTTTGCTGAAACAGTAGCTTGGCTGACAATACATGTTATTATCTGAGTGAGAAAGTCAAACGTGGTATTGAAATGCATAAAACAGCAAGGAAAATTTCCTAGGAAATAAGCAAAGCTTGGTGTTACTCTGTACCAATGAATCCATTGGTGGTAGGGTTCAGCAGGCCAGAGAAGTTCATGCTCAACAGCCCCAGACCTTGTCTAAAACATCCCTGGCCATGAAGCCACTAAAGAGAAAAACTTTACACCATGTTTCATTAAAAAGGAAAGAAAAGACACATTGGGACTGCAGCCACACAAGGGACTATCCAATTTTATCAAGGAGAACATTCTGGAACTTTAGAGCTGCCATTTTCATCACATGTGTTTTTTTACTGAAGGATGACTGAGATAAGTTGAAAATTACAGTTAGGAAAAACCTGAATCTACAGAATACTTAAAACCCCCAATAAAGCACATGTTCTTGTGATGGATCCTGTGCAATAACCACAAGAGCCAAATTACATCTGCCTTACATACTGGAGTTCCCATCTTTTAGGCAGATCAAAGCAAGAATTGAATTTGTAGTTCAGTGGTGAAAACCAGAAAATTGTGGGAAATTCTGCATTTGGGTCCTAATCCACAAGTGGGAACATATTTAATGTAACTGCTGCAAAATACAGGAATTTCAACATTGAGACTAGAAGTGAGGACACCAGGCTTATATAAGTGATTAGAGACTTTTGCTGGCACTGAATTCACAGGGAGGGGATGGCATCTGTTATCATCTAATTTTGAGGAGAGAAAATAATAGAGCACAGATATGCTTCTGTTTCATAAGGCATGCAGCACTTGTGCCTCAGATGAAGTCTTGGGTTATTTAACAAATGTTCTCTCCCCTTTCAATGATCCAGGAAATAAGGAAAGATGAATTCCTACAATGATCCTTACCACTAACAACATAAAAACCCCTTTTTAGAATTTAACTGCTCTTCCCAACGTGTTATTTTGTATTTGGCCCAACCAGAGAGCAGAACCAAAAAAAAAAAAACCAAAACCAACCCTATTTACTATTGTTTGCACAATACAGTATAAACTGACCACAAATTGATTTAGTCTTGAAATCAGAGGAACCAAGGTGCTGCTGGCAGGTGCAGAGGGCAAAGAGCCCAACCATTCCTGAGTGCAAACCCCTCAGAGCAGAGCACGGAGCTGTTCCTCATGGAAACCTTTCCTTCTGTTCCTGCTTTGAGTTCCATTTCCTCATGGAAACCTTTCCTTCTGTTCCTGTTTTGGGTTCCATTTCCTCATGGAAACCTTTCCTTCCATTCCTGCTGAGGTTCCATTTCCTCATGGAAACCTTTCCTTCCATTCCTGCTTTGAGTTCCATTTCCTCATGGAAACCTTTCCTTCCATTCCTGCTGAGGTTCCATTTCCTCATGGAAACCTTTCCTTCTGTTCCTGTTTTGGGTTCCATTTCCTCATGGAAACCTTTCCTTCCATTCCTGCTGAGGCTCCAGCAGTGCTGCAGGGTCCCTGCTCGTGTCCCTGCAGCTCCCAGGGACTCTCAGGTGTCCTGGGCTGCTCCTCTGCCTCACCCACGGTGACAGAGCTCAGAGACTTCACTCAGCTGGAAAATTCCCTTGGAGGAGCCCAAAGTTCAGGTGCTCCCTGCTGGCACTTTGGGGTGTCCCTGTCCTTGTCCCTAATGCCCAATCTCTGGCTGTCCATCGTGCCTGGGCACTCAGGGAGGGACCAAAGCCACCTGAGGACACTTCTGGCCTTTCCAGCACTTTCCTGGTGCTCCTGGGGTCTGACTGGCCCCAAATCCTCTCTGGGTTTGGGAGAAGGTCCCAGGTGCCTGGGGCTGTGTCCTGTTTGCCACCAAGGGGTGAAGTCCCAGCTGGGGACGCTCAGTGTGGCCAGGAAGGTCCTCAGGGAAGTTTTTGGTGGCTCAGTGGCTGAATTTGGGGTGTTTCAGAGGTGTCATCCTCTGCCCGAGTTAAATGACAATTGCTGCCCATCAGGAGGGAGCACAGCTACTGGGAACCAGTTAAACAGTGGAACTGGGGACAGCTGTCCACAAAAACACCCAATCCCCAAATCTTGCAGTGGGGGGGAAAAAAAAGATCTGCAGGTTCATTAACTTTTCTTTTCCATCACATGTCATTACATGAAAGCTCTTACATGGAAAATGGCAATACAACCATGGAAAAAAAAGCAATACAAAAAAAAAAGAAGAAGGAAGAGAGAACTCTCTATTTTCAGTAAACTGGGATAACACCAATAAAGTGGAGTTATTCTGGATTTATCCTGGTTTGAGCATTTATGCTACTTCTCATAAGATGAAAGGAAAATATATTCAACATGAATATATCTGATACAAAATAGTTCTGACTTGATCAGTTCCTTTTAAATTAAATATCTCAAATTTTAATTTCAAAATTATGGCATACTCTATCAATTTAAGCAAATCCAATTTTAAATTATTTTAAACACCCCCTCACCCCCAATTTTCCCATTCACCTAAATATTTTTCAGTGTTAAATACAATATTTTATTCATGGAATATATAATATTCCACTTTGCTGTTAACTGAACAGCATTTACACATTGATAAAAGAGTCTCTGCTTTTGAGAGAACAAAGCAACGGTAGCCAGGTGATCAAAAGGCACAAAATGTATGTATGTAAGTATGTATGCAGGAAAGTAGAATTGTCTGAAAAATAGGAGCTGTACCGTCAGATTAATTAGAATTATGCTTCAGTAGGTGCCTAGGGAAGCAATACCTGTAATTTAATACCAAACAAACATCATCTCTCACTGCTGGCGTGTGCAGGGAGGGCTTGGGGAGCTTTGCTGCTCTCGGGGTGTGTGGTGTGAACAATCCCACAGCAGGAGCAGCCCCTGGGCACAGGGGCACACGGGGACCTGCAGGTGTGACAAACAGAGCTGCTGCCAGCCCTCAGCCTTGCCAGGGCAGCTGGGACAGAGGGGTGGCAGCTGGGACAGGGTGGGCAGAGCACAGGGAAGGAAGAGCTGCAAGTTTTCATGTGCAGAACCTTTTTATTTCATTTACCCGACTCCTGGGGCTCCCTGTGTCCCTTCCCCACCCCTTAGGGACCCTGCCCCACTGTCCAAGACCCCCACGTTCATGTTTGGAGCTGCTGGTCCTTAACTCATCTTGGGGAATTACAAGAAGACCTCACAGCCATACACAGTAGGAAGAGTCCATTCTAGAATGGAGAACAGCCTTGTACTGCAAGGTGGAATAAAAACCCTGGGAATGAAAAGCTGATTTTTCCTAGCGGATGTGCTCTTTTATGGAATATAAATCATGTGCACTACATTGAAATACACGGTAGTGTATTGTGAAATGCATACATTAATTGCTGAATTATAACACTGGATATGTATATACATCACACCCGAGATATTTATACAATATAATAAGTCTTAGATGTATAACATAATGAATTCTGTACAAAATAAACTGTAAGTTAAGACAATGAAACAGAACTTTTATATCTGTGTAATTTGTATGCTGATTAAGTTATTCAAGCTTCAGTTTTCATCTTTTAATGTGCCCTCTAAAAAAATACTTATTTTCTATAGGCAGATGTCTGAAATAAAGACTTGAGTCTTCAGAAGAGAAGCAAATGAAAGACTGAAAGAAACAGATTTTGCTGGAGAAATAAAAATAATGTTCATGTGGTTTTTTGTTTTTTTTTTTTTTTTTAAAACTGACTAAACCATTTGGTGTTAATGCTGGGCAGGGTGAGCTGCTGCCTGGGTTGAGGGTGATGTGCCCCTGCCAGGTGAACAGGAATCAGCAGGGGCACCAGTGTGTGGATTTCTCCTGTGTCTCCTTCCTCAAAGCCACACAAATCCCAAGGGTTTGCTCCCTACAAAGGCTGCTCCAGCTCTCTCATCCTTCCCCTGCACCAGGAGTGAAGAGGGAACATCCCAAATGAGCAGTGCCTTGCAAAGAACACGTTCAGATTTAAAGGGAAAGGTAACAAACCAAACCTGTCCCCGAGCTCTCCAGTGGGAATCCCCACAGGTCACAAATTGGATTCAGCCTCCTGAATTCTCTGAAGTTCCCATTAAACTCCCAGAGCCTCAAAATTCTTAAGTGATCACTGACCTCATCCTAAGAAGCTGCAGGAAAGTATCTTGCTAATGCTAAAAAAGAATATTTGAGCCTCAGTTTTTTGCTCCAGGTGTTGGAAATTCTGGCAGAGCAGAAAGCCAGAGCCCCCAGGTAGCTCAGTAATTGGGCCTCCTCCAGGTACTGGGAATCAGCCCCAGGAGCTGGCTCCTTCATCCTTTTGCTGGTTTCAGCTGGCCCACACCTGAGATCTGGCTGTCCCAACTCACTGCAAAGCCAAGGGCTGCCTTTGCACTAATGGGAGCAATTTAACATCACCTGAGTGATTTAATGAGCACTATTCTAATTTCTGAGGTATTGAAATGTGGTTTTCTATAAAGTCAATTGGACAAATGGATTGAAAAATGTGATTTAGGAGTGCCTCAGAGAACCAATTCTTCAGTGTGCTTTGGGCACAGGTTCCAGTTGGTCCCCACTGGGTGTTCTAAACACTGAAAATAAGAAATGTTTTCTATAAACGACACTTTTTGTGTCCTGGCAGTTCTGGCAGGTCCCTGTTTGGCCATTACTGGGACACCCATCCCCTCAGCAGCATCTCCAATGGCTTTACTCACACCCAGTGCTCTGTTCAGGACAACTGAAGGTGCCAAAGATCTTTTACAGAAAAGCTTTAGTTCTGTCTTATCCACACACACTCACAGCCTGAACTGCCCAAAACACCTGGCAAGGGGTACATTTTAACTACCAGTACCTGTGCACTGTGTGACTGGAAATCCTTACCTGCATTCATGTGGGAAAGAAACAGCCCAACAAATACAATTGGGTTTTTCCTTCCAAAAAAGGGAGCCCTCAGGATCTGGCAGGCAGGAGAGCTGCAGAGTGGTGTTTGTCACAAATTAAACAGGCCAAATCCTGAAGGCTGCCTCAGCTGAAACTCCCACTGGTCTTGTTAGGAGCTGGACCAGAGGCAGGCAATTCCAGGACAATTCCAGGACAATTCCAGGACAATTCCAGCCAGGTCTGGAGAAACCTCGTGTGACCCCAGCCCAGCCCCTGCTGCTCAGAGCCCCTGAGCCTGGGACACCCTGCAGGGTTTGTGAGGCTCAGGAGATCCTGGGCACTGGAAATGCAGCCAGTGTGAAAAATCAGCAATTCTGCACCCTCACCATGCTGTCCTTGCAGCATAACTTTGTATTCCCTTTCCTTGCTGCTCCAGTCATCCACTTGGCCAGTTTCTGCAGAAGTTTGGTTGCTGAAGGGATAAAATTGAGCTGTCTTATTGAGAGAGGCAGCTGGCTTAAGAAATTAAAGCAAAGTGGGTGATGCTTTGAGACCTGTTCTGAAGCTCTCAGAGGGCATCACTTGCTTCCAAAAACATATGTATCAGCATCAGGATTTTTAAACCAGTGCAGATGAAGGTTTGTCTCATTCCTTCTGATAATCCTGGGTTAGTCTATTTAAAAAACAATGGGATCTGATGATACAAAAACCAAATAAGGAGTTTAGGATTTAGTGGGAATGAAGAATGGATATTTTTAATCCTCCCATTTAAACCTGTGGTAGGCAGAGCAGAATACACTCTTTATACAATGGAATTATCTGTAGGATTTTTTTTTAATCAGTAGGGTTTTAAAACGAAAAGTCCTCGGCCATTTTGACAAAGACTGATGCCACTGAGTGCCACAGAAAACCAAACCCAGGGCACAAACACACTCCCACTCCCATGGTGTGGCTCTTTGTTTCTTATTCTCTGCCTAAGCTGATGTTATTTCAGTGTCCTGAAGGTCCCCGTGTGTGACACAAAAACGGCAGGGAAGTCAGGATTCAGAGAAAAAAATCAAACCTGAGAATTGCTGCTGGCCCATGGCAGTGGCCTCCAAGCTGTGACATCCTGCTGGAGCCCAAACCTTGTGAGATCAGTCAGCAGATGTCCCCAAGGCTGCAGCCGGGTGTGTGCAGTGACATCTCTGCCAGAGCAGCGTGCAAAACCAGTGGGGATAAATACCCAGAAAATGCAGGTACTGCATGGAGGGGCAGACTCTTGTTTGGGTACAGCATTCCTGGAAATAAATGCATCAAATGAGCTCCTTTGCCTGGCACATCTGTAAATATGGTGTGGGGTGCCTCTGTTTACCCTCAGTCAGATCTGGCCTGGGCAGGACAGACTTGTTCAAGCCCTTTTCTGGCTTTGAGCCATCCCTAATGCATCCTTGTGACTTAACAAAAGGTTTAAAAGCACCACCACACACATCCCATCCCCAAAACGTAGCCTAGCACAGGATTTCAGGCTTTTAGGGCTTGTGCCAGAAGAACCTGAGCACATTGCTGAAGCCATTTAATTTGCTGCCCCACAGAAGCTGCTCTCCTCTAGGTCAGGCTTCTAAAAGCCAAAGTTTCTCAGGGCATCCCCTGATTTTTTCCCTCACTTCAAAGCCAAACCACCCCCACCAGGAAGACAAGCCAGGTGTTAAACCAGGCAGAAACAGACTCAGTAAAAAGCACATAGTTCTAAGGAACGAGGAGATCTGGCCCACCTCTAAAACATTTCCCCCATTCCCAAAAGCCCCCACAGTGTGAAACTGTTCTTCTGTTTTCTTTCCTTACACCTGCAGGTAATTGCATGATCTGTCATTTACAGGGGATGATGCTGTAACTCAGAAAATGCCACCCATTCCCAGCTCCTGTAGTGATGTTCCTACCTCAGGGTTTCCAGCTTGCATTTTTTTCTGAGCAGCACTGGCTTCAACCACTTTGCAACACCAGCTTTGTTCTCTTTCCAGCAGAAAAGGGCACTTGTCCATACACCTAAATTAGAAAACACATGCTCTGTCATTTCCATTGTAGGCACAACTTAGTGAGCCATTAAATATGAACCAGTTCACTGGACAGAGAAACTAAAATGATAAACAAACTCCCATATTAGTAAAAAATAATAAAAACAAAAAAATGCTCTTGGCAACAGCTTTTTAACACCCATCTCAATGAAATGTGTCTGATTAGTTTCAAAGCCATGCATCTGCTTCCTCCTCATTTTTTTCTCTCTCTCTACTGGAATGCACACATCTTTCTAAAGCCTGGAAAAGCTGCTTAGCACTGGTGAGACTACACCTGGAGAGCTGGTTCCAGTCCTGGGTGCCCCAAGGTCACCCAGGCCCAGGGAATGGCCCAGAGGTGACGGAGGGGCAGAGAGCTGAGAGGGGCTCTGCTGAGCCCCCAGCAGCCTCAGGCTCTCAGGAGAAACCTGAACAGTGTTTGTGAGTATTGCAGGGGAAGGAGAAAAGGAAAACAGAGCCAGGTTTTCCTCCGTGTCTTTCAGCAAAAGGACAAAAGGCAAAGGGCACTAATTGAAACTCAGAAAAAAACGAGGCAGCAAACACCTGACCCTCAGGGACACTGCAGAGCAGGCAGAACTGGGCTTTGTTGTGTCCCTAATGAACCAAACACTGCAGAGAGCAAAGAACTGGGAGTGACCCCAGGGACAGAAGGGAAAACATCATTACCTGAGCCCTGGCAGCACCAGCTGCCATCCCCCTTGCTGGCTGGGGATGCTGAACTGCAACAAGTGCTGGGATGCAGGGGGGGTTGTGCCCTGCACGCTGGGCAGGGACAAACCAGGCTTGTCTCCTGGATCACCATCTTGTAGGAACAGGCACTGTCCAGGCCTGGATGGAGCCAGGAGAAGTGCTGGGAGCTGGGGCTGAGCTCAGAACTGAGCCCCAGCTCAGCACTAAGCCCCAGCTCAGCCCTGAGCCCCAGCTCAGCACTAAACCCCAGCTCAGCCCTAAACCCCAGCTCAGCCCTTAGCCCCAGCTCAGCCCTGAGCCCCAGCTCAGCACTAAACCCCAGCTCAGCCCTAAACCCCAGCTCAGCCCTTAGCCCCAGCTCAGCCCTGAGCCCCAGCTCAGCACTAAACCCCAGCTCAGCACACCCCAGGTTGGGTCAGACTTACCTGAGGGGTTTTTGGGGCAGCTGCTGGCAAGGTCAAGGCCCTGTAACCCTGCAGGTGACAATGTGTGCACAGTGCTGCCAGGTGAGGCTAAATGCCTTTAAAACTGGCCATTTGAACAGTGCCTGGGTCACAGTGCACAAGGCAAGAGGGTGGCCAGAGGAAGGCAGAGGGGACAGCTCAGTGCTCCCAAAGCCCCACCCTGGTGGGAGAGCTTCAGCATCTCCCCTGAGAGCTGGGCCTGAGCAGAGCTCTAGCAAAGCCCAGCTTTGGGAAGCCAGAGGAGCTGCATGGCCTGGATGTGACAGCTCTAAATGAAGCTGGCAGGACTGGCCTGTGCTGTCCCAGTGCCCAGGGAGGAGTGCAGTGGGGACACCCACACTGCCCATCCCTGGGGAATGCTGGCACAGCCCGGTTCTGCCAGTGGCATCCTTCCCCTGCTCCTGCTGCCCAGGGGAGCAGGGCCCTGGCTGCCCACAAAGCATCTGTCTGCTCCTGGCTGCAGATTCCCAGCAGCAGAGCAGGACCCAGATCCTTGGCTGGTCCCTCCTGTCCCAACCCCTGCCTGATTTACAGCCTTCAGGAGGGAGATTTTCAGTGGCAGGTATCATTTTGCACATTTGCCTCCTACAGATCCCACCCACACCTGGCCCTCCTTTGACCCTGGAAAGCCCCTTGGGTGTCCCTCTCTCCTTTGGTGTAATTTCAGGATAAATGAGAGGAGATGAAGTGCACCCCTTGTCAATCCTGTGTCCTCTGGCCCTGGAGCTGCCATGTGCCATGACTGAGCACCCTCTGGGTGGCTCCTGCTTTTCTGCACCCTCTTCTGAGGTGTTACCCCATCCCCTGCACTCTGCAAAAGCTTTTTTGCCATCTTCTTTTGCACTTTTTTTTTGAGAGCTAAACCCCCTTTTCACTTTTCTTCTGCAGTTACTGTAAAAGGCACAGCAACTTTACTAATTTATTTGCAGAAACCATTGAAGATTCCATCTACTGTGATCAAATCCCCTTAAGTAAAATATAAACCACTACTCCTCTGAATGTAAAGCCTAAATCAATAATGGACATGAAATCATCAAGTTTAATCTCAAACACAGTGAACCCAAGTAATCACTCTTTTTGATATAAAACTAATTCTGTTTGACAATAAAATACTACTAGTCTGTGCCATAAACCAATGGAACAAATAACTTTCTTAACCCTGACAGTTGCTGTCCAAAATCATTACATCTCCTCTCCTCAGCAATCAAGCATGTCACTGTAGGACTATTTCAGCTCAATTCCTTTCCATAAACTGCTCATATGCACCAGAACTTTGAAAGAATTTCTCTTTAAGCAAAGTGTGGTGGTTTGCTTCTTCCAGTTGGCCAAAAATGCAGCAAGAGAAAACTTCAGGGGACATAATTCCATAAATTTCCTTGCTCAAGAGTCACTGAATACAGAGCATGTCATTGTTAATTAACTCAGCATCACTAAAGCATTGCTGCATTGAGGAAGCTTTTCAGAACCAGCAATTTTTGATTTAAGATGCAAATATGCACCAGAGTCTCAATTATTTACAACCCAACCCGTTTTGACTCTTACCATTTAACCACTGGGTTACAGACAACCCACAGAGTCAGAAATCAGCTCAGGAGAAAGATCTGAAAGAACATCTGCAGGTCTTCCCCCCACTGCTTTTTGGCTCCTAGTTGCCACTGGTAGAAATTCCATGAAAATTATTTTATGAACCCTCAAGTTCAGACAACACCTTCCGTGCTTGTAATCCCATTTTAAAGCACGAAGCCACAACACTTTCTGGAGCAGAGCAATGTCTGGTTCCTTTCTTCCCTCCTGGCAGAACGTTCCCTGGTGAGATCAGCACCAGAGAGATCCTCCAGCCCCCCAAACCTTCAAAGCTCTGCATTTCCAAGAGCTCTGCTCACATCCAGCCACCACACGAGTGCAGAGCTAATTCAGGGATCTGTGATTTACCTGTCTGGCACAGTCCCTGCTCCGGGGGGGTTTATTATTTTTGTCAAAACTCTGCCAGTGCATAACTCCACATAATAACAGCCAGGCCAGAGATCAGAGTCTGATCCATGTCAGAGCCACCTCCACAGGAGTCACCAAAGCCTGATTATCTCCCTGCTGAAATTCTGGGGTGTGAACAAGAGCCAGTGGCTGTTATCATCTCATTCATGTCAAAGCTTGGGTTTTTCCCCCCTCTCCTTTCAATATTTCTGAAAATTTATACCCTCTCGCAGTCCTTGATAACAGTTTGGCATCTCTGAAGCTGAGAAGTTTTAATATTCTACGGGTTTTTTCCCCCAGCACTTCTGTAATTTCATGAGAAAAGGTATTTGATATGGTGGTTTTATAGTGAGAGGAGGAGCAGGAACATTTGCTATTGTGTGAGAAAAGACATTTCAAATAAGTGTTATAATTTTATAACTATTTTTTTTTTTGTAACTATAACAGGAATGAATAGCTTTGAAACAGAATGGGCTTTGCTTTCTGCGCAGGTAGGATTTTTTAATTTCATTTTTCTCCTGGGCCTTGATATTTAAATTGTGGAAGATCTTAAAAATGGAACAACACTTGCAAATGTATTCAGAGTGATGGTTTAGATGTATAATTATAAAGATTCTGAAAGATAAAGAATTCAGTATTTTAAACAACGTGCCAGATTTTAAATGACAATTATAGCTTTTTGTGGTTCAAGAATCAACATGCTGTTTCTCTTCTGTTGGAGAAATATTCATCAGCACCACCATGGCATTCTGGCAGCAATTATTTACAGTTTAGCCAGGAATAGATTTCCAGTATTACCTGTGACAAATGCTGCAGAAACCTGCCCAGCACTCAGGTCCAAAGTTGGAATATTCTGACTGAAAAATGCATATTTTGTATTTCCCCCCCCTTTCACTGGGCTATTTCTCCCCAGCTGGATCCATTTGCAGTTTGGATGTGTGGAGCACCAGGGCACTTCCCCACGGCCAGGAGAACATTTCTCCTCCCAGACAGTTTGGTTTGGGTTTGGGATTGGGATTTCCTTCCCCGTGGGCTCACGGAGCCCAGACTGAGCTGGGAATTGTTTCCCAGCTCTCCAACAAATCCCTGTTTTTTCCTGGGACAGAATCAAAGCTGATGGAACCACAGGACAGAGTTTGCCCCCCCTGAGGATGGAAACTCTCCTGTGTGCATGGAGACACCCCAGGGCTGGCCCTGGAGCTCCTGACACCCCAAATTTCTGCTCCCCTGTCCCACACTGATTCCTCCCTGCTGGGCCATTCTCCTCCTGAGGAACCTGTGCCACCAGAAGGTTGATCCAGATCCCTGTAAACCCCAGGGGTTCACAGAGGCCCCCAGGGACGATGACCATGGGGGGTACAAATGGTTTCCAGGCTGGTTTCCCACCAGGAAGTTCCAGTTTGCACTTTTCCATGCCCCAACACGATCCTTGCCTACATTTCCTCTCCAAATTTCCCCCTGCCCTGCTCTAGCCTGTCACAGCTCTGTTTCACACCAGCTCTTGCCAAGCCCAGGCAGAAAATCTGATGATTCTTTGCTGCCTCTAATGAGTGGCGCTGATAAAAGCAATTAATTCTGGTGTTGGGGAATGAGGGATGGGGTCACCCTGCACAGCCCAGCTCTGCCACACCCAGCTTGTTCTCCTCAGGGCAGGGACAATTCCAGAGCTCTGTCCTTGCCCACGGTGGGCAGCTCCTCAGGGATTTGTCACCCAACTGTCCCAGTGTCAAACAGACCAGGTAAATTAAGGGAAAAGTCTCCCCAGCTCCCAGGTGGTGTCTCTACACCTGGTTTGTTTCAGCAAACATTCAACATCATCATCACAGCGAAATTCCACTGAAAACCACCAGAAAGGAAATGTTTTAATTAAGTTTCCTTTAGCAATGGGGGAAAAAAAAAAACCCCACCTATGTTTTAAAGGTTTTTAGGAATTAAAGTTTTGGGTTGGTTTCTGCGTGTCAGCTGGAGGTTCTCTATTTTCCTTCTTCACTTCAACAGAATTCTTGGTGAGGGGATATTTTGGAGAGAAATTTCTAATCTACATGGCTCTTTCCACTCTAGAGTGAAAATCAACGTGGAATTGTCCAAATGTCCTGCAGAGCCTAAATTCTGAGTTTCAGCTGATATTCATCATCATTTAATTATTGAGCCAAATTCAAAGCCTGATATAACCTGCTTGACTCTATTCCATCACCAAATGAAAGAAACCAGCAGGAAAAATGTCACTTTTCCACCTCAGACTCCATTTTTTTTTGCTTTTCCAGGCAAAATGTGTGACCCACTATGGCTGGAATTCTGGCAGGAGAATTCCCAGGACCCCCACTGCAGTTTCAGCCATGGGCAAGGGGAGCTGTGCAGGTCACCCACCTGTGATTAAGTGATTCCAGCACCTGCTGAAAGCTTTGCTCAAAACAGGATAAATTTTTAATCCCTCCAAATTGCTTCTGCAGCTGCACAAGGTTTCTCTTTCTTTCCTAAAATATTGATAAGGTGGGAGCAAGATCCTGCAGGGAGAAGAGATCAGTTTAAAAAATGAACTCTCCGCCTCCTAAGCATTTTTTTTGGGACTTGTTCATAGATTATTCTTCTTTGATTATCTTAAAAATGCCTGCTGGCTGGTTTTCCTCAGGAGTTTTTTCCTCAGGACTTTCCATGGTGGTGACCTGCACCTTCTTGTGGCTTTTAAAAGCTATAAATGAAAATTGAGGCAAAACACCTCGTGCCACAGATCTCAAAGTTAAAGAAAGCTCTGCTCTCACCAAGGATAAATTTTGTGTCATAATTTCAAATTTCTCCTAAAGAGCAATTTTCCCCCTCTGGTTTGCATTTTCTGCTAATTTCCTTCTTTTCTAGGGTTTTCATGGCCAAGAAACAGAGATAACAAAGCATTTGTCAGAGAATTAGAGAATTTAACTACTGTTTTCCAGTGTTTCAGGCGAGTTTAATCTAGGGCTTTATCCTAATCAGAACCTGCAGAGGATTTTTAAATCCTCTCCTCATAATTATTATTTACAGTTAATGCCACTGTACCCAGAGTGAAGCTGGTTGAGTATTTTCTCACAAAAAAAAAAGAAAAAAAGCATTTTCAGGAACAAAAGGCTGGTTTTGATGAGCTTTAAAGGGAAAAACTGGCTAAGTCTGGGCTGGAATTTCTGGTCAAAACATGGAACAAAAGCTCACCTGAATTTCCCTTTTCTGGGGCTGTGGGAACCTGGCCATAAAAGCAGGGACTTGAACTTTGCTGCCCACACTCAGAGTGAGAAAGCAACTGGAATTTCTGCAGGTGGAATATTCAAATGGGTTTGGTTCCTTTGAGTTGCATTTTCTGCACGTTTGGGATCTCCAGAGGGGTGGGAGGAGCAGTGGGACTGTGCAAAGTGACCCTGAGACCCTCAGGAACCAGCCTGGGACCTCTGAGCTCCACCTTTGTTATCTCCTGCACTCTTGGAGAGCCAGATTTCTTCTGCTCTGTCACTCTGACCAACAACTTCTGCTTTTTCCCTTAAAACAATTTTTTTTTTTTCCCCCCCTCACTACTGGTGCAACGTTTTCAATTAATGGCATTTGAAGAGATCACAGATGGGTGAACAGGCTTGGAGAAACCAAAAAATTATCTTTACCAAAATGTCCAAAATATGTGGAGCAATCCTATCTTTATTTTGATGTTTCCTATCAATATGAGTACCCACTTCTCCTAACTAGATCTTGCTGGAATTCTTTCAATAAAAAACACCTGAAAAACTTTTCTTTTGACTTTCTGTACTAAGTGCTAAAAATTTTTAATGTCCTCTTGGAATCATCAGATCATCCTCAAAGCTTAACCCTTCCCAGTTTCTTAATTTTCGCCCATTCCAAAGGTTTTTGTATTTCCACAGAAGAGAGCTGTGATTGCAATTGTACTTTTTATTTATATTTATAGATTGATCCAGGCAGCAACAACTCTGTGATGTTGAAACTGGTAAGAATTTCAGCTCTTGTTTAAGAAACACAGAGAAGGACCAAGCACAGATCCATCAGGGATTTTTCCATCAGAGCCAGATTTCCAATGGAAATTTCAGTTTCAAGCAACATTTTTGCAGGAAGTGCTGTTTTCTCACTGAGAAGCTGAACCACCAAAGTGAAGTATATGTTAATTCTGAAATACTGCAATTATGCCTTTGAGAACTGTGGGTTATTTGCTTTTTTTTCCTGCTCTCCTCCATGGCTGGAGCTCTCCCAGCCCAAATCTTTCCAGGACATTTGGCAAACACAATTTATTTCCCAGGCTCTGTTCGTGAGCAGGGATCCCTCGTGGGAGGCACAGCCTGACCCTGAACAAACCCTGCAGGCAGTGGCAAACTGAGACAGGATGGCCACGAAACACAGGAATTTATCCATAAAAGTACAATTAAAATCTAAATAACAGGGATAAAATACCCGATTTCAGCTTTTGCCTGAAAATTCCATGCTTGCAAAGGAAGGAAAATTCCACTTCCTCCCTGCATCCAGGTAAAGATCCCATTTACAATCCCTCATTACTCAGCAGTGATTCAGGAGAATTTCTCACTCCTGTCCCTACTCTGTTTCCACCTCACAACTCCTCCTATTTAAGTGCTAAGAAAACAATTTGGAAATCAGAAAATCCCCTGAGAGGTTCATTAATTGCTAACAGGCAGCTGGAAAAGAGCACAGCAATGCCCACACCACACCACGAGACCCAACACTGCACCAAGGATCAGACAAGGCTGATATTATAACTCTAATTATTAAAAAAACCTCCACGATGTGACAAGATCCAACCCCAATTCCAGGCCCCTCTTGATTAATTCTGGCCGTGATGCTGTGATTGCCTGAGCTAACCTGAACATGGATGGGAAGCCATACCAACAAAACCTGATTATTTTGGTTTTTGTTGGGCTGGTTTTCAGCTGCTTCAGCTCTCTGCACCGTTGGGGAAGGGAAGGGGGAAAGGGGGAAAGGAAAGGAAGGTGTGGGATTGCACAGCCAGAGGCAGGAAGGCAGAACCCATGGCAGCCTCCATCACTCAGCTTTTGGCTGCTAGGTAACCACAATTTGGAATTTACTGGTTCCCTTCCCTGCTGGTTGCATAACAGCCCTTTGGAAGCAGGGTTTGAGGAGCACTGAGGCTGTGCCTGCTGAATTGGCCTCTCTGCCAGCAGCAGTGTCTGGGGGAGCAGGAGTGCTGCCAGAACAGCATCGTGGTGCAGCAAAACACTCACAACATTTATTCAAGGCTTGTAAATCACCTTGCAAAGATCATAGCAGGTTTTCCAAATGCTAAACTTCTCGTTAAAGCTGCGCTAGCAACTCTATTTCAGACAGCAAATACGAGCAGGAGACTCCTACTCAGCTCAGCACTGGGGAAAAGTGGCAAGGGTATGAACAGCTGTCACCTGCTGAAAGGAACATTGCATTTTACCTCAGCCCAGGTGAGGCTGTTTGTCAGCAGGCTCCAGGAGCTGGCTCTGATGCTGAAGCAGTCCCTGGTTTGGAATGGCTGGGGTACAGAAGTGCTTTATTCATCTCTAGCACCTGATGCTTTGGCTTCTCCACTGTTGGAGCCCAAAGCTTTATTTAATCTACTGTGTGGGCCAAAGGAGAACAATTTCTCTCAGCTCTGGGTCTCTGCTGGAGCACTGCTGCTCAGCCACTTCCCTCAGCTGAGCCTGGGCCAAATGGGTCTGTAGCTGGAATCAGAAAAAGGAACATTCAGCTACAGTTAGCACTTTGTTAATTATTAAAGGCTAAAGGCCCCCACAGTTATTAATATTACAGTGTGAATTTCTCTCCCTCATTTGGGGAGGAGAGGGGGCTCTGCAGAGCTGTTTAAGAACTGACAGAGGTACTAACACGATTTGGTTCTGTCTCCACTGTTGACACAGTCACCAAAGGAACTGTGTCAGACAAAAACAAGAAAGGATGTGCTTCTCTTTTCTGCAGAGCTTCCTCCAAGGGCTCTCAGCAGCCCTTACAGGAGCTAAAGCACAGCTCTGGGTCCCTGAAGGGAGCACAGAAATTGTGGTTCAGCTCCTCTGGGACAGCTAGAGGTCCTTGTGAAACAACATTTATGTCCACACTTACCTGGAATTCCTCACTGGAATTCATCCTGACCTAACTGGGGACCTGGATTTCAGCAGGGGGAAGTGAAGAATAACTCTCAGCACCCCTGGTGTGGAGCTGCAGTGCCAGGCACTCCAGAGGGACAGAGCCTGGCCTTGGGTGGCCACTGCTCGCTCCCAGGAGGAGAGGAGAGGATTTCTGGGTGCTGCCTGCAGCCTCATCCCTGTCCCACATCCCTGTCCCTCTGTCAGAGTCACTCCAGAGCCTCTGCTCTGCTCAGAGGAGTCTGGAATAGCCAGGGAACAGCCCTGGGAGCTCTGGCACACGGCAGGATGGGGAATTGGGGCTCCCTGTAAAGAGCTCAGCCTGTCTGTGGCACCTTGGCCAGAACTCAGGAGCCAAGGCACAGAGGAATGAACTGGGGCTGCTCTTTGATCCTGGAGGTCAGGAAAGGGAAGGTGTTCCCTCTCCAATCTGACAAGTTCTCTGTCCCTTGCCTGCCAGCTCCTCTGCCTGTGGGCTCTGTGAGCACCCCTGGCTCCTCCACCCCACAGCAGAGCTGCTCCCACTCCCACCCCAGCATTCACTGCTAAAAACCAGTAACTCCCTGCAGCTGCTGCCCAGTTTCCAGCTCACAGAGCCACCAGGGGATGGTGGCACCCTGCCTGGCACCACAGGGCTCTGAGATGTCCTCCTGCAGCACAGCCATTCTCATGGCACCATGGAACAGCTCCTCAAGCACATTTTTTTTGGCAAGCAGACTCATTTGGAGCAGATCCAAACCCAGCCCAGACAAAATTCAACCCTTCAGAAACATATTTTTGTCTCATACTGAGCATCAAATATGATTTTTTTCCTCTGGTACAGCAGTTTAGAGTTGGTACTATTATTTTTTAAATATTTTAAATAAAATTTTAAAATATTTTTGTTGGTACTATTATTTTTTAAAAATATCAAAATGTTTCTTCCTTTTCCACAATGCAATTCCATTTTATTTTTTGAGATTTTGAATCGCTAGGATAAAAAAAAGAAAAAACCCTATAAAATTAAGAATTATATTGGAATTGTGTGGCCATATAAATTAATAAAGCGATTCAATACGGTAAGGAAAACCAAGCTATATTGCAATTATAAAGTCAAACTGATTAATTTACATTTTCCTCCATTAAAAATTCATGGAGAACAGACATGTGCCGTGAAACGTTTCCATTTCGGCAAAACCGTTTTCAATGGAAAACTTCCATCCAAACATTTCTGGAGTATTAAATGGCTATTTTTTTTTCCCCTCTTTTTTTCCTTTTTTTTTTTTTTTCCCAAGTTTCCTTGCAACAACAGTGCCATCCGCTGGCTGCCGAGCGCCGGCTGGCCCGGAGCAGGGGCACAGCTCCGGGGTTAACGCTGCTTCCCTGGGGGAAAAGGCTCCGGGGCTGTCCTGGCCCTCCACTGCCCCAAATCCTGCCAGTCAGGAGCCTTCCAGAGCCCCCCAGTTTGTCCCAGTTTGTCCCAGCCCTGCAGAGATGGGGTCCTGCCAATTGTCATCCTTACTCACCATCCAGCCCTGTCTCCATCCCCATGGCAGAGCATGAAAAATAGGTTTTCGAGCCAAATTTTTGAGGGTAAAAATGATCTGGGGGGGTTTTAGCTTAATCTCTGCTGGTCTGTTGGTGACCAAAGCTGGGATTTTGGGTTGGGAAAGACCTTTGAGTCACCGAGGGCAGCGCTAACCCAGCACTGCCACGTCACCACTGGGCCACGTCCCCAAGTGCCACATCCCTGGGAGACTCACACCCACGTCTAAATCAGAATTCTGGTGCAGCTCCCCACGGAGGTCAGGAATCTACAACAAGGAGCAGGTTTCTCCTTTTCTTTCCCCCTGTGCTGTGCGTCCTCTCTGTCCCCTGATTCCAGTACCTGTGACAAGCTCCAGACACTAATCTGCATTTTGTCCCACGTGTGCCAGAGCCATCCCTGTGCCACCCCTGAGCTGCCCTGCCCTGTCTGTGCCAGCAGCTCCTCAAAGTCACCACCCCAGAGTCCCTTCTCTTCCCCACTCCCTCCACCATTATCAAAATGACCTTGCCTGGTGGATTAACTGATTTTCCATTCCTCTTCAAGTGACAGAGCACAGAAGCTGGCTACATAAAACATGTCAAAACCCCTTTTTTCTGCCTTCCCTCTGTGCTGTTCCTGCCCTGGAATCCCCCAGCTCTGCCACTTCCAGCACGCTTTGCACACCTGTAAAATACAGCCTGTAAGCCTCATCTCTGCCAGTTACCACCAGATTTTGTGAGCTGACTCCACAGCATTACCATTAATACATAATTCATGATTAATAGCAGCCACCTGAGAGCCAGACTCTATTATGAGAGGCAGAGCAAACATTATGAGAACCAATCCTTGCCCTGCAGGGCCTGGCAATCCAGGCAGGCAAACACTGGGAGATGGAAAAGAGAAACTCCAAGTGGGCAAGGATTGTCTGAAAATTTACAGCAGGTCAGGGCTACAACCCAGCCTTTCCCATCACCGCTTTGCTCTGTCTCAGGGCCTGCCTTTGTTTTCACAAAAAGCCACTTCAGGTTTTGCTGTGATTTCTGCAATCAGCGGGGTCGAGCTGCGAGGAGGCAGCCCTGAACGTCTGCGTGCGAGTTAATGGGGCTGCACGCTTAATGGGAAGTGTTTGGCCCCTAAAAAAATCAAACCCTCAGTCCCTGAGCCTCGTCACACACCTCCCACAACACAGAGGGTGGCTCTGATCTCTCTGCAGAAACTTTGTGGTGTGTCTGCGGCGGTGTTTGCTCAGAGCACACACATAAAAGAGAGGTGAGATTTCCTGCTGCAGGTTTGTTTGGTGTGGAGCCTTCACAAGCCAGTGTTTTCCCCTATTAATGAGGTTCCACTGCCAGGTGCAGACAGCTCCTTAGATCCAGCACGTGAAGAAGGGGGACATTTCTGCTGACAGCCTGGATTCTGCCCCGTCTCTGCCAAAGTGGAGGCATTAATATTAGATATAAACAGACAGCTCTAACACTGCCTGTCACAGGAGCCACCTCCAGTGACATCTTTAGGACACCCATTACCACCAGCTTCCTCTGCAGCTTTCCTTGTCACCCTGGGCATGGAAACCTCCCACAGCGAGGCAGAGCCTCTAAAAGCCACATTTGGGCCATCCAAAGCCACATTTGTGCTCTCCATAAATCAGGAAAGGCAGGAAAGCCTTTTCACTCAGTGTTAGGAGAACATATTCCTCTCACAAAAACCAAATCATCCAGGAAGATGCAGATCCAAAGGAATCAATCCTGGGGTGGGGCAGGAGCTGGACATTCCTCTGGGTCTGGTCCAGGAGGTTTTCCAGATGCATCTGTTCCTTTGTGGTCACTGGAAACTGAATCCTTGTGCAGGCTGCCCTAGAGCAGAGGCTGGGCAGAGTTACAGGATAAAGCAGGGATTTATTCAAAGGATTTCCTCCACGGATCCACCTTGGGCAGCACAAGAGCCCAGCCAGGGCTGCACCCAAGATGAACCAAAATGGTCCCAAAATGGACACCGGGCACGGGCTCTGGCACTTTTATCAGTTCTGCTCCATTTGCACATTGGAGTTCATTGTCCAGTTCCAGCTTTAGCCCATCAAGTCCCATCCTTCTTGTTTTTCTCTCCTCAGCCCACATTATTTGTGCTCTTGGGCCTGAGATTTGGATCATTTGTCCTTGGTCCCCAGCTGGAGAAGGAATTGTTTTATCTCCCTGAGAGCTCACCATCCCCTGATGTGAAACCCAGCCCCACACACTAAAGCAGCACAGAACCTGAAAAACACAAAAGCTGAACCCTGAGGCATCAGTGTGAGTGGATAAAATTAATCATCCTTCAGAGTTCTCCAGAACAGCGCCTGTCAGCTGATCCATCAGCCTGTTTGGATCCCAGCTCCTACAAATCCTGCCTTTCCCCTCACCCCAGCAAAGGCACGAGCTCCCATTCCCACAATTAATTCCTTTGTGCTGCAGTTTGCAGCAGCTTTGGCCACAGTGGTCCTCGGCCACTCCAAAGCAGGCCAGGTCCTGTGTGGAGCAGATCCAGGTGACACTGAGCTCACCAGGGGACATTCAAGGTGGGCAAGCAGCAGTACCCTGCTTCTCCCTCACTATTTATACCAGGGACAGGTAATTATCTCAATTATCTCACTGGTTGTGGGCTGGAAAACAACAAACCCGACCCTGAAATGTGATCAGCACTCACAGCTGGGCCAGGATTCTCAAAAGGGCTCTTCATCTTCTCAGGTGATAAAATAAGGAACCAGCTCCTCATAAAAAAAAAAAAAAAGACAGATATTGAGCTCCTTTGAAGATTATTTCCAATTAGACATCATGAGCAACATGCAAAAAAGCCGCCCCAAAATCTTCAGAAAAAGAGCTACTTTTCTGATACAGCTGTAACTGGAAAAAATGTACCAAATACCCAGCCATGCCTCCAGGATCACAGAGGTCTAAATCAGGAAGTGGATTCAGTGTGTCAGAGACAGAAAGATTTTGCAGGAAATAAATTAAACCAAATCAAATCATTACTTTTGAATAAGAAGAAAAAAATAGGTTTTATATCAGGTGAGCCAGACAGAAAGAACTGTCTGTATAAATATATAAAAAGCAGATATAGTGTAACTTTTAGGGATCCAAGAATCATTTGTCCCCACAAAGTTTAACAGGCACCTTCACCTAGTAAAAGTTTCTAAATTTGATCCATACAAAATCTGTATTTAATTGGAAGCACTCTTCTGCCAGCTCTGTCATAGGAAGCTCAACACAGATTTTCAAGCCATTACAGAGAGAATAAATGGTGATGCTTAGGTGCTGCCTTTGAATCTAGGCCCTTCAATTTAGTTTTATTTCCCTCTTTAAAATTAATGATATATTCCACATGTCTGTGGAATAATGGGAACAGAAGTTAAGCAAAGAATATAGCTATTTCTAACTATTTGCTTGCTCTGGAGATTCAAACCGTCCATCTTCCCATAATTGCTATCATGGTAAACAGTTATTTAAAAATACTGTGTTGACTTTCAGTGCTATCAGCTCTCATGACTGTATTTATTTCCGGTATTTAAGGATGCTGGGTGTGTTTTAAGCACGGAACAAGAGAAGGCCTGGGAGGTTTCCAGGCTAGCTGTGCAAAAAACCTGACTCCTTGCCATTGTACCTGCCTGAGAAAAGCTCTGGCTCCAGCAAGGAGGCCAGTAGTGAAAATAATCATGTTGGAAAAAAAATGAAGATCACATCCAGTGCACTGATCAGCCACAGGACCTGGTGCTGCTCTCTCCCATTAGTGCAGCAGAGAAGAAATCCTGCCCTAAATCAGGCCCCAACAGCATTTGTTCAGCAGTTCCTTCAGACTAACAAGAGAGGAAAAACCTATAGAATGGTGGTAAAATCATACACTCCTGAAAAATATTGAGAAAAAAAGGGAAAATGCTCTCTTGTTATGATAACAAGAAAAATTAACTCCTCTCTGACAAATTATATGCTAGTGTTCAGCTTGGCACTAACCAAGGCTTTGAAAGCACATAATATAATTACTCTAACACAATGATTAGCCAGTAATTAGCACTGGCCTATCTTACATTAGAATCCTGGCTTTTTGTAATAGGTTTTTATCTTTACCTACATTCATTTAGTACAAAGGCTGAGACACTCACATCACAGCAAATAATTAGGGCATGGATTTCAGTTTAGCACTTTGCAACAGTGCACTCCAGCCCAATAACTGGAACAGAATTTAATGTATAACACAGGGCTAATTCACATTATCTACCTGCTAATTATTCATTTGTTTCTTTACCATTTAGTTGAGAAGCTAACTGTTACACACTGCCATCCCCGGGCCCACCAAGGCTCCCTGATTCCATGGAACCATGTTGTAGGTGGTGTTTGCCAGGGAGAAATCAATAAATCTGCAAGGCTGCTTGTTGCTGCTGCTGGGGAGGGGCAGGCAGGGGGTTCCAGTACGAACCAGCCCCAGCTGGACAGCCCAGGGAAGGTTATTGCAATCCCAGGGTTGGGGAAATACTGCTGGTGCCAAGGGGTGAGGAGAGGACAACTTTGGTTATTCCATCATTTGGAAGGGTACAAGGCAGAGGAGGGCACTGGGGAATCTGTCCCCTTGCTCAGCAGCAGTTGCATTAGCACCAAGTGGGAAAAATTCACATTCTAGCACAGGAAATCCCTGCAGACTGTGCTGGTTCCATCAGATTTGCAAAGTGGCTCGACCACAACGTCAAATTTCAAAGCCACGGGCCTGTGCTCCCAGGGTTTGTCCTCCTGGGTGTCCCTGCTGTGCCCCTCAGTGGGTACAGAACATCCTGGCTGCCTGGAAATGCACCCCAGCTGCTGGCACTGCCAGTCCCCCAGGGCTGAGTGGGAATTTCTGCCCTCTGACCCTTCCCAGTGCCAGCCAACACAACCAAGAAATGATGAACTTTCCTCTTGTTCAGCATGCACAGCACCATGTACACCTGTCATAAATATCATAAACACCTCTCAGCTGATCCATCAGCCTGTTTGGATCCCAGCTCCTACAAATCCTGCCTTTCCCCTCACCCCAGCAAAGCCACGAGCTCCCATTCCCACAATTAATTCCTTTGTGCTGCAGTTTGCAGCAGCTTTGGCCACTCCAAAGCAGGCCAGGTCCTGTGTGGAGCAGGTCCAGGTGACACCAGGGGACATTCAGGGTGGAGGAGCACCAGGAGCACCCTGGAGCACCCTGGAGCTGGGTTTTGTGACCACAGGCCAGACATGTGCTGAAAGCTTTCATAAATTCCTGTTTGTTGGAGTGGGAGAGAGCCAAGCTGGAGCGTGGCACTCCCCTGTTATTGTTGAGTTAGGAATGAGAACGAAAGATTTGATTTATTAGAAGGTGAAAAGAAAGAGAGTTTAATGGAAATCTTGTGTGTTTTTTATAGCAAGACTTGTTAAGACCTGATTGGTCTTAGAGAAAGTATTTCTCACTCTGTTGGTGCATTAACAATAACACATTTTAAGGACAACTATTATAAACAATAGCTACAGAAAAGAGATAATAATAGTTTATAATTTTTTCTTTTTAAGTTTCCTAGGTTAAGTGATCTCTGTTCTTTCTTTGACCGAACTGAGAATATCCACACTCCCCAAACGTCCCAGGGCACAACCAGCTTGGTGTGAGGGCAGCACGTGGTGGCTGAGGCAACCCCAGAGCCCCCACAGGGATTTCCAGCCCTGCAGCCCTTCCCCAGGGGCCCTCAGAGCCCTGCAGGAACATTTCTGCCAAGCCACCCGAGCTCCTGACTCCAGCACTGTGTCCTTATCTGGCTGGTGTCCCCTCTCCTCCCCAGCATATGGGTCACAGATGCTCAGCTCCTTGTGCTCCTGTTACCCACGTGACTGACTGCAAGCAAGGAAACTCAGGAATAAAAAAAAAAACTTGGCACATCCTATTAATACACAAGGTGACAAGAATTCGTGACCCAGAAGAGGATCTATCATTTGCTGGCAAAGTCTCTAAAACGACTCATCCTCCTCTGCAGCTCCTCTCCAAGAATAGAGCAGTGCTGAAAACAAGAGCTGTCAATCTGCTTTTCCTGCTTTTCCTGGTGGAAATTCCAAATCCAGGAGGGTGGGTCCCAAAGCATGGCTCCACTGCAGGGACAGGGAGTGAGCATCCACAGGAAAAACTCAAGGGAAGCATGCTATCAGTGACAATAAAGAGCATTTTTGGCCCACGTGCTGAGAGCCATCAAATCACACATAACTGCTCTGAAGTGACTGGGATTTATTTTTGAGGGAGCGTTTTAATATTTGACATTAGGAGTTTCTGGTATGGTGCTGAAGAAAACATTTCCACTGTCGTAAAAAAATGACACTTGTGATGAGAATCTTTAATTTCCATTCTGTCTGTTTGGTGTTTATCTCCACAAACAGCAGGCACATTGTTCATACACCCCATGTCACGCTTTTTTTTTTCTTCCCTTGAAACATTTTTTCTTGAACAATAAAATGTCTGATAAGTGGGAGAAAAAAAATGATGGCATGGTTTCACTGTAGCAGATTGTTGCCCTTGAAGAACAAGAATAAACCTTCCCCTCATAATTTTGCCATCAAGCAACCCAAATCATTACAAGAAAAAACACACTGTCCTCACACAGAAAGAATATGTTAATTATATTACTTCACCTAAGAATGCTGCTGCTTTTATTACTTTGCAAATATCACCAGACTAAATCAAGTTGTTTTCTTTTGTGTGTGGCTGGCTCTATTATATATTTTTTTTTTTTTTGGGAAATGTGCAAGGTTTCAACCACCTCAGAAGGACAAAAAATAACGACAATCCAGATAATTACACTGCCTCCAAATGAATTTGGGATGCTCCTGTGCAAATGGTTCCCAGGATCCTCCTCACCCTTGCAGAAACCTGAGCTCCTGCAATGCTGCCAATGAAACACGTGGTGAATGCCAGCCTGGGCATCCTCTGTGGCACCCCAGGCTGCTCAGCCCTTTTTACAGCCTTGCTTTCTGCTTACCTGGAGCATCCCTGAGCACCTGAGCCCTGCACTCACCTTGCCCTGGCTGCAGCAGGGCAGCCCCAGCTCACAATTTGGCTCCTGGACTCCATCTGGTTTGAAAAATCTTAATTATGAGTCAGCTTCCATCAGTGCTCTCTGATCCTTGAACTGCCTCCTTCTACTCTTCACTGTTTCTGTCTTCATTTTAGCCAACAGAGGGGAAACTGGTGTGGGGAAAAAAAAAAATGTTAGATATAGACACACACACACACTTGGCTAGGCAAGCATTAAATAATGCAGTAATATTGTGATTACAGGAGTGCTGGTTTTGGAGACACTTTCTCTGGGGAAACTGAGATACCAAAGGTGGAGTTTATTTGTTAGGAGGCAGATGTTCTGCCCTTCCAAAACGCCAGGTGCCTTTTCGAGTGGCTGCCAGAGCACAGAAGGGGCTGCAGCACCCCGGGCTCCTCAGCCCTTCTCAAGCCTTGGTTCATGCTTTAGTGGCCACTGGCAGGAAGATCAGCCTGGAAAGTTCTCACTCTCAGATTTCAGCAGTGGGAAGTGTTCTGCTCACTCCGCAAGGAGGTGGTGAGAAATATCAGCAGCTCCCAAAAAGCACATTTGCAAATTATGATCTGGCTCCAGCACAGCCCAGGCACAGCAACACTTCTTGTTGCAGTCCATTTAGCATGACACTGCAAGCTGGAGGAAAACAGGCCTTGGAAGTTCATTATCATCAGGCTCCAGCTAAAAAATACTTGGAACAGATCCTGAAATAATTACAGGAGCGTGTGAATAATATTACAATTACCAGGAACAGGCTGCAGAAGGGTTTCTTTCCTGCTCACCTCCAGAAGAAGAGATATGAGGCTTTTCTGAAAAATAACATCAGCCTTCAAAATCTGCCTGATGATGTTATGAAAAACTAAATCTGAGATTCTCATTTAGACATTACTAAAGCAAATATATACATCCCTCTCTCTGCGAGGAAGTCTCTATCTCATTCCCAGTGGTGACATTTCTCCAGTACTTCCTATTTCATCTATCTTGACATTGCTCATTGCTTTAAAGATGACTGGCATCTAAAATACAGCCCAGTTAATCTCACTAAATTTTACCCAATCCATTCATTGCACAGCATTGTTTAATGAAATCTGAATTTTTTATTTATTTATTTTTTTTAGCAGGACTGCAAAACCATGACTGATGAAATCTTACTGGAGTCTCAGCAGTGCCACACGTGGTGGTGAATGCTGAGCAGTGAGGAGGTGAGGAGGAGAATGGGATTTGGCTTTTTTTTTTTTTTTGTGGTGGCCACCACCACACTCCTGCTTTATTTCCACAGGAGGATGCAGCCACCCAAAGAATCTGCAGGAGATTTTCTTCCAGGCAAGGCTGGAGCAGCACTGAGGCTCTCTTTGGCCCTGTTTTGGCTTGCACAAAGCCTCCCTGTGCCCAAAATTGAGGTGCAAAACTCAGCCCACACGGGGCAGGTGATGCAGAGCCACAGGAGCCAGGGAAAGGCATTTTTGGGCATCACTGTTGTTGGATTATGCTGGTTTTTGACTTAGAGATGGAGTAACTGAGAGGCATTTTAAAAACTTTTATTCCATTTTCAGTCTCATGCAGAGGGTGAGACAATGCAGATGTTATAATTCACATTATCACAATCAGAAGCCAACTATTTTTTAATTACAATACATTATAAGCGTTTCTTGGCTTATTAGCTTTCGTTACACCATGCTGTAAATTCTTTTTTCCAGCTCCATTTCTCTCTCAACAATGTCTGTCCTAGTCTACAGCATTTCCAAGTCAGCATTTCTTATCTCAAAGTTTGCATACAGGTCCATACTGTGCAAACTTTCTGTCAGACTTGAAAAATTCCCTACAAATCCATTTCCTGCACACTCTGGGGAGTGACCAGTGCCCCAGTCCAGTGGGGGTGGCAGGGACTGAAACCAGCCCAAGACCTGGCTCACCACCTTCAGAATCCTTGCAAACATTTACAAAATTTACATTTACAAAAGCTTTTGGGACAAAAGCTCCCAAAAAGGATGGGAGGCCACTGCCCATTTGGCCTCCCAAATGCTCTCTGCAGGGGGAAGCAGTGACAGAGCACAGAGCTGGGCTACATCCACCCCTCAGAAAATGCCAACAATTAAAGCTACGCCGGGAAGTTTTACTAATTTTTGAAAAATTTATCAGTTCACCACACAATCCATCACTTAAAGACTAAATCCCCTGGCACGAAATCAATGCAGCTTGAGTCCTGACCTTGAATGCATCAATTCCTTCTAAGGAACAGGAGAAGTTGGGGTAATACTTGCTTAAATAATTCCAGTGCTGTGGTGCACTTTGAAAGGCAGGAGCCCTTGTAATGAATCCCATAATTAAAGAACAGGAATCTCAACTGTGTCTGGCCTTGTCCATACACAAAGCAAGAGAGAACAGAGAATATTCAGGCAGCTGTTCTGTTGGGTTATGCTCTTTTCTGACCCAGACATGGGGGAACTGAGAGGTGTTTTAAAAACTTTTATTCCATTTTCAGTCTCATGTGAAAGTACAGATGTTCAGTCTCATGTGAAATACAGATGTTATAATTCACACCATCACAATCAGAAGCCAACTATTTCCTAATTATAACACATTATAAGCATTTCTTGGCCTGTCAGCTTTTTGCCACACCATGCTGTAAATGCCTTAAAGCAAATCAAAATTGCCCCTTGTGGGTCCTACTATAATGCACCTTTCATAGTTCTATTTCCCCAAAGTATCTAGTCTTATTTACAAAATCATCCTTTGAAACCTTTTGCTAGTTCCGTTTCTCCCCCAACAATACCCACCCTATTCCATGGCACATAAGCCAGCATATTTTATCTCAAAATTTACATACAGATGCATTCTGTGTGGGCCTTCTGTCAGGCTCTGAAAATTTCTCCACAAACCCATTTCCCACAGTGTCCCAGCCCCAGATGGGAGCTGGGGGCGCTCAGGGATTTGTGCCTGGAGCTCCAAGAGCAGCACAAAGGCTCTGGCTGCCCAGGAAGGCTCAGGCTGGGGTGTCTGGGTCTCCTGTGCTGGACTCCTTGTTACCAGGGTGTTGGATATCTTAATTCCATGTGCAGCCTTGGGGACAGCAGCTCCCTGCACACCCTCAGCGTGCTGAACTCACCCACAGCAAAAGGAAATGCCAAGGAGGCCCAGCCAAGTGCCATCATCCAGCTGGCTGAAACACTTCTGTTTTAAATAAATTTTAAATAAGTTACCTGGCTGCCTGCACAGAGGAAGAGGAGGGTGGCCACTGGAGTGCTCTGTGCCCCCCAGTCTGGTTTTTTGTGTGTGTGTTCAGGCTGGGTAGTAATAGTTTGTCACAGGGTGAAGAATTTAGGGTTTTAGGATTTTAATATGAGAGTGAATAGGGGACAAGATGGAGGATTTTGGGTGTTGTCTCATGTCCTTGTTCTTCTTCTGCCCCATTTTCTGTAGTGCTGGTGGCACAAAGTCATTGTTAGAGAAAGCAGTGGCACGGGTGTTGTGTGAGTGGATTAATAGAAGTTATTAGAAACAATAACTAATAACTAGTTATTAGTTATTGTTTCTACTTTTCTACCTAGTTATTAGGTAGAAAAGTAGAAACAAGATATGTGTTAGAAAGTAATTAGAATGATTAGCTTTAAAAGTCCTTGGTTTTGGGTGTTTGCTCTCCATTTGGCCATTTGCTCCATTTTGTGCCTTGCTTTCTGATGTGCTAAGTCTGGTGTACCAGACTTCTGATAACACAAAAGTAAACAAAGACCAAAGACAGAGAAAACTCAGAGTCTGGCTCCTTCTTCATCCTTGCCAAGAACTCAGGAGGGAACCTCCTCCAAAGGGCCCAGGAGGAAGGATCCCAGCCCTGTGGGGACCACCAAAAACCCCTGACACTGGGGAGGCTCTGGCTCAGTGGGGATGGGGACGGCTGCAGGATGCCAAACCAGGTTTCTGCTGCAGAGGTGTAACTTCTAAGGCCAAATTTGCAAATCTGTCTGGGAAAAAAAATGTCTGGAAACATTGGGGAAGGAGGAAGCATTTTCTTCTGGAGGGGAAAAAAAGGGAAATAATTTTTCCATGAAGGCTGAGAGACGGCGAGGAAAGCCTGCTGGAGGAAAGAGCTGGGGCTGGACTTTGGGGATCTGCAGCTGCTCAGTCTGGCAGTCCTGAGCAGCTCTGGGACCTGTCTCACACCTCTCCCTGAGTGTTCTCACCTACTTGGCAGGCGTTACCCTTTGCAGGGAGTTTCGAGTTTCTTAAGTAATGGAGTTTTTATTAGTGGAAAGTAACTTCAACAACTTTATTACCTTTATTTTTCCATCTCTGCCAATTACTGGCTACTCTAGGGCAGGTTTCTTGGGTGTCCTGAAGAGCTGTTAAGAGAATCCTGCCATTTGCTGCTGTTGTTAGGATTGTGCACTGGTGATAAACATTCCAAGAGTATTTTATAAATTGCGACAGTGGAAGGTAATTTTCTACACTGTGGCTGAGATAAAAGGCAATGATGACTATAATGCATTTCCCTAAGTAAATATAAATCATAGCAATTGTTTTGGAACTTGCCTTGACTGCTTCCCAGTTTCTGTTTACCAACTCCTGTGGCAAAATTCTGTTTCTGTCTGGATTAAACCTCTAGAAGAGACCCCACCAGAGCAAGTTAATTCTCTCATATGTCATGGTGGATTTTTGGGTTCCTTGATATTGTGTAATTTCTTATTTTTTAACACAAGGGTAAACATTAGCCCTGCCCTAGTGAAGAAAACTAAGTTATCCCAGATAGAATTTGGGACACCTGCCAACATTTTTAAAAAGTTTTTTTATGAATTTAAATTTAGCCCCTCAATATATGCTATTGCCTAGATGAAAAGTTATGCCAGGGGAGATGTCCTCAGACATTCCCTTTCATTTCTGCCCTCTTCTCATGGCACTGGATGGATTTCCTTTTCCCTCAAAGACAGAAATTAATATCACACACATACAATAATGGAAACAAGAACTAGGATATGAACTGGAGACATTTTGGCCTCCAAACAATAACTTGTGTGGATGAACTGCACGCCTTTGACTGAGGCAATAGAACATTTCTATCTGTAGAGGGTAATCATAGCCTCCAGCACAAACCATAACTGATGTGATGTTTGAGCTGGGAGAGGACACAACACAAAGGTGGGCCCATCAAATTACATTACTGCAATACACTGGTTGGTGTTAGGGTGGGAAAAAAGGCAGGGGCAAACTCTACATGTGATTGGAACTGTTTTCTGAAAGTCACAACTGCTGAAGCAGAGGTAGGATTGGTGTTTTGTTAGAGAGGCTCTGGTAAACTCTGCTCATTTCCTCCCCTGGCCTCCCATCCCTGTTCTCAGGGACCCACTATTGCAACAAATGCTGCCTGAAATACAATTTCTGCAGCAGACCTAACAGCTAAATGCCACTTTGGGCTGAACTTGAACACAGGTTCAATACAAGCCGTTTTAAAAAAATTTTTAAAGTATTATTTTCTTTTTCTAAGCAATCTGAAGGGCTGGAGCCCTGTGCTCTGGCCCTGTGGCTGTCACTGTCACCCTCCTGAGCTGGCTCCTTTCCTCACCCAGGGCACCACGGGGATGCACAGCTCCTGCAAAAAGCACATTTTTGATGCCCTGTTCACCTGGCCAAGGGCAGCCTTGGAGTCAAGGTCCTCTAACCCAGCAGCACCTGCAGAAACTCGGGTGCTCCCAGGTGTGGAGGGCTCCTCCATCCCCCTGTGGTGCCAGAGAAAGCTCCTTTAGCAAGGCTGGGCTCCTTTCCAGTGCTGTGGAGGGGCTCAGCCCAGTGCTCAGAGCCCCCAGTGTTCCAGATGTGCTGCTGGGGATGAACACATTCCCAGTGCCCTCAGTGTTCCAGATGTGCTGCTGGGGATGAACACATTCCCAGTGCCCTCAGTGTTCCAGATGTGCTGCTGGGGATGAACACATTCCCAGTGCCCTCAGTGTTCCAGATGTGCTGCTGAGGGTGAACACATTCCCAGTGCTCACTGCCCTCAGTGTTTTGTGTTCCAGATGTGCTGCTGAGGACGAACAGACACGTTTTTCTCTCCAGAGCAATAGCAGCTCCACCAGCCCCACCATTCTGGAAGTTAATTGGAAGTTAATTGGCTGGAAGTTAATTCTGAGGGACAGGGAAACGTGGAAGGGAATCTGCCCCAACTTCAGACCTGTCTCTGGCACTGAGGAATGAATCTTCTCCACACCTCAATAATGAGTAAGCAGTAAATTGGTTTAAACAGAGCTCTTTGGCCAGGTAAAACTCTGGTTTCTCCAGCCTCCCTCCCCAGTCTTTCCTCTGATATCTGCTGGAATCCAGCTGTTAATCCACATCTATCAAATAATTCAGATATGTGCAGTCCTGACTTAAAACATCAGTGCAAAATCTCCTGGCCATGAATGAAGGAGGGGTGACAAGGCCACTGCCCTAAGTCCTCCATCAGACAGACCCTCAAGTCACCATCCCCAGCTGCTTTAAGGCAGGAGCTTTTCCAGGCTTGAGGTTTTGGCCCATTTCCCAGATTTTAAGGTTCAGATTTTTCCCTCAGTAAGGTCAAAGGGAACATAGATGGTTTCTATCAAGTGTGATATTCAAATACAGCATCCTAAAGGTTCAAATTCTCTTCACAAATGAAATTTATCTGGATAACATGTATAAAATATTGTGACATTTGCAAAATTTGGGGCACATTTCCCCCTCAATAAAGCGTGCCTGAAACACATGTGGGTCTATGACTTATTATGTTTTAAACTCCACCAAAAAATCCCTGTATTATCTATGACAAACACAACTGGGACAGTCAGACCTTTGTGGGAAGGTCTTAATAAATTGTTACACTTAAAGGTTTTGGTGTCATCATCTCAGTTACCTTCTCCTGAACTCATGAGCTCACAGACACCTCAGAGGGAATCAAAGTCATTCCCTTCTGTTTGCTAACAGGAGCAGAGAAGAAGAAAAGGAAGAAGATTTTTCAAAACCCTCTTTTTTTTTTTTCCCCCAAACAAAATGAAAAAATCAATTATTTCAATTGAAACTCTGATTATTAAGGACCTCATTTATGTTCCTCCTCCTCTCTTTGCTCTTCTGAGCCTGCTAAATAAATCTGCAAGCTCTGCTGAAATGAACGTTCATTGTGGAAGATGAAACAAAAGCAATAAGGTTAAAAAAACCCAGCCAAGAAGCTGCAGGGCAGAGACCTTGAAGAGCTTCCAAATGTAAGATTATTTCAGCACTGGCACAAACTGGCTGGAGAGTGGCTGGGCTCTTCACCTTTGTAGCGCAGGAATAAGAAATTACGTTAAGTTAATAATAAGATTAAGTTAAGGATAAGAAATTAAGAAGTTAAGTTAAAACACTTCTCTCTCAGCTGCTGTAAAGCCCAAGGGGTGTCCATGAAGGACCTCTGGACACCCATAAAGCTCTGAGGCCCAGGAAATGGCCAGGATGACTTCTGAACTTCTCCCAGGGAGAGAAATGCCAGCAGCAGAGGCATTTACACCTGACTTCAACAACTCCAAGCAACAGGGAGGCAGCAAAGATGATTTCTCCTGGTGTGAATCATGACTGAATCATTCTGAATCGAAACCCCGAGAGAAGAAAAAAAAAAAAAAATTAAAATTCTGATTTTCTCTGGCCACCCAGGAGCCCACACAAAGCAGCTGACTTTGTCCTGAGAAGTGTGTGCAAAGCATCCAGGACAGAGCATTTTTTCTGTCTAAATATCAAGGAAAACAAAGTTTGTCAAGGGGAAACACACCAAGTCCTTTTAACGTATTCAGATTTTGACACCCTATTTTTTGAAGCACTTTTCCTAATCCAAATTAGATAGGAAAACCTGAAAAATTGTATATTAGCCAAGTGAGAATGCTCCTTTTTTTCCCCACTTAAAAATAACTTTCCAGAACGAGATGTATTCCATTTTCTGGTAAAACATCTCCTATTTGAAAAGGTTAGGCTCAAAAGAAAATTCCTCAACATAGCTGAAATGTTGAGCCTTTTTTTTTTTTTATTTTAATCAGTATGCTGTACACTGCCACCAAAAATAAACATTCTTTTTCAGAAACTGAGAAAACTCCTAGGAAGTAGAAAAGCCACTTTATACACAATTCTGCTTTAAGAGGAACAGGATTAAAATCCTTTTTTCCCCGAGAGTCTTAATTTTCAGATGTTGCAAATCTAGCAGTTCTCCAATTTCCATCCTTTTTTTTCCCAAAAATAAACAGGAGAGGATCAGAGCTCGATTTCTATCACACAAAACAAGCCTTAAAGAATGTAATTCTATTTACAGGGGGACACATCAGGACCCTTTTGTTTGCATTTGTGGCTGGGTGCCAGTGGCACTGCTCTCACAGACAATGGGATTTATTTCCTCGGTGCCACCAGGGAACCCCTCAGCCCTTCCAGCACAGCCACGACCTCCCATCCCCATCCCCTGAGCCAGGAATTGGGGTTACACTGAAAAACCTCTGCAGAGGTTGTGGCAGCAGCCAGCCCTGGCTTGAAACAGAATTTGCCAAGCAGGAATTGCAGAAAAATGAGGTGAAAACACCAAGTTTTGGAGCTGGAGGTTGCAGCAGCCTCTGCTTTTTTTGGGTGCAGTCCCTGAAACACCACTCAGCTCCTGAGCCAGGGGATTGGGGGTGCTTTGCCATCTCTGTCAGGTGGAGTGAAATCTTTTAAATAAACCTTTATAAATAACCTTAAACCTTTTAAAGTAAAATCTTATTTTAAAAAGCCCTTATAAAATCAAATCTTATTACTTTGACTAAACTAATAGCTGGTTTATAGTAAATAACCTAGTAAATTACCTAGTAACTAACTAGGTAAATAAACCTGGTAAATACCCATGAGAAACCTATCAACTTTTCCTAAGAATAGAATCCTATAACAGTAAAAACCAGTTTGTTCTCACGAGAAAAAATCCTAAAACCATCCTAAATCACTAAAAAAAAAGTACAAACAATATCCAAAAAGAAACACCAACACATAAACACCTCTAATCAACCTAAGTAACCAGTCAAACTAAGTAACACCTAGTTACTGACCGATCAAAAATAAACATGATATATTTATAAAACCCTATATGTTTTAGTGTAAATAACCCAAAACCTTCTTTCACTGCATAAACAAGAATATATCTCATCTCATTTCTGTCTCTAACAGAAAACTCCACCACCCCAGCACATGCCTGGGAGATGATTTTGTGGAGGAGATGCCAGAGCTCCACCAGTGTCCCTGCAGCTGGGGCAGGTCACACCCAGAGCACATTCCAGCCACAATTTCCTGCACATGCCCCTCAAAACGGTCAGCTCCGTGTTTTTCCAGACAAAACCAGACAAAAAGGGTTTGGTGGGGTGGCAGAGGAAAGCTCCCCAGTTGTGCCCAGGGCTTTTTGCTGGAGTTTCATTCACTCCGAATGCCCTGGCTGGTGATAACAGAGAATTGTGGTGCCAGGATTACATCAGCTGTCACAGCTTGGATGGAGTCCACCTCTCCTTTCATGGGCTGAAATGTGTGAAATTCAATTGCTCTGGTGAAGTCTTAATTTTGTACCAATTTACTTACAAACGCTGAAAGGAAAAATAAAAATTTCAAATGTGCAAAAGATTAAAGCACTCTTGTGCTAATGAGAGCCATCTGTTTGTTTCTTTCCCTTTTAAAGCACTCCCAATAGGTGGAAATGAAAGGCTTCAGACACATTTTCATGTCTTGAGCCTCAACAACAACAACAACAACAACAAAAAAATAAAATCACAGACTCATCATCTTCAGTCAGAAAACTTGGACTAAGAAAATAATCCTCAATCCAGCTCGCCAGTTGCTTCAGGACCAGTTTTAGTGGCAGCACTGATGTGAAGGTGCTTTTGCCCCACACCAGGACAGACGTCCAGCTATCCAATGCCCTTGGTTTAGCCCTGAGTTAGCATTCCCTGCTATTTCACCTCCAGTTTATCCCAGTTTGGTTTGCCCGAAGCAACCCACGCACAGCTTTTATCTACAAGCACCACAAACACAGAAATATATTGAATATAAACCCCCCCAGCACAGCCCAGAGGGCAGTGCCCACACCAGGCCGTGTCAGCCCTCTGAACACAAAGACTGGCAAAAGGATGTGAAATTGGCAATTCACCACCTCCAACGATTTTTAAATGCCAGCCATCCATTAGACATCTGGAGATGAGCAGATTTATAGCCCTGCTTAGAGCTGCATCACAGCAGAGAAATGCTTAACATTCAGCCAGAGGTGTCTCTAATCAGACCCACAAAGCCACACCAGTCTCAGCAATCAACTGATCAGGCAAAAAATCACTGGTTTTTGGAGGAGGGGTTATTTCACAGTTAGATCAGTCACCTCTTGCAGGCTTAATTTAATGGATGGTGCAAACAGGAGTGATGGGCTGGTGACAGCCACCCTCACACTCTGTCACCTTCTGTGGGAGTTAACTGGTTAAATAGCCAGAAAGGCACCATTCAGGGAAAAAAAAAAAAAAAAAAAAAGATGATTTCAAGTGTTTTCTCGTATATAAAGGTCCTTTTCTATCCTCACAGCATTTTCTGAAGTTTCAAAGAACACCCAAGATGCAGGGATTAATGGAGATTAGGGGTCTCTTGAGGATCCTTGTGTTTTGTAACCACTGCCACCTACACTCTGTTGTCTGACTGGAGCTCAGTCAGAACTTTATTGACACAAAGTTCCTGATGCATCATAATTACAGCAGCATCTGTGCTAAATGCCCATATGCTGATATTCAGGGAGCATTACCAGGATGTCATTTGGAGCCTTTTAGGGCCCATTTCCTACACAAACCCCCTTGGGCAGCATCACTGGTGCTCCCTAGGGACTGACAGCACGAGGACATTTTCCAAGGCTTGCATTTTAATGCTGGAAGGAGTCAGGGATCCAGGATTCCTGGACACTGCCTGTCACATGTTCTTCACTTGGCTGCAGCCTGGGGCTCTTGCCGTGTTTGTTNGTCCTAACCCTAATTATTCCCATTTGTATTACCTTAATTTTTTATTGTTAAACTTTAAAAATTTTTAGAAAAGAAGTGTGAGGCGTTTTTCACAGCGACTACAAAAAACCCCAAATTCCTCCTAGGAGGCTGCTAGGCTGTGCTGAAAGCAAACAGCAACCAGCAAATTTCAGTTTACCTACAAATATCAGTCTTTTGCTGAAGTTTAATCCTACTGAAAGCGTTGCTGGGAGCAGAGGGGCTGAAAGAAAGTTGTGTTTTTATGAATTATGGCTGGAGCAAGCAGGACAGAAGAAAGCACTGCACACAAGAAGTCAGGAGCCCAGGCAAGGCTGAAATCCCCTTCCCTGAGTGCTGACCCAGCACAGGGCTCTGCTGCTGCCTGTGAGGCATCCCAGGAGCTGAGGGAGGAATTTTGAAACATCTTTGGGCAAAGAGCTAAGCTAGCTAGAGTGGGAAAGACTTGGATTTTTTTTTTTTTTTGACTTGATTTTTTGACTTGGCTTTTTTATTGGAGTGGAACCCCAAACTAAGGTTTGACTCTGTGGGGTACAAGAAATTAAAAATGCTGGCTGGGTTTCCAGCAGTGGCTCACTGTGTGAGGGGGCAGGGACAAGGCAACAAGGACCTGGAGCAGAAGTCAGATGAATGAAATGACTGCATTCTTAAAATCTACAGCGGATGAAAATCCACCCAAATACTTAATATTTACAGTCACTTTTTCACCTCTTANTGTCCTAACCCTAATTATTCCCATTTGTATTACCTTAATTTTTTATTGTTAAACTTTAAAAATTTTTAGAAAAGAAGTGTGAGGCGTTTTTCACAGCGACTACAAAAAACCCCAAATTCCTCCTAGGAGGCTGCTAGGCTGTGCTGAAAGCAAACAGCAACCAGCAAATTTCAGTTTACCTACAAATATCAGTCTTTTGCTGAAGTTTAATCCTACTGAAAGCGTTGCTGGGAGCAGAGGGGCTGAAAGAAAGTTGTGTTTTTATGAATTATGGCTGGAGCAAGCAGGACAGAAGAAAGCACTGCACACAAGAAGTCAGGAGCCCAGGCAAGGCTGAAATCCCCTTCCCTGAGTGCTGACCCAGCACAGGGCTCTGCTGCTGCCTGTGAGGCATCCCAGGAGCTGAGGGAGGAATTTTGAAACATCTTTGGGCAAAGAGCTAAGCTAGCTAGAGTGGGAAAGACTTGGATTTTTTTTTTTTTTTGACTTGATTTTTTGACTTGGCTTTTTTATTGGAGTGGAACCCCAAACTAAGGTTTGACTCTGTGGGGTACAAGAAATTAAAAATGCTGGCTGGGTTTCCAGCAGTGGCTCACTGTGTGAGGGGGCAGGGACAAGGCAACAAGGACCTGGAGCAGAAGTCAGATGAATGAAATGACTGCATTCTTAAAATCTACAGCGGATGAAAATCCACCCAAATACTTAATATTTACAGTCACTTTTTCACCTCTTATTTTTTTCTCCCTTTTATTCAACTTGACACAAATGGCTGCCTAATAAATTAACACAACCTTGATTTGACAAGCTTTTCCCCAGTTGCATTACGATGTCAAGTACCAGGGCCACTGCCTTCAGCACAGCCTTGACCATTTGTCATTTTCTTACAATTAATTACAGCTGTCTCAAGCAAGGCTGTACAGAAATGATAAGACTATTATGCAGCTTTCAACATTCATTTTCTGAGGGATTTGCACTCTCTTCATTGTTCTCCAGGGGGCCATTGTCCAATGGTTTGGGTACAAAATTAATTTTATCATTAATAGGAATCCAAAGCCCATTTTCTTTCATAACTTAAACTTTTCTTCATATTTTGCTGATATCTTGGGTGGTTAAGAATGCACCAGGTGCTGGCCTGGGAACATGCAGCACTCACCCCGTGCTGGGTTGGGTCACCACAGCCCTGAGTCACACTCCAGAACCTTCAGCTTGCAGGAAACACTGGAATTTGAATTTGTGCTCCTCACCTGCTCCAGAAATTCTTTTCTCCTTTAGGGTTCCCAGGTAAGAAACACCTAAAGAAAAGGAAAAAAAAAAAGAAAATAAAAGAGTCTGTGTGGTAAATTTTGTAATCCAAAGTTTCTTTACGGATTTCACTTCACGGTTGCAGCTGGCCATACCTATGAGTTTTTTTACACCAAACTTCTGCCAGCTATGGAGTTAAAGAATGGCCAGCAGGACTTCAGCAAAACCTTGTCCTCTCCTTCCCAAAAATCTATCAAATGCTTTGAAAAAGTTTTATCTCACTTGTCCATATTATCTTGGTATTTGGACAGATCTTTCAGGGTAAGTAGTTTTTACCACATCATTATCTCGGATTTCTTAATTATGAGCTATTGTTTGTATTCCAGTAACAGTTCTCAGGCCCAGCCAAGGCTGAAGCCACCAGAACCAACCCTCCCCGAGGGATTTACATAAGGCAGGTGAAAGTGAAAACTGAAAGGACACCACATGTGGGAGAAAACATGCTCAGCTGGTTGGAAGCAGAGCTGAGAAGAGGAACCAAGGCTCTGACTTTGTTCAGCGATAATCCAAGCCCTCAGCCACGACCTTCCCCAAGGGAGCGCCTGCCAGACACGTTTCCAGCATCATCACCAGGAGCATCTTTCCTTTCCTTCCTTTCCTTTCCTTTCCTTTCCTTTCCTTTCCTTTCCTTTCCTTTCCTTTCCTTTCCTTTCCTTTCCTTTCCTTTCCTTTCC
>VXAX01001481.1:0-39552 GCA_013399835.1 Leptocoma aspasia | reverse complement strand
TTCTCCTTTCTAAAGAGGGGCTGCAGGTGGCTGCTTTCACCTCCACCCTCAAGGCAAATCTGTAATTCGGGTTCTCTTGTGCATCTCTCGTGCAGCTGCTCATGGTGGGGCTCAGTGCTGCCCTGCACTGGGACAGGAGAAAGGATTGTCTGAGAGACTTTTGGTTCCTCCCCACCAAAATGGCTTTCTTTGGAATTAACGGAGGCACAGACTCCACAATTAAAAAAAAAAAAGATAATAAAAATTAAAAGGCTGATTGAGGTGGCAGCCCCATTTTTTCCCCCCAAAACTGAGCGACAAATGACATCCAGACCTGTCAGAAAACACAAGTGAGAAGCTCCTCCTGTGGTGCCTCAGAGCTCCATGGCTGTGCTCATTCCCCAGCATTCTCAGATTTTCCTGAAGTGCTGCTCCAAGCCACAGCCATTACCTCATGAAAAATCCCCTTTTTTTAGCGTTCAGAATTCCACTGCCTCTTCGGTGCCTCCATCCTTCAAACACCTGTGTGCTGCTCTGTCTCTGTAGGCACTGCTCAGCCCAGCTCTGCCCATTGCTCCCTTTTAATGTTTCCCTTTTTCGAGTTCCCTCTGAACTCCCTCCAGACCCAATCCCCCCTTCTGATCCCTGACAACGTTCCACTTGGATTCTGCTTCCTGCAGTCAGGAACATTCTGTGCTGTGACTTGTTCCTGTGATTTAAACTATTTCTATGAACAGATTTTAGAAGTTTTATCTCCCGTACATTTTTAATTTTTTTTTTTTTTCCTGGTGCCAAACTACAGCTGTGGGTGAGGGGGAAGCAAGGAAATGGAAGTTAAACAGCAAGTCTGGAAGGGTTAGAAAAGCAAGGAAGCCTCAGAGGGGAATGGGATTGGGATGACACAGTTTTGTCAAGGATCTCTCTCTCTTTGTATTTCGACAAAATCAAATCTAGCCAGTCAAAAGTTTTAATAAGATTTGTTCAGAAAATTAACATGCTGATTCCACACCAGAACAGTGATGGGAAATTTCAACTGTTCTGCCAAATTTCACATTTAAGTTATTTTTGAAAATGCCAAAATGCTTCTTCCAAAAGTATTCTAGCGAAATTTTAACATTTTGCTCTGAAATTATTTTGGTCTAGCTTTCATTTACTCCTTTTTAATTCTAAAAAAAAAAAAAAAAAAGGCAAGAAAACATCAGTGAAGGAAAGCTTCTCAAAACACAACCTTGATGAGGAAAAAAGTTTCAATTTCCTGAATGCAGCTTTAAAGAAAAGTTCAAATCAGTCATTTTCACCCTGAATTTCACCGTTTCCACAAAGCTAAAAAATTTCCCATTTTCATTCTGCTCCACTTTGCATTTCTATGGACAAGGCCATAAACAGCACGTCTGCTTAACCTATAATTTCTGTCCTCCACTAGAATCTGCCAATTTGGTAAATTATAGCAGAGCAAACAAATGTATTTGTCACAGCTGTAATGAGATGTATCCATGGTACCTGCAGTGAGTGATTGTCATTAAAGAATGAGGAGTCCTAATGCTGGATTAGCACTGCTCTTGTCTGATTGAACAATCTACATTATATTTATTTCTGCTCACTCTGATTGAAGTGAGAGCTGGGAGAATTATCCTGCTGGTGTTTCACTGCCACTCCCACCAACCTGTGCAGTAAATAAAAGAAATTCAGGAATGCAAATAAAATAAAATAAATTCAGGAATGCACCCAAGCCCTTTGACTCTGCTGCTACACAGAAGCAGGAATTGCAGTGGGGCAGAGAAATCCCAAATTCTCAGTGACAGACACAACCACAGCCAAGGCTGCCCTGAAATGATGTTCAGCTCAAAAAACACAGGGAACCAAATGCTTGGACACAGAGAAAGACAAATGCTACAAAAATCCCTTTCAGACATAAATCAAGAATGTAAACGACCAAAATGAAAGATTTCTTCTCATACTCACTAAACCTGTCTAGGACAGTCATGTTTTTGAGTCATGGCACAGACATTTTTCCTTCAGAGACTGAACCTGAAATGTATTTCTTCCTTCCTCCCCACATTCCAGTGAGATCCAGTTTAGAAAATAAAAGTTCATTTACGCACTCAGGGATGAGCTGAGAGAAAAACTAGAAACCATTTTTCCTCTGGAGGAGCCACTGGGAATTTTTAGCTCCAGGGATGAATAAAATCACCACCAGATTTTCAAGGGCTCTGTTTCCTCTCTGGCAGCATCCCTTTGCTCTTCCAGCCACAAACCAAAGGTGGTTTTATTGGGGGTACCAGTGTGGGAGAGACATTTCAAAAAGCTGGCTCTGCTCAGCCCAGGGACTCTGAGGATATTTTGCCTTTTTCTTTCATTTTACACCTCATTCCAAGCACAGAGGAGACACCAAACACCCACAGTGTTTGCACACTGCAGCAGGAAAAAATGCTATAATTGATAAATTATATCAATTAAAGGTGAATTAGTTGGAAATATTTGATGTGGAGCCTGTTCTGGCAGAATTTTTCAGGGCTGATGCCGTGCACTTTAAACTGATGGGACTTTGGAACACAGGAGAAACAAAACCACTGAGCCTCAACTTGGCCAAGTTTACATTTCAGGACAGCTCTTTCCTCGAGGGTAAGGATGGAAATACCCTTTTTTTTCACTTTTTCCTTGCAAACAAGGGTTATTCAGTTAGAGACCTGCAGGATGTAAATGAAAGATGAGGGAATCCTGCATGGAAAGGGAAACCTTGACACCAAACACCAGCAGCTGGCAGGAACTGCCATGGCTCCAGGGGAGTTTGGGAAAAACAGCCTGGATTTAACTCCTGGGAAAAGGAGACACTTGGGATTGTTCTCAAAAGTGAGTGAGCTCCATTTCCGCACAATCTGGCTTTTTTTTTTTTNCTCTTTTCCCAAATTTTTTTTTTTTTTTTTTTTTTTTTTTTTTTTTTTTTTTTTTTTTTTTTTTTTTTTTTTTTTTTTTTTTTCAGAGTACCAGGAGAGAAGACTTGGTACCTGTCATAGTTCTGAGAGGAATCATCTCAAATTTCCTTGTTTCTAATTGTGAGATGAGAAATTTCCAGGAATAAACTCCAGTAAGAGTGAAGTTCTACATCTCAGGTCATTTCCATGCATCCATGGAAACATTTGTGGGAGATGAGCAAATCAGCCCGACCATCACAAATTTCCTTAAATTTGTCATCTGACAGCACTAAATCTCCGTGAACTTGGAAGACAGGCACGACTGGGCGGGAAGTTAACCCAAATAAACTAATTTTACAGCAAGAACAAAATTCCAAAACCAGCAGTCTATTAATATCCAATTAATTAGCTGTTATTTTTGTAAATGAGTATGGAATAGTAAAAAAAAAATCCAACAAATATCTATTTCAGTCATTATTAATGCCCTGCTTCTGACCCAGGAAAACAAAAATCTGATTTTGGAAGCCTCAAATACCTGCTGTCGAGTTCCTCGTTTCGGAATTACGCAGAGAAAGTGTCTGCTAAAATAATAATTAAAAAAAGAAGCACAACTGCACAGTTTTACCAAGAATAGATCTCACCATGCTCTATTCACAGCTCGCTGTAGGAAGACAGAAGAGGAAGGAAGGAAGGAAGGGAAGTAATTGCAATTTAATTATATCATAAAAACATCAGCTGACTTTGCCAGTAAATGCCACCCCAAGTAGAACTCCCAGCCTTTGGAGCTTGTGGAAGCCCAGAGCAGGAAAAGACAAAATTCCCACTTTGGTACCTGCTGGGTTTTTTAATCTTCTTTTTCTGCCAGGGTCAGGGTCAGGATTAAATGCTTGAGATGTTATTTCCTGTTTGGACTCAGATGTTTATTAGTTCTCGTCTATGTTACAAACCCTGAGTTCTACAGCACTTCACTCTAACAAGCTAAAAACGAGTGTATCTCTCATTTTTAGCTGTATCTGTCTCTGCAAGGCCTTTTTAGGATGAACTGTCCAATTAAGGAATGACACCTCAATTATTTGTACTTTTAACCCAATAACCAACCACCCATGGCCTTTAACTTTTAACTTTCCTATCCAGTCACACAACACCACCCAAACCCATGGAGAAGAAGGTGAAGAAGAAGGTGAAGAAGAAGGAGCAGCCTCCACCCTAAAACCTCCAGCTTGCTTTAGATCCATTACTGTATTCTAAACCCTTAAACTCTGAGTTTTGCACCCTGTGATATCACACACTTCTATTCAAACCCCACACCCACAATCCCAGTTCAACAATTCCATTTTGGAGCCTTCTCCACGGCCTCAGGTGAAATGCAGTGTTCTCCTGGGGGTCAGTGCCTGGCAGCACATAAAGTCTAAAATCCCCAAAAACCAGGGTTCCAAGAGGCACCCCCAGAGCTCAGCACCCCAAACCAGCAGCTTCCACCTGCAGCCAAGTGGGAAATGCAATGGAAGCAATAAAAGGCTTTATTTTGTGCTCCACTTTGTGCAAATGGTGTGATAAACTCCTTGAGAATTCACAGTTTTGGGGTTTGTCTTGGAAGTTTGGCATTCCTCTCAGAAAAAGCTATCAGTACTCGATAGTGACACCACCTTCCCTCGAAAATTTGTCTCTGTGATGAAAGACCTTGGATCCTACAGTCAAAAAATTATGTTTATAGGCCTCTTTCTATAAGCAGACTTCAGCATGTGAGAGGATACGGATGTGGGATTGAGCTCCTTTTCATTTGGTGTAATAGTCAATAGTGGCTAATCACATATTGCATTTTTACTTGGGGGAAATGATCTTGTTATATCAGTTTTTGATCCCCCATGATGCTTGAGACTCAGTAAATGAGAAGGTTTCCAAGTGAGTAACTGCATTCTTGATGAAACTGATTTCTTTTTATGTAATCCCATAAAGGACATCTCTCCTCATCTTCGTGGTGAGCACTGTGTAATATCCAGTGTTTCATCATTAGCCAGCCTAAATGGACATTCATTGGATTAACATTATCATGTTTAAATTTCTCCTGCAAAATAATACATCAGAGATTATTGCTGGAGTTTTTGCTGCAAGGCACTACTGCTGGTAATCAAAATCTCATTAAAAGGAATTCATATGTTCTGTAGCCCAGAGGATCTCGATTTCATTCCTTCCCCTGTCCCTGGGCCTCCCATACACTGATTTATTTGGGTGTTTTACCCAAGGAAAAGCTGCCCAATTTGCCTCTTCCAAGAGCAAGTGTCAGAGGTACAAGCAGAATTAGACACCAAGTTGTTTACATACACTCAGGAGCTTTGGGAAAAAAATTCATTTCGCTCTTTTTGCCAGTTTCAATCAAACTTTTAAAGGAATGAGCAGTTTTTTAACATTAAAAATGAGCTCTGATGTATGGGCAGATAAGAACATCCTTGGACATTACAATCTGTTTGGCTGGAAGGTAACACAGCTTTGGAGAGATTCTGCCTGGGAACTACATTTTCTTCTGGTTTTGCCTCTCCACTCCGACTAAATCTCCTCGGCTGGACAAAAAACCTGGGATATTTCCACCCCCATCTTCGAGCTGAGAATGTTCTTTGTAGCTGCTAATGTGGGGAAGGCACTTTAATGACCTTCCCAAGTGCGGAGGGTAATTCATCACTAATTGCTTTTAGAAGCTGCTTCGCCAAGGTACCAGCTCAGACTAAGCTTGTTTACCGATGCTCACTCATCCATAGAACTCAGCTCTGCAACTAAAATCACTTTTTCTTCAATATAATGAGATCTTAGAGAGTCCTCCGCGGGTTTCCCAAATGTTCAGAGAAAACCGCAGGGCGGCACGTTGGGATGTCAATAAACATTTTATTTACCTCACCTTCAGCACGGGGACTTGTAGCTGGAAAAGGAAATAACCCAGGATTTAGGGAGAGCTGCTCAAAGGCAGTCTCCTTCATGGTCCTGCACAGCAACTTTCTTAACCTCGTGTAAAAATCTCTGATATTTTACTGCCTCTCACCATTTAAATTAAGCTTTTATTTTTACAGAATATTTTAAGCCTGTGTAAATTCTGCAGTGAAAGATGACAGAGGTTTATCTAGGAACAGGATTTCCATTGAATTTCCCATTGTTCAGCAGGAGGGCAAGAATGGGCTCAGAGGGGATGGTTTTCCCTAAATTTCGGGAGGAATTGCTGTGCCTGGCAGTGCTGGACAGAAGCACAGGTTGAAGCTAAAGCAGATGATCTGTACCCACAATTTTAGTGCAGTTACTCAAGCTTAAACAAGAGCATCTCAGCATTAGGGAGTTCCTTAAGGACATCTGATGTTCCTAGTTAAGATTTTTTTTAAAAGTCCATCTTCATAAACTGTGGATAAGCAGTAGGAAACTTTCCTTTTAATGGCACTATTCGTAGTTTGGTCCTTAAAAAATCGCTTCAGGTGAAATTTTTTCTGCCCTTCCTTTGCAGTTGATTGGAGCTTTGTTTTTCTGATATTACTTGGAACAAACTTCCACATACAGAGAATTTTCTTACATTTCTCTACCCAGCTGCTGCCATCACCATGATGCATGGATGCTGCTGCTTAGCTGAATTACTGATACCCACCTACAAAGATCTACAAGGAAAATATCTTCCATTAAATCCACTGACCCTTCTTCTGGGAAAGAAGTTGAATATTCTCATTATGACTTCTATTTTTTTTCTTTTTTTTTTTTTTTATTTAATCACATCTCAAACTGGCTTCATTTGATCTCAACTACCTTTGTCCTAAAGCTATTGCTTTTGTTCTTCTTTTTCTGAAAACCGGGGTTTGTGATTTTGGGAAAGAAGAAATAAGCTGTTTCTCTCAAGTTTTATTTCATTGCTCTGTGCTTTGCTTGGAAGATTGTAGCTTGAGGACAGAAAGTTACATTGATGTGGGAGGAGGATGGAGCAAGCTGCAGGAATCCATATTTTAGAAGCAAATTTTAATTTTGCTTCAATTTCAGTCACAAACAGAATTCACTTGCCAGAGTTTGCGTTCATAACAATTACTTTGAAATTCAGAATCACTCCATGATCTCTCTTGTCTTTTTTTTTACCTTCTGAGTTTCATTTGGAATTGGTGATTATTGAGCTCAGTCAAGCTGCCTTCCCCCTAAATGCCTGCAATTCAGTATTTTATAGTTGGCTTCATGGTCCAGATGCTATTTAGAGCTATATTTATGCTCACAACTGGAACTGCAAACCCTCCTCTAGCCTCTGGCTAAGGGACAGATGTGCTCAGCCAGATGTTGTGAGGATCCAGAGGAAACCATCCCTGAAATAAACCCATGACCTGCTTAGCCTGGGATGCCAGGGGACGGTAACAGTGATGAGGAATCCTGCCTGAAAATGAGTCTGCTCTTTCTTTTTGCCTGTCAGGGCAGTCCTGGAGCTCAGCCTTGCAGCCAGGACGCAGACTGTGCCTCAGCACCTCTTTCTGGGGCAGAGCTGCTGTCCCCCCCTGCCCTCAGAGGGACCTGCGTGTCCCTCGTGTCCCCGTGTGACCCCAGTGCTCTGCCTGGGGCCCCTGGGGTCACCTCCCTGTTTGGGACACCCTGAGATGTGAAGCCAGTCTCTGGAGAGATCACAACAGCCCTGGGGATTAAAGCTCCCACTGCAGACAGGAAATTGGGGAGCACGTTCATGTATCAGAGCTGGGACTTGCACTGGTGGCCACTTCGACACCAGGGCTGTTTGTCAAAATGCTTTCCAAACCAGAGGGAAAAACTAAATTCTAATGAACTTAATGCCAATGCCTGAATGCCCAAATAATCATGATGACACTGGGCTGAACAACAGATATTATGATTTTGTGAGAAAACCATTCCTCTCCCAACCCCTCAGCACAAAATTAGTTTTGCAATATTCCAAACTTCTCACTGGGGGCAGAGTGCAGTTATTAATTATTTGTGTTGCAAAGGGAAAGGAGGTGATAAACAAGGAATGAGGGAGATCAAATTACCTTATAAACACCTTGGGATGCTCACAAGGTCAGCAGCAGAAGAAGATAAATGTGATTTGTTCCTTTGCCCCAGGAACTAAACCTCACTTTTATCACACAGTGTAAAGCTCAGCCTGAACTAACACAGCAGTGAGGCCTAATCTGACACCTGTAAATCCAGGGAGCAAAACTACAGTGGGAAGAATCCAGCAAAATTCCAGTGGGAAGAATTTCCAGGTGGGAAATGTCCCACCCCATGAGCTGCTCATCTCTTCCCTGCTCCCCACAGGTACAGTGGGGCCAAAATGCAATTTGATTTATGTCACCCTCATCCTCAGCTGTTTCTTCATGGCTGAGCACACAGCCAGGAATATGATTAGCTGTGAAATCTAATATCTGTCACTTTATCTGCTGTTTGCTGCTTGTAGCATATTGTGAGTGAAAGCGTAAACTTCCTCATTTTTTAAATCTTTCACTCATGTCAGAAATGCCAGATTCCTGAGCTGTACAGTCAGAGGGAAAATAACTGAAATGTCCTTTCCTGGATCAATCCTGTCTCTGCTGACATGGCAAGATGTCACAAAAACCTGAAGATGAAAAATTGCTTACTGCACACAACAGCAAATTAAAACCAGCCCAAGGAGTGCAGGCAAGCCCTGCAGGTGTCACTCAAACCTGGTGCCCACAAAACCAGCCCATGAACCCACAGGCTCTACCCTTCCCCTGCTGCTGCCAGCACCCTGCAGCACCCACAGGGGCTCTGCAGCACCAGAGCACAGTGAGATTCCCCCTGGGCACCTGGAAACAAACCCAGCAGAGCCCAGCCTGGTCCCTCACAGAATCCCAGAATTTACAGAATCACTGGGCTGGGAGAGACCTTCAGGATCATCGAGTCCAACCCAGCNGAGCACTTCTGCCCACGATGAGAATTCTCTTTATTTGGTCACTGCCTGCTGAGGCCTCACCAGGATCAAAATCCCACTGTCCACACAGAAAACCACAGACACTGTTATTCTCCTGAGTTTTCTACCTAAACACCCGTTCCTCATATGGCTTGTGTTCCTCAGAAGAGACCTGACAAAACCTCATGGCTGGCGTTTCTAAACATGTTTCAGGCTGGCCCAACTTGCTTCCCACTGATTTATATCCCATTAAAGGTAAAATTCACTCATTTGGTTGGAACAGCTCCAGTTGAAAGNATTATTATTATCCCAGTTTTGCAGATGGAGCTGAAGGCAGCACCCTGGGTGAAGTATCCATTCCTGTTCTTTAGAAACACAACACATTTTTCCTTTCCAGGACTGTTCTCTCAAGATATCTGAGAGACCTGGGGGGAAAAAGGGCTGTTGTGGTACAAATGTCTCAAGGCTCAGTTTTGTTTCCAGTAAAGACTGAATCCAGAGTGGGCAGGAGCGAGCTTGGCATTGTAAAAACAGCAGAAAACCCCAATAAAACCCAAGTGCACAGGTACAGCTCAACTCCATGCAGCAGCTTGCCAGCCACTGATAGCATTTTTTCAGTTCCTTGGTTTTCATTTATTTTGGATTTGCCCAGCACCACGAGGTAAGGAAGTCTGGTTAGTGAAGGGCAATGCACAAGGAAAGCTGTGTACCCAAAAACCAGCAATGGATTTAATCACTTGTTCTCTGCTCATTCAGCCAAGGAAGACCCAAATCCAGATGAATTCATTGAGCAGCTCTGGATTTCTGTTAATGAAAGAGAAAAGCTCTAAAGCTTTCCTGCATTAGAATCACCTTAGCACGGGGTCAGCACTTGTGCCAGCCTGTCACATCACCTGCCTGCCTTCCTCACCTCTCCTGACCCAGGAGTTATTTATTAAATAAGGCAAAGTTCTCCACAGGAGCTCGTGGCTCCTGTTGATAAAATATTTCTCCCCATTACAACTGCTGCAAAGTTGGAAAAACTCAATTGTTTATGTTATCAGGCAGAACATTTTCACTTTTTAGCTGTAGAATGTTGTCTGACTTTTCCAAAATGAGGAAAAAAATTTAAAAAGAAGGTTTTCTGGCACTTATTAAAACTACAGAGCCTCTGTCTGGTAGCTTTCTACTCGGCCTCCCTCTCAGATCCTTGAGAATTCTGCTTGGAGAATGGCAGCCAGCCCAAATCTACATGAAACTCCCATTTAAATATGACATTCAAAGCCAGTCTGAAATGTGACAGGTATACAAAACAGCACCTCCGAGGTTTTGTCCAAGAATCTGAACTAAACACTCTCCTGGAATTGAAAAAAGGGTTGGTGATTCAGTTTTGAAGCTCTGTTCAAAGGTCTTTGGAATAAGAAGCACATTCCCTGAAACTCCCTGGGGGGTTTTGAAATATCAGTTTCTGTATTTAAACAAATATTATTTATAATGTATAAATAATATACCATAGATAACACAATATAAATAATATTTATAGTGTTATTTATTAGATTATAAAGGTTCTGCATTTATTTGTTTGCTTAGACACTATTTTCATGATGTTTGACTACAACAGAAATATCTAAAGAGCATCCTGCCGTCACAGGACTGGAATGATCCTTGGCCAGGATAAGGGATTTTCCTAACTTGAGTTAGGCTTTAAAGTCCTGCATTTTTGGGGTCATCAGATTAAAAGCTGATGGAAGCACATACAATCCTTGAGTGAAGGACTATGTAAGGTCATTTCCAGGAGTTTCTGCATCCCATGCAAACAGCAAAACCCATCTCAAAGCTCTTGCAACGATGCCTTGGGATTTTAGCTTTTCTATTTTTCATACAAAAGATGAAAAATAAAAACCAGCTGGTTTTAGGTAGTCCTGAAAAGGATTCACCAGGATCCCAGCAAACACTCCATGAGGGCCTGGGAGCTGAGGGACACTGCCAGCTTTGACCTCAGCCAGATCTTCACCNAAAGGAAAGGAAAGGAAAGGAAAGGAAAGGAAAGGAAAGGAAAAAGAATTCGGGGCAAAAAGCTGGAAAGTGACTGAAAATGGGCACTTAGCATGCAGGAGGCTCAGCTGCAACAGCAGAACATTTCTTGCATGAAACAAGCTCAGAAATAAAGCTGCACATCTTCCACACAGCTTCAGAGGAAGACACAGCCTGTGCTCCTCTGTCACAGGAAAGGGCTGACCTTGACCACGGGGGGAAAAGCAAAATGCAGTGATGTGCCAGAGGTGATGAATGGCAGAGAAAAGAGAGCTCTTTGCACACAGCATTAGTGACCAGGTAGGGGCAGCCGTGAAAAAGCCTCCAAACACATCAGTGCCCAAGGCAGGAGAGCACACAGAGGGCCAGCCCCTCCCTAGGTACCTGCTCATTTCCTCTGCAACTCATCCATCACCCTCCAAAAAACCTCCTCAGAGAGCCCTGCCCAGCCTGGGATCTGATAATGAAGCCAAACAGGATAACAAGGTAAGGAAACCTCAAAATACTCTCATTTCAGGTCAGAGAGGAAAACAGAGATATTATGCTTTAAAAAGAAACCAGGAAAAGAGTGAGGAACTGTGATGTGGATTCTCTCATCTCTGTGCTGATAGGTGCTGCTGGTTGCCACCTCACCAAGTGATCAAAGAGCTCCTCAAACCATTCACCACCAAAGGCTTTTCCCACCTGGGACAGGTGAGCTGGTCCAGAGCTGCCTTTGGGGTGTGAGCAGAGCAGAGCCACGAGGAGCAGGGATGGTGCTCCCTGAGCCACGAGGAACCTGCAGCACAGCTGAGCTGAACCCAAACGTGGCATTTCCCTGCAGAAAACCCTCTCTGGGTGTGAAGGAGATCCCTCTGGGGTTTTGCATTCCCCACCTGACAGACTGTGAGCAGCACAAGGCAGCAGCAGGGTGGTTACAGCTCCCAGCTCTGCTTTTCTGCACCTCTGTGTTTCTGCTTTGCTTTGATGGCTTTGCTTTGTTTCCATTTCAGTCTGGAGCTCGGTGCAAACACCAGCAGCCTGCCTGTGAGGTTTGCCACGTGGCAACACCTCTGTCACCTCCTGTCACTTGTGGGGGACTTGCCTTGCTGCCTGCAGCAGAATCTGCTCCCAGACGTGGTAATTAATTTTCTCTAAACTACCTGAACATCCTTGTTAGGCAGAGAACTCAGCCTTTGCTCGAGTTTTGTGATGAGCCTAAAAGGACACTCAGATTTCAGTTGACTTTTGTGACTTTGTCCCATGACAATTTCCTTACACAGGCCTCTATACGTTGTTTTTTACTGTGGGGTTTTTTTTTTTATTTCTGTTCCCATTCCTCACTCCTGTACAACACATGCTTGAAGACAATATTCCCTCTGTGTAGGTGACTTTCTCTCCACACTGCACCAGCACCCATTTACTCCAGTCCCCCCCAGAGATGGAATTTTTCCAGTTAATTCTCACCAGTACAACCCTTCTGCCTGCACCTCATCTCCTTGCTAACTCAAGAATGGTGAAGTTTGCTGTAAATACCTGCAAAAGCCAATATCTGGGTAAAACCAGAACTGAAACAAATCTTTTTGTCTGCATTAAGGAACTTGAATTCCCCCTGCAGCTCCCTGAACCTCTGACAATCATTACCCTCGTTCCTTCATGCATTGTTTTTGCCAGTGCTCATTATTAATCCTGTTCTTCCTGCTGCTGGATGGATTTCAAACCATCCTATGCAACAAAGAAAAGTAAATTGAAATTAGCATTATCTAAACCTCTAATTAAAGTGGTATTAATTTTTCTTCAGTGAAAAATTAAAGGGAAAAATCCCATTCTCAAAAAAAGAAAATACGTTGTCACATTTTAAAGTCAAAGTTAACTATGACTTATAGATCATTTCAAATAAAGCAATACAAAAGTACCCACCAGGCCTGTATCCAAAGTAAAAATGAATTTATGACAAAGTTGATATTGACCCATCATTTATAAGGTCTGTTAAATTCATCTTAGACTGGGCTTCTAGTGGAAGATGATTTATTAAACAAAGTAATATAAAATGCAATGGAATAGATTAAGTCTCTTTTTGAAATATTGTTAGCCATTAGATCTGGTAAATTTAAGCCTGTTTAAACATGAAATACCACTTCAGCAGATCCTCCAGCTCCCACCTAAACGTGGGGCTGCTAGTGCTGAGTCTCTCATGGTGAAAAATCCTGATCAGGAGAAGAGATGGCACTAATGATTTTATTTATTTGGGGGCTTTAAATTAATCACCTTTAGGCTATCCTAACAATTGCAAATCTTCCCTGCCTCCAGCACCAATACAGATTGGATCTGATTTAGAGGCACAAGTGAGGCAGCTCCTGTCCCTCTCAGATAAAAGTTTGGGGTGATGCCTGCTGGAGTTCAGAGTCTGGGGTTTTTGGTGGTCCCCACAGGGCTGGGATCCTTCCTCCTGGCCCTTTGGAGGAGGTTCCCTCGTGGGTTCTTGGCAAGGATGAAGAAGGAGCCAGACTCTGAGTTTCCTCTGTCTTTGGTCTTTGTTTATTTTTGTGTTATCAGAAGTCTGGTGCACCAGACTTAGCACACCAGAAAGCAAGGCACAAAATGGAGCAAATGGCCAAATGGAGAGCAAACACCCAAAACCAAGGACTTTTAAAGCTAATCATTCCAATTACTTTCTAACACATATCTTGTTTCTACTTTTCTACCAATAACTTCTATTAATCCACTCACACAGCACCCGTGCCACTGCTTTCTCCAACCTATAACCTTGTGTCTCTAACACTACAGAAAATGGAGCAGAAGAAGAACAAGAAAGGGATGAGACAACACCCAAAATCCTCCATCTTGTCCCTTATTCACTCTCATATTAAAATCCTAAAACCCTAAATTCTTCACCCTGTGATAAACTATTACTGCTGCTGCTCTACTTCACACCTGTGTGCTCCAACTCATCCCAAAGCCTTGGCAATTTTTTTCCAGGGACAGAGGTTAAAAGCAGTGTTCTGCTGAGAATCAGGGCTTCCTAAAACAGGCAGAGAAACATTCCCTGTGCCCTGGGTTCCAACACAGAGGAAGCCAAACACTCCAGGCACACCCCTGGGAGCTGTGAGGAGCTTCAGGGAGCTCAGAGCATCCTTCCACCCTTCTGAGAGGAATAATTTGTCTTTACAAACCAGCTCTGCTGGTGGGTAAAAGTAGCACTGAGAGAGAAAAGGAACAATGGGATGGATTCCACTGATTGGTGAATGGAAAAAAAAATATATATATATATATTTGCCTTTACCAACAAACTGTAGGTTTGCTGAGAAATGAAATTGGATATTGAAAGATGAAAGAGACAATGGGGAAAAACCCTAAATTCCATAAGAATTAAAAATTAAAAGGGAGGGTTATACATTAGAGGGGAATCTTTGGGATCAGGGGTTCTGGGCAGTCTGTACCTGTCAGGTACCTCAGCCAATGGGGAGAGAGAGAAGGGAAATGTGGCTGGGAAATTGGGATAAAAAGGGAAATGGGGATAAAAAGGAGGAAATTGGGATTAAAAGGAGGAAATTGAGATAAAAAGGAGGAAATTGGGATAATAAGGAGGAAATTGGGATTAAAAGGAGGAAATTGAGATAAAAAGGGAAATTGGGATAAAAAGGAGGCTGCGTCCTCCAAAAATTGCAGAGACCCCAGGGGATGGCCCATGGCCTCTCCCTTTATTGGAATAAAGTAAAAGGACTCCTCTGTCCCCTCTTTGGACACAAACCTCTGGTGTTTGGGGATGAATTTTCCTTCCCAGCACTCAGACATCTCCTGGGGCAGGAGGAGGGAGCTGCTGGCTGCCGAGCTGTGCCAGAGCTCCTGAGCATCTCCTGCACACCTGCACATGCTGCTGCAGGCACCAGGATTCATTTCCTGAAATAAATCTCTGCTGGAGGGCCTTCAGTGCTTTACAGCCTTGCTTCTCTCTGTGTTCCAACAATAGTAATTCTGTTGTAATGACTCCTGTAAAGATATCATTTGAATAGTAATGCTTTATCAGTTTTACTTTCCAGAATAATCCATTCTCTTATCTCACTTTTACTTCGCAGCCTTTGAACATTTCTAAGCTTTAGTGTTTGTGCATAACACAAAACCTCATGGCCATGGGAGAAGCGGTGCCTCTTATTTTAATTTATTCATAATTAAAAGTCCTGTGTTAGTGACAGTTTCAAATCTGACACGACATTTTTATCATCTACTTAATATCTCGAAAGGTTTCTCTGCACAGCAGCCTGGGAATGATGCAAATTAAGAAGAGGAAAAAAGCACTACCTCAGTGTTGTTTAATCATAAAGCTACGACTGAGGAATTATTGTTGTTTTTATTACAGGAAAACTACATTACAGGGTTTTGCCAAAAGCAGGTGATGGCTCAGTACATTCTGCACTGCAAGAATTCTCCTTCTCACACAGATACAATCACAGATTCACTGCCACTGCAAATATGCCTGGCCTCACTCCAAAGCTGGTGCTGAAGTTAATAGAAACATTCTGTAATGGGCCTGAATGACTCCTGAATATATGGTTTTAAATGCCATCATTTCACTAGACTTATCACACTTTGCAAGTATCTGATGGCAGATATTAAGTTCTGTACCAGAATAATTCTTATATAACTGAGAAATACCTTTAGCATAATTTATGAAGGTTGCTTAGCTGGTATTTACAGCAGCTGCAGTAAATCCAGGATGCAGCTTCAAACACAACTCCCAGCATCTCCCTAAGATGTAACCCAATACTGTCAGGAAGTGTCAGCTTTAAACAAATAACTCAACACAACGCTGCACTAAATAAAGATTATGACAATCTAATGCTGATCTTCAAGCTTGAGATGTTTAGACACAACAGAATTGATTTTTTTCTTTGTTAAGAGAAGAAGGTCAGGCAGAAAAACACTATTCCAGAGGTCAATCGCTCCCCAGCCCTCAAGCATATTTTGCTACCTCTTGAAATTTCACTCCAGAGAAAACATTATGACCATTTATCTTGTCCTGCTGAGAGGGGAATGGGAAAGATGATGCAGCATGTAAGTTTTGGTGAAACAAACACCAGCAACTTCACTGCTTGTACAAAATAATCCCCCAAAATCACAAAGTTACACTGGGTTAATTTAACGACAAAGTCCACAATCATTGCATTGTCTTTTACTGCACCCAACAAGCTCATTTATCTCATTTTTTCGGTGCAATCATCTTCTATGCTCTATTTTCACATACTATCAGTGTAACAGCAACAACCACAAGCCCAAATAACCTCAATTAGCCAAAAAGGGTTAAGGCCAGACGAGGCAGAGCAGGGAAGGGATGATGCCAGTGTCCCACAGCAGCTTTGGTGCCAGAACCAGAGCCGGGCCCTGGAGCCAGAAAATGCCACCAGCTGTGGGTACCTGGGGATGAGCACACCCCAGAGCAGCAGGGACAAGTGACAGGCCCAAGCTGTCCCATGCTGTCACAGCTGCTCCTTGCCAGGGCAGGGGTGTGTTCAGAGAGATGCGCTGCCTCTGGAGATCCAGGAAAGGGATCAGCAGTCCCCTGAGGAGTGTGGATTTGGAAAAGAGCGTGAAAATTCCTAATTAAAGGACCTGAGAAATATTTGCTGTCTGGGAAAAAATATCCCCAACAAACTAAATCCATCCACCCCCCCAAAAAGAACAGGTTTTAATGGTTTAACATTAATTTAACAGCAATCAAATTCTAGTTCAATGTAATGGCAGCATTGCTTTTCAAAGCAAGGCCCCCTCTTTTCTCCCACTCCCACCTCCCTTTAACTTGATTAATCAATTTTTCCACTGTAAAGACTTGAGAGAGGCCTTTTTGCCATTTTAAATGCATTTACCTGGAAAGTCAAAATGCAGTTTGTGGTGTAAAAGGCAGTTCCAAAAGGGAAGGTGAGGGGTGCCCTGCACTGCTCAGCTCTGAGGATTTCACAGGAGTGGCCACTGGAGTTCTGTTTGGAAACATGCCCACCTGCAGTCACTCATCCATCCTCACTGAAATGTCAGCCAGGACTGAGTGAATGAGCACTCCCTGCTCCCCTGCCCTCCCAGGTACCACAGACACAGAGCCCCAGCAGGGGAGACCTAAAATTCAACTTTGCGTGCTCCCATTACATTATTTGAGACAACACCTGCACCAAGATGCACACCAGGATCTCTGAGGGGAAACTTCTATATAACAGCAAAAAAAAGGAGGTTTTCTCCTGCAGAACAGCTGTTCTACCTTTACCTGTGCCTCCAGGAATGGGGCCATTTTATAAATAGTTTTCAGTTCAGCAATTAAGCAAGATGTCTTACCAGCAAGCAAATGTTTCAGCAGCCTGTGTGATTGCTTTAATAGAGTTCAAACACTCTTTATCCCACTGCTTTTATCCACCAACCTGGAATTACATCCCTGTTCCTTAATGCTAAATGCAAATTTCATTTTCTGGTTTGTCCCACCTCCCCTCTGACTGCAGATTTCTCCCCTTTTGTCCCTGCTGTGGCAAGGTTGTGATAATGCCTCGTGGTTGGCCACAATTTTAGATTTCACTTCAGAAGCTGGCCTTGGGAAGATGGTTATTTCAGAGAGGAGCAAGTGTAATAAATTGTGAAGTGCATTATTATGAGACAAGGAACAGCTCAGGTAAATAATTAGTGTCTTGCCTTCTGCCACGCCAAGGTGTGAATCAGAGCTAACTTGTCACTCCACAGGCAAAAACAACTGTTCAAGCATAACTGAGACATCCATGGGGGACAAACAGATTACAGCCCGTGCTGCTGTTTGTTTTTTATTCTCCTGGCTCTGCAGAAAAGGAAATATGATATTCCAGCTGACTGGAATTCCTGATGGAACGCAATGGGTCATCAGCTGAGCTGGTATCTCCCACCACGGGAAAAAAGAGAAGGGCTGCTGGTGCAGGAGCTGTGATTGCAGCAGGGTGAAGCCCTTGTCCCCAGGGACAAGTCCTTGTCCCCAGGGAGGGGGGCAGGACTCAGAGCCTGGCTTCCACTGGCTCTGGGATGCTCCAGTGCCTCCCCCCACAGTATCTGGGGCTAAATAATTGGGAATAATTCCCTAAATAATTGGGAAGTGATCTCGTGCAGGGAGTGTTAACCCAGTGAGATCAGGGGAAGGATGAATTGTGTCTCTTCTGGCAGGGGTGGAAGGGAAATTGCTTTTCCTTGTGAGCAGGAAGAGCACACCTTTGAGGGACATTGAAGTGACATGGAGTCACCAGAGACTGGGCAAGGACAGACCAGCTTTCCTCTTGTACAGCCAGGGAGGAGCAGCAGGAACACAAGCAGAGCTTTGAGGAGTGACCAGAGCTGTCTGGAGCCCCCCAGCAGTGGCCACTGGCCCCTCCCAAACCTGGTGGCCTCTGACCAAGCCGAGCCTGTCTGCTCACGATGAAGGTGCAAGGGTTTGGAACAAATAACTGGAATTTGTGCAGTGCTGGTGCTTCCCTGGACAAGCTCTGGTGTGTCTGCAGGAGTCCTGGCAGTGGGGACACCATCACTGCCAGGTGGGACACAGCCAGCAGCACACCATCAGAGCCTGGGCAACGCTCTGGGGGCATTCCCAAATGTTACACTAGTGTGCAACACGAAACATAGAGATATAGTTGAGTGAAGGTAAAGAAGAAGTAAGTTTTATTTTGGTTTTTGTATTATATAGAGTTTTGGGAACGATTATTGATTGGAAGGTGAAGTTATATCTTCTTTAATTATATTGGTTAATGATAAAGTTTATCAAACCTTTCTCCTCTCAGGAGAAAGAATGAAAAACAAAAAGACAGTTAGAAAAACACGTGCATGTTTACAAAAGACAGTGTGAGAAACTCCATCACAAGAATGAAAACATCAGAAGGTTGAAAAATGAGAGTGACACCCAAAAGCATCCAGCCCCTCCCCTTTGCTCCCCTCGGGGCACAAACAGAGCCACTGAGGCCAAAAAACCAGCATGGACAAGGAAGAGACAAGGAGTGCCATATTTTTATATTAATGCTAATATTTTCAAATGATGGTGCTCTAATTGCTCAGGAAACCGTGACTTAAATGTAAATTCCGTGAGCAAAGGAAAGAGAAAAGGAGCATTCAAGGCACATTTGGTTTGCACTGAGTTAAAAAAAAGGAATTATCTCTTCAGTTGAACTGGTTTGCTAGCCTGCAAAAACGCTGTAGATTCCTGAACCTGACATGTAATACTTTTCTGTGATTAGATTATTAGCTTAATGAATAAAAAAATCATCTCAGTGTTTCTACCTGATTTTGCTGCATAGATTAGCAAAGGAAGCCAGCTGGAAAAGGGTCATACATGAGCAGTTGGGTTTAACTCCTGAGTCTATCAGAAGCACACTTTAGCAACTGCAAAAACAGCCACTCCCTAGGAGTTAAAAAAAAGTGTTTTCAGTACATAAAATAAGCAAACCCCATGGTCTGGACTGAAGGGACAATCCTCTGTTGGGGCAGGGGTGAAAAGGAGCAGTCAGAGGTGTGTGTGACCATGGAAAAACAGCAGCCACGGGACAGGGAAAGGCCCCAGGGGTTTCCAGCTCAGATCCCATTCCCAAGGTGCCAGAAGCTCCAGTTCCCTGTGATTCCTGTGTGGGGATGGGGCTCTGCTCAGCCTGCAGTGCACACACCCACACCTGAAGCCCCTCACCAACAGGAACGTGTTGGAAACGTCTGAAAGAGGTGCTCAAAATCCAGATCACTGCATGGGTTTAAAATATCTTATCCAGGCAACTAAACAGGCAGTGTCACTCTCACTTTTCAGCCTTCTGATGTTTTCATTCTTGTGATAGATTTTCTCACGCTGTTTTTGTAAACATGCACATGTTTTTCTAACTGTCCTTTTGTTTTTCATTCCTTCTCCTGGGAGGAGAAAGGTTTGATGGACTTTGTCACTGACCAGTGTGGTTGGAGAGGTGGTAGCTTCACCTTCCAATCGATGGTCGTTTCCAGAACTCTATATAATGTGAAAACCAAAATAAATCTCTCTTCTTTGCCTTCTCTCGAGTGTAGCTGCGTTTGTCTCTGCGTTTTGTGTTGCTCGATACAGTGACAAGGCAGAGCTCTGGTCTTGACCTTGTCCATGCCTGTGAGTTATTCACTGTACATGATTTCTGGACTTTTAGCATCCAGTGGCAGCAGGCACCTCCTGAGCCTCTGAAAATCAGCCTGAACCACAGCCTGTGCCTCAGGGAGAGAGATCACTTTCTTTTAAAGGAATACTTGTTGGTTTTAAAACTGAAATTTCATGTCTTCCCTTTAAAAAAAAAGAAGAAAAAGCAAATGCTGCAGAGGTCTTGGTCCTTCAGGGACATTGTCAGAGTGCAAAACTTTTAAACTCCAGTGCTCTGGAAATAAAGAGACTTATTACAAGTTACTAGACTTGTAACTATTTATAATTATTTAATTGGGACTCTTCAGTTAATGCTGCATTAACACTTTGCATAATCTAATCTCTGCCTTACAGAAGTGCTATTTTAAGCTCTAAAATTTCATGTCGCAATTTTCAGGATAAAGAATTTTGATTGTAATGACAGAGCAGAGGCTGGTTGAGAAAAGTGCCACGAGACAAGAATGCAAAGCTGTGGCTTCCCTCCCTGGCCACAGCTTTTCTCTTGCACTGTGCTCCACAGAATAAGGAACCTGCAATTAGATTAATCCTACAATTGATTCCAAAAGGTTCAATGATTAAAAACAACTGTACAGAACCAACATTTGGAAAAAGAATCAAACACTATTTATGCACCAGTAGCTTTGTTAAAAACAGGGAAAAAACCCACTCAAGCCAGAGGAACAAGCCCAAGGTTTAATTTATATGAATTGCAGCCACCTGCTCATTCCATTTCCAAAAGAAAGATTTTCCTGCATGCTCCAAATCAATTTCTCTAGCTAAAGGAATCTCTGGGACTCTCACTCATTTAATCTTCCATCTGAGGTTGCTAACCTTTCCCCTTAAGCTGCAGATATGATTAGTAAATTAGGAAGTGATTACCTCCACTCAGCCAAGCTGTCTCCAGACAACCACCTTCACACACACAGTGCAACAACACATAAAAAATGGACAAAGGCAGGAATCTCACTGCTCTAATAAAGTCCTGGTTGTTAATGTAGGGAGCTGTGCTCATGCCTGGGCAATAAAATTCTGGCCCACAGCCTGGGGAGGTGCTGGGACCCTGAGCCTGTCAGGATCTCTCAGCTGGCACTGAAGCATTTGCACAAGGTGTGTTCTGATTGTCACCAGCAGAAAATGTCACCTCAAAGATACAGGAGCCAGTGACACAAAGAACAGACCAATGCTCCTGGTTCATCAAACCACTGAAATGTGCTTTACAGGAATAGCCTTCTCCCCTGGGACCTGGATTCTAAACCCACCCCCAAGGCACCCATACCACCCAAAATGCTGCCCAAAGAACCACACAAATGGTTTTTTCCTCCAGTGGGTCATTACTGCCTCAAGCAAGCAAGTTTGGTTTTGGTCTGGAGCTGTTTGCAGGTCACCACAGCATTTGGTATTTAATTACTGGGCCAAATTGGAGCCTTGTGTGATGCCACAGACACACAGGGAAAACGAACTCTACAATGTCTTCACAAGTGCTTTTCAAATATTTCCTCAAAAACGTTTTACATATTTTTATTTCAATCCCTCCTGTCTTGGAGAGATCACTTGTAGCAGGGTATATTTAGGAACTGAAGAATGCTGGACGAGGACTGACAAATTTGGACATTTTTCTGTCACTTGCAATCACAACTCAGTGTAACAGAAGAGCATGGGAGGAACAGGATTGGATTTACAAGCCATTGTTATTTTATGTCAGTTGATATTCTCCACTGCTGCCGCTCATGAGTCAGATTTCTTTACTATTTGGATACTTTAGTCCCTAAAAGTATGCAAAAAGTATGCACTGCCAAGAGCCTTTCCAATTTAAAGCAGGCTTGTGGCAGAACTGGCAGAGTGAACGTGGTTATTTCCTGCTGAGCTCTAATACGTGTCATCAGGATGGGAAAAGTTAAAGAAAGGATGAAGGAAAACATGTCCCTCTCTGAACTGGATGTGCAATGTGCCACCCCTGCCTGCTCCATGTACAACCAAGTGCCCAGAACCTTCACACCCATGGCACAGTGACCGTGCCCTGGAGCTCTCAGATTCTCTTTGCCCATCACACAATGCCACAAACCCACATCAGGGTGGAAAAGCAGGGCTCGGGGGGTCTCAGTTAGCAGAGGTATTTAAGAACTTCAGGTATCTTTTTCCCTTTTTTCCTACAAAATTTTGCAGGTGGTAGAGCGTGTGGGAGACGAGAGGCAGTGCCTCTAAATTTTCCTTTGCATTTTAATTAAGGATGAGTACTAAAAATTAAAAAGCCATTTGGTAAGATTAGCATAATTTTAAGAAATGATCAAACCAAAATCAAATTAAGTGACTTTTTGTCGTGACTGTGAATGAGTGGGTGAGGTCACATCCCTGTGCTGCAGACAGGGCTCACTCCCTCACTGCAGTGGAATTCAGAGTGGCTCTGCCCAGTCCTGTGTCACACCTCTGAAAACTCTGTAAAATACATTTTAGCATCTGATAAGGGGTGCTTTACATTCTGGCCTGGGTATACTTCAATATCCTCGTTTATGTTGCATATTTGTTGGTTGTAGCTGATGAATCTGATTTATTAACTAATGTTCATGTAAGTTATTTAGCAGTGCAGGCTCAGAGTTGGTGCTGCAGTGCCCAGCAGGGATTAGATGTGGGAACCCTCCTGGCTCTGCCTCACAAGGGAGGAAGAACTGGGAGCAGAGGGAATTTCTGAGGCAGTCAAGGCTGCCCACACTGAAATTAGGAGTGGCCTTGCCCGTGGCTTGCTCAGCAGCAGGATTTCTGATGAAGCCTGGATGCACCTTTGAATCAAAACAAGAGCATTACCTTAAAGCTAAAAACACTTGGGTTTGGAAGAAAATTATCACCATTTAGAATTTTGAGCTGACACTTCCTCCAAATATTTTTACAATTTTGTGAAAATTTCTGCCTTTTTAATTTTTTTTTTAAATTTTCACGGTGTTGGGTTCAAATCTTAACAAGAATTTTAATGAATTTCTTCTGATTTCTCAACCAGTCCTTCATCTTTTTTCCCCCCCCATATAAAATCTTTAGCATTTCCAGCTCCAACAAAACTTGGCAGAAATTTGGAGGGCTCTGCTGTAAATATGTAAGTTGAATTCCCTTAAGCACAAGCCAGTGTAACTTGGATAATGCTGTTCCACTCCAGTGATCACCTCATTTGCAGCCCAGGCCACGACTTGGGATGATTTTTTTTTAAAGAGCAAAATGACAAATAATTGCAGGTAATGCCATGCAACTTACCATGAAATCAATAGAGCAAAATGAGGCAGGAATATTAAAAGCAAGAGTGTTTCCCTTGTAGCACACAGCAGATATGTTTAAGGAATAAAAACATTCGACTGGATTATAAGACATTTGCTTTTGGTCTTAAGGATGTGCTGCCACAGCTCCAGCTCCATCAGGAGGCATTATATCCTCGTGTTCCATCCCTGTCCTCTCAGGGCTTTCATGCTGGGCTGCTGAATTGGAAAAGACTTGCCCACAATCTCTGGTAACTATAAATACCAGCAGAGTGCAGGAGACAGAGGAAAAGGACACACGGTGAAATAAAGAAAACCACGTTGAGAACCATGCAGCTGCTGGAAAGGGCAAAGCCCAGCTGGAGCAGAAATGAATATGTTCCATTTCTTTCAGGATTTGCTCTCGTCACCTTCCTAATGGCCAAGCCTCTGCTTGGTTTTCAGGGACTTTTGAAGCTGGAGCACCCAAATATTAGAGCCAAAATATTTGTCACTTAAGATACTGCCAGCGAGAGCAGAACCTAATCATTATGTCAGCCAGCAGCAGGGAATAATGTCTGCAACCCCAAAAAACCCTTGCACTGCAAAGGTCAGGACTGGCTGGGAATGTGACCTGACACAGGACTGCTCAAAAATGCCCCAAACCCCTGTGCAAAGCAGGAAAAGCACTTTGAGGGGTTGCCAGGGCTGCTGGAGCTCAGAGACAGCTTTATTGCAGAGGTGGGCAGAGCTACAGTGCCCCTGCATCCACACAGAACTGGGGACAGAAGCACAAATAATCAGGGACAGAATTAAGTTTAATTATTGTGTTTGGAAATCTCAGTTTTTGTGGACAGAAGGTGTTGGAGAAAAGCAAATGACTGGTTTTTAATTAGTACGATTTTGCTTTTCATTTGTAGCACGTATTCCGCACAAGTGCAGAGTGCAGAGAGGCCTGGGCAGCACCCAGGAGCTCCTGGATATCTGCTTTATTCTATTTCTTTTCACAAACTTGAGTTTGGGTCTGGTGTCCCTGGCAGGAAGAGCATCAGAGAAGCCTGCAAATGTGCATCAGTGTAAAACTGGGAGTTCTTAGGTCCAGTATCAAATCTGCCGTTTGCTGCACTCAGAAGGGTAAAAAAAAACCCAGTCTAAACCTTCATATTTGAAAGTAAAGGTTTCTTTAGGAAAAGTCCATTATAAAAATATTATAAAATACCCACTTTCAATTTTTATTCCCCTTCCACACTAGGTCAAAACACAGAGGGAGAAAATATTACAATCACCTAATTCCAGTATTAATCGAGTATTTCTTGGATTATTCAAGGATTTCCAAGGATTTTAAGAGCAAGGAAAAGAACTCTCTGTCCTTGCACACCCCACAGGGTTGTTTTGGAGGCAGAGGAGAGAGACTGGGTGGGTACAGGGGAACCTGCAGGAGATGAGCCATCCCTCTTGTGGGAAATGGATTTGTGGGGAGCTCTCAGAAAGCTCACACAGAATGGGTCTGTGCATAAACCTGGAGATAAGAAATGCTGGCTTAGAAATGCCATGGAATAGGACAGACATTGTTGAGAGAGAAATGGAGCTGGAAAAAAGTCTCAAAGGATGGCCTTGCAAATCAGACTGGATACTTTGGAGAAATAGAACTGTGAAAGATGTATTGTAACAAGACCCAATTTGATTTTTCACCCTTCTGATGTTTTCATTTCCGTACTGGAGTTTCTCACGCTGGTTTCATGTAAACACAACACGTGTTTTGCTCACTGTCTTTTTGTTTTTCATTCCTTTCTCCTGGGCAGAGAAGGTTTGATGNTTTTCAGCCTTCTGATGTTTTCATTCTTGTGATGGAGTTTCTCACACTGTTTTTGTAAACATGCACGTGTTTTTCTAACTGTCTTTTTGTTTTTCATTCTTTCTCCTGGGAGGAGAAAGGTCTGATGGACTTTGTCATTGACCAGTGTGGTTGGAGAGGTGGTAACTTCACCTTCCAATCGATGGTCGTTTCCAGAACTCTATATAATGTGAAAACCAAAATAAAGTTTCTCTCTTCTTTGCCTTCTCTCGGGTGTGGCTGCGTTTGTCTCTGCGTTTCGTGTTGCTCCATAGAGTGACAAAAGAGTATTTGTAAATTCCCTTGTGGTTTAGTCACCCTGTTAGCAGAAAGCACACTGCTACAGCCAGCCAAAGCAAAGCCAGCCCCTCTCCCAAAGCTGGCATCTCCCAGAGCTTCCCCGCGGGGAGGAAGGCTCAGGCAGGGCTGGGAGAGGAAGAGGAGGGAGGGGGATGGACACGACCTCCCTGCAGATGTGGGATACCAGTTCCTCCTTGTTTCAGGATGATTAATGCAGTACAAGCAGAGCAGACACCAGTGAACTTTAACAAACTCTGCAGCAAGCCGAGGGATGTGATTTGTGAGCTGTGTTCTCTCTCTGTGGGCCTCTCCCATCTCTGCACCATAAATATGCACAAAATGAGGCAGAGAATTCTGTCCTGGCCTTAAAATCTCTGATCCCCCTCCCTCTTCATCTTGCCTTCTTCTCTGGGTAATTTATAGCTGTGTTCTCTTCATGAGCTGAGCTGCAGGAAGGAACATGGGAGCTCCTGCCTGGGCACTGAATGCCAATGAACTCACACCTGCCATTGTACTAGTTGGCTCTCACTGCAATTTATTTGCTTTAGGTATAAAACTGTAATTGTTTATTGCAAGTTTTAAACTGCTTGAAAAATAAAATAAAAATAAAAATAAAAATAAAAATAAAATTTAATTTTAAATTAAAATTAAATTAAAATGTAATTTTAAATTAAAGTTAAATTTTAAATTGAAAAATTTGTAATAGCTTATGAGCAAGATTTTTTTTTCCACAAGATGTAAGGTACATTTTAAGACATGCTTGCTATTGCAAAATATGTATTTAAGATGGCATAAGCAGAGAACTGAAAGCCAAGAAAGAAGAAGTACCAATCTCAAAGTGGCATCAGAAAACCATCAGAAGACCACCCTAGACTGCCAACCTTTGTTTTTATTAAATTATGCAATGTTCCAGTGAATCCAGCTATGGAGAGTACAGGATCCATTCAGATGGAGGGCTATTTTCTCAACAGATTGTAAACTGATTAAAAAAAAAAAAAAAAAAAAAAAAAAAAAAAANAAAAAAAAAAAAACAGAAAGGAAGCCTTTGATTTTAAACTGTAGCTAAAAGTTAAACCCACAAAGCAGCTGAGAGGGAGCAGAACAATCAATCATTCCCCAACTTCCAAATGCAGCTAATTGCCTCCAGCACCATCTTAGCACTGTGGAACAAACCAGAAATCTAAAGCTATAAATTTATTTATTTCATTTTAATTTATATTGTCATGTGAATGACGACACACTGAAGCCATAGCAGTGGTTCCATAGCAGTGGTTCCACCAAATTATTAGAAAGCAAAGCTCCTGATTTCAGCAGTGGAACTTGCATCAGGTTTAGCCTTCCCTCAGCTTTGGCAAAGCACCAGCACAGCAAATGCCAGCTTTGGTTCCACTGAGAACATTTCTGAGACCTGGGGCACCCTCAGGGGCACTGGGCACCTAAAAAAGGAAATTCTGCCCCAGCTGTGCTCCCTTTCCCTTCACACTTTCCAGCCTGCAGCCCACTGAGGTTTTCTCTTGGTTTCTGCTCTTTCCCTCCCATTTCAGAGCCATTTCTCCACTTGGCATTAATGATTGTTCAGGGAATAAAGGCCCAGAACTGTAAATCTCCTGTTCCCCCCGTCAGGCCAGTGAGTGGCATTGGCACAGTGCAGTGCTGAGAATAAAATCCATTGGAATTCACTTCCAAAGTCACGGAATATTTTGGCCATTGGAACCCCTCTACCCATCACTGGCACACAACGTGGCTTAGGTGAGAGATTTCTAATTAAATATTTTTCCACAGGGACACATTTATGAGTGACCAACTTTTGCCAAGGAAGGGGCTGGAAAGGGATCTAAATAAAAAGAACTGTGGTGCATAGGCACTCGTGTCTTACTTTCCACCAGGCTGGAAGTTTCCTGTTCTTTTTGGTTTTGAAGTGCACGAGGAAGTTTTGGACTCCAAGGAGATGTAAAAGTCTTCAGCTCTCCCTCAAGAAAAGTGGGTACTTCTGTTTTTTCTTTTTTGAAAGTGCAAATATCTCTGAATAACAGGAAAATCGGTTTCTGTATCTATCAGAACCACACCAAAGAGCTCCAAATTTCTTCCAGCAGAGGGCTGTGGGATGCACAGCACACCTCCCAGGCAGCTCACTGCAGTGATCCCAAAACCAGCTGTGACTCTGACCCCAGGGACAGACCTGCTGCACCATGAAATGCAATATTTGTTTAGCCAGGAATTCTCATTGTACATAAGGGTTCAGTGGCCATTTCATGTCTCTGACTTTAGTGCTTTCCTCTCAGAAGTGTGCATTGTGCAGGCACCTGCAGCTGTGCTTAAAGCAGTTTGGTTTCACACTGCCAGTCTTTGTTCTCTGCTTTGTTTCAAGTCTAAAAGCGAGTTCTGGGTTGGTAAAATATATCCAGTGTATCAAAAGATGGCAATTATTTAAAAGCAGCAGTTGCCAAATAACGTTTGTAGAGCACAGAATGAACTCCTGGGCTGTTTCTGCCATTAGATCACGTTTTGGAGGCTTTGCAGGGATGGCTTTTTGAACCAGGGGTGATTCTGCCTCACTGAGTCCCAAGCCTGGAGCAGGACAGGCTGTGCTGGGGCAGAGGGCAGGGGTCACAAGCTGCTTCCCTGTGGTTCCCATTCCACTTCCAGCACAATGGTCCTGACATCTGCAGAGTGCCAGAGCACACCAGTTCATCCACGGCATCCTAAAGGTGCTCTGCTGCCTGTCCCCTCTCCAAAACACACCTAAATGACACCAAAATCCAGGGGACAAGCACAATGAGACAGCAAGACCTCCCGTGACAGCACTGAAATATGTGTCACAAAAGAAAATAGAGATTAGCTTCGAGTTTTGGAGAAGTTAGCAAGTACCAGTGAAAAATGGGGTCATGCCCAACAAATGAAATTCAACTGAAAATCCTCATTCCATTAAACTCTTTGGTTGGTGGAGTGTCCTCCTAATCCTTCTGTCCTGGAGTGCCTTCAGTGTCATCCCCCCAGCTCCAGGGGAGCCAGGCCCAGGGCACAGCCCAGGACAGGCAGCACAAACACAGAAATTGGAGCTTTTCTCCTCTGGGCTTTAACTGAAGCCCCTGTGAAATGTTTACAGTAGTGCCTGACCTCTGGAAGGTTAAAGATGGCAAAATCTGTGTCACAGGCTTCCCTCAACACCTTCAGCTATGTGGGAAATATTTCTTAGTATAATTAATTAATCAGCATCAGCAATTCATTCCAATTATTATCTTTTCAGGATGGAGGCCCTCCACAGATTTTCTAGGAAACAAAAAAGCAGATTTTTTTTGTCTTTGTGTGTGTGTGTGCACCATGCCAGGTTTTGCACAACTTGGCAGCTTGAGCAGACTGATATCATTGCAGCAATTTTTAAAGTTCTGCACTTCAAATTCTACCCTTTTTGCTTAAAAAAAAAAAAAATCTCCTGTCATTAATTTTCTCACATTTTTTTCTGAAATGTGATGGCTCTTTAGCGCTCCTCTTTTGTTGTCATATCCCAAGTCTAACTGATGTTTCTGCCAGGCCTGGGGGGCATGGACACGACTGTTCTCAGGCTCAGCACTCACCTACCAATGGTGTCAGCTCACACTCAGCGAAGACAGGATCGTAAAAACTGAATTTAACAGAACAGAACCACTCAAAACTTGCTTCATCATCCTCTGAGATCAACGAGCATCTCTAGATTGGGTTCAGCAGGTTTCAGGTCATGCCCATGGAGCCTCCTGGATGGATGCCCAGGGTCTCCAGCCCTTAACCACAACACCAGGATGGGACAGAAAATCCCTTTGCTCTTCTTGGTGCAGGTTACTCAGCTGCTGCTGTGTCTTTTTACTTTCCCACCTCTCGTGTCCTTGGGTGCCTGGAGGCTGCCCCAGCCCTGAGAACTCGTTCAGTGGGAGAATCAAAGCAGTTTGATGATATTATTCTATCCCAGGCTCTGCCTCAGCTCCCTCCCCTCTCCCCCACGCTGATCCTGCACTCAATGCCTGCATTACCACAAGTGCTATCACTCATCTCTGCCACTAATGCAGCAAATGAAGAGTGCATCTCAGAGGAAACAAACACCTCCAGCAGTTTAAAGTGCCACTCATATTTATCTCCAACAACAGATGAACTACACTCATCTGAGATGAGCTAGGTCAAATACCTTGGGCTCACAGCTCTGCAAATCCATGAAATACGAAAGTGTTTGCCTTGCAGAGGATATTCAAACAGCTAAATTAGGGTTCACTTCAGCTCCAGCACCTTCATGTGTTTGGGGGAATTCCCCTGAGGTGCATCCCGATGTGCTGAGGTAAATGCATTCACAAACACAGTGTTGTTTGTAGAATAAAGGGAAGCTCCTTTTCTGAGGGATATTTTCCAGCCTCTGTTTGCTGTTTGTACATCTTTTACTCCACTTGGAACAGGAGGTGACCACAGCCATGGGTGTTACTCCAAGAAGTCAAATTATCCTGGTGGTAACCTCGACACAAAGCTCCACTAACAAAAAAAGTGTTTTTAGGGTTTTACTCTCAGACTGTTTGTCAGTGGGAAAACCTGACTTCAGTGGGCTTCTGTACCAGAGCCCTCCAGAGAAGCCATTCCCTGAAAGAAAACCCAGCAGATTTAACACAAACAGCCCTCTGGAACTGAACTTAATTATTGCTTTGACAAGCCTCCACTTCCATTTCATCACAGACTTAGTGAGGATGTTTCCTTTCTCCTGCAAATATTTAAACACATGCACTATTTCATTATTCTTTCCTCTACCTCTCTATTTTTTTTTCTTTTTACATTTCCCTGCACAAGATATATGCCCCAAAGGGATCAAAACAGAACAAGGGTAAATGATAGCTTATTAAAAGAGGAATGGGAAATATTCCTCTGATTACTTCTTCCCTTCTCTGTCCACGTTTATACCCTGCTTTCGTGGCTCTTAATGACCAATTTTAGCATGAACTGCAAGGCACTTGTATGACATTGTTGACCTAATTTTGATCAATGCTGTGCTGCAGAGGCTCCCAGCCTTACGAGAGAAAAAGCCTTTTCCAGTTGGTATGGGCTGGCTACAATGGGTTGAACGTGGGCCAGCCTAAAGGGGAATTCTGCCAGCAGACGAAGCACTGCACTGGAGACTGAATGGACTGGAAGGAACAGAGGGATGTGAAGCATAATTAAATATGCAGGAGCTATTTTTAAACCTATTGAAATTAAGACAATTGAATGGAAAAGAGCCAGGAGAGATTAAGTCATGCTAGAGATGGACAAGAGGAGCTGGGTATGGAGGGGATGGACCCAGCCACGTGTTGGGATTTTGGGGAATGTCAAGAGCTTGCAGCACCACAGACTGGTGTAATCAAAGGAGAGATGGGGTTAGCAAAGGTGGTGGCAGCTGCAAATGGACCACACAGCCACGAGAGCTTCAGAAAGAAGAGTGGGTTAAGGAATAAGCACGAGTTCCTAGGGGAAAAAAAATAACAAAAAAAATCACGGCATGGAGAGATCACTATCCACACCTGCATTCTGCAGATCTCTGGGTAACTCTGGGGATATGTCGGGTCTTTAATGCCCTAGTGCTGAGAAACTGCTGTGGTCCCCACCTGGGAAACCCTGCAGCAGCACAAGGGCTGTCACCAGCCTGTGTCACTGCTCTGGGAATCCGCCTGAGGTCACCTGAGCTCTCAGGTGCCAGCAGCAGAGCATTAACCCACTTGGGACAGACCAACAGGAACTGGCTGCTGCTCTGAGAAATGCACCTTGATGTGCATGCTCTGAGAAATGCACTCGATGTGCATGCTCTGAGAAATGCACTCCATGTGCATGCTCGGAGAAATGCACTCGATGTGCATGCTCTGAGAAATGCACTCCATGTGCATGCTCGGAGAAATGCACTCGATGTGCATGCTCTGAGAAATGCACTCCATGTGCATGCTCGGAGAAATGCACTCGATGTGCATGCTCTGAGAAATGCACTCCATGTGCATGCTCGGAGAAATGCACTCGATGTGCATGCTCTGAGAAATGCACTCCATGTGCATGCTCGGAGAAATGCACTCGATGTGCATGCTCTGAGAAATGCACTCCATGTGCATGCTCGGAGAAATGCACTCGATGTGCATGCTCTGAGAAATGCACTCCATGTGCATGCTCGGAGAAATGCACTCGATGTGCATGCTCTGAGAAATGCACTCCATGTGCATGCTCGGAGAAATGCACTCGATGTGCATGCTCTGAGAAATGCACTCCATGTGCATGCTCTGAGAAATGCACCTTGATGTGAATGCTCTGAGAAATGCACCCGATGTGCATGCTCTGAGAAATGCACTCAGTGTGCATGTGCAGCCTGTCCACCAGCTCAGGGCTGTGCTCCCAGGGCTGGGTAGATGCTCAGGTCAGTGCTGAGCCATTTCCAGCAGCTGCAAGCCCACCTGGCTGCTCCTGGGCTTTGCCCTGACCCTTGAGAAGCCACGACTGAAGAAGTCCTTTCGATCTGAAGCCAGCCCAGCAGGCAGCTCCCAAGCTGAGGAGCAGAGTGAGGCTCTCACTGCAGGGAACAGGCAAACTGGGAGCTGTGGATGTGCTCAGCAAGGGAAGGCTGGAGCATCACTCCTGGTCGGTGCCAGGCTGGTGAGGACAGGGCAGGGCATGTGGGGGTGGCTGTTGACACCAGAACCCGCCTCAAACCAGTGCCAGCCTTCTCCACAGCCAGCAGAGGGGAGGGAAGGCACTTCCACAGGGTTATCCCTGATTTGGGAACCTGCCCTTGGCTCTGGAGCGAGGCTGGGTGGTGTGCACGGGGTATTTTCAGGTGGCTGAAGTCAAAGGAGGCACCACCAGTGCTTTGGAGCAGCAGCTCTCGTGGGTCTGTGCTCCTGTGCTCACAAGGACAGTCCTGGCGTCACTGCAGACGCTGCACAGTCAGTGCTGAGCTGGGCAAGAGCACAGGTTTTTGCCAAGAAACCAAAGCCAGTGTGTAGTGTCCAAAGGAACCCTTACAGAGCATTCCCTGCTGTAGTGTTGGATAGCTTACTGTGATGGTATTTAGTGTTAAAAAGGTTATTAAGAGAAAACATAGAAGAAAATGATTTATTCATTATTATGAGGAAAACTGTAATAGTAATTTCAGAAAAAGTCATAATCCAACACCCTATGACTCAGTCTTTTTGTACTTTTTGAATTAGTTGTTTTCCTACTTTTCCATCCATAATTTGATTATTATTGGTTAATACTCAGTGAATACAACTTGCAAAAGCAAAGAATTACAGGCTAAAGAACTTCAAAGTAATTTTCTGGAGCTTTCAGTTTGGGATACTTGTGGAACTAAACACAGAAAACTAGGAACTGCTATTTGGTTATTTTTTATTCAAAGGGGATCTTAATCAATTAAACCTCTTATAGATATTTGGAAGAATGATTAAGTTTGTGGAGTTTATTCCAGATCATAAAAATAGATAAAGCAAGAAAACCTATAGAATCAACCATCCTAGGGAGGATAAGTAAAAATGGCAAGCACTTAAATTTTCTTTTAATAAACTATTTAGCAATATTTATCTAATGATTGCCCAATTCAGCTGCTGTAGCACTCTTTAATAACTCATAAAGCATATTTTACAGCAGCCATGAGATTTAATGTCATCACAGTGGAAGGAAAATCTATCTTGACATGAAGCTTCTGAAAGCAATGGGAAAAAATGAAGCTGAGGTTTCTGGATGGGAAAAAAATATTTTTTTTATTGAGGCAAATGCTTTCTATCACCTTCCTTGTCTGTGTGCTGTAGCCAGGCAGCTATTATATGCAATTTGAGTCTGTCAGTTGAAGGGTGTGATGCATATTAGAGTGGGTAAAAGTAGTTGTGAGCAAGTTAAATTTAGCCCTTATTACCTGCATTATGTTAATGCCTCTGGGTGCTAACAGACTGAAAGCCCTGGTGATAGACACTGTACAAGCACAGAGCAAGACAGGAGTCATTCAGGGCATGGACTGAATCAAAATAGACAAGACAGAAAAAGGGTAGGAGGCTTGGAGATGAAAGCAGAGGAAAATAAAGAACAGCAGAGCCAAGGGGAAAAAACGACTTAGGATTTTTTTTTTTTTTTTGGCAAAAATATATTTCATCTATAAGTGAACCTTTGTCAGAGCCATAAAATGTTTTCAGGAGCGATATTCTTCCCTGGGCATGTGAAAGAGGGAGCAGCTAGTGCAGACCCAGGTTCAAATCTCTCCTTCAAGGATTAAAAGATTTGGATCTTAGGTCTCCTAAAGAGTGACCCGGTGCCCAGGCTGCCGTGGTTCCTCTGAGATGTTTTCATGAAGACCAAACAGTGAGGCTTTTCCAAATGTCCCAGGGTTTCACGGCATGGGAAAAGGGGTTTCAAGCCATCTCTCACCAGAACATCAACCAGGGGTTCCCCCTCCCAAGGTGCCCCAAGAGCCCCCTGCTGTCCCCAGCCTCTGCAGCCTGACACTGTTTGGTTTTCTCCTCCTATAGCTGCAAACTGGTGAACTTTTCTGAGCAGGGAGTCTGTTTTTGTGAGGAGTTGGGACCACAGGTGAAGCAGCTCAGTGACAGCTCCCTCCTGAGTGTAACTCAACGTGCCAGGTACAGCTTGTAGGAGAGTTTTACACACACCTCAAACCACAGCAAAATTACCTGGTAGGTTACCCAGATCTATTAACAACCAGCCCTGAGCTGTGAAGGGCTCCAGTGATAACCTGAAGCTGTGATAAAGGAAGAGAAAACTGCTCCTGGTCTATTGATTATGGTCACACACTGTTTTATTTAACAGCTAAATTCTGGCACAGAATGATTTAACACGAGCAGACACACAACATGTATGTGTGTGGATATCAGATTAGTAGCTGACAAACTCTATCATTGTGGCTTTATTTCTTTGGCTGTTCCAAAACTTCCATGTTAATGTCCTTTCAGGTGACTGCTGCATGGTGACAGGCAACGAGAGCATTCCCATGTTTGAGAAGCTGGAATGGCTGTCATCACACAATGGTTTGAGGCTTCTCTCCAGCCCTGCATTGCAAGGATGTTAAAAAAATGCTCCCTCAGGAACAGCCTCGTTCCTCAGTGCAGCAGCAAACAAAGTGCTGTCATTTTGGTGAGCTTTGTTTTGAAGCTTCTACAAGAGCTGATGGCATGCCTGAAGGAAGGCAAATATCTCTGAACTGTCTGTGTTTCCCCAGAACTCCTGCATTTCATCAGAAGAAAAATTGAAACTTCTCTCCCTGTCCCCTTTCCAATTGTGTTTGTGCTCCCTGGCTGCCTGCGAGGCTGCCTGATGTCACCACAGGGTAAGTGATAAAAACGGATGCATCAGAAACATTTTCCTCTGGCAACTTAATTTTAATGGTGTTTGCAACTTTCCTGAGCTTACAATGGCAAGGGAAAGCCTGATGGGTACAAGGCTGGGATCTGTGCCTTGGATCCATCAATAGGAATGTGATTTCTGCAGCAGTGGAGTACCAGGATGGATTGAAAAGTGATATCACTTAAGTATTAATGCTTCAGCTTTGATATTTTGTCACTTTTCTCCACATTGTTCAATGTTGTTGAAAGCCATCCACAGAAAATCAGCTCCACTGGATTTACAGCACCCAGCTCTGTCCCTCCCTGTGACAAAGCTGCACCTTGATTGTCACAGCCCCTTGCTGCCTTCCTGCCTCTGCCCAGAAATGTGGCAGCAAGAAAAGCTAATTGCAGCCTGGTCCCAAGAGCACAATGAGGTATCAAACTGGGGATGTTTTTTTTTTAATAAGCTCCTTTTCCTCTGGCTGTCAGGCAGGTGGAGGTTTGTCTAGTTTTCCATGCCCTCACTGCTGAGGTTGTCCCCAGCCCTGCAGAACCCAAACTGTCCTCACCCACCAAACCAGCCTGGATGCCTGGGGACAGCACAGGGACAAGGAGGGCAAGAGACAGTTCCAGTGCCCTGCCAATTCTGTGCAGGAAATCATTTCCCTGTAATTAATTATCAATAACAAAGCAAGAGGCCTTAGTCTGGCCAGTAGCTTGCCTTCATTGTCAATTCACCTTCCTAAGTAGTTCCTTCATTTTCCTAATTTTTAAAGAACTGAATTAACAAAGGTAAAGGGGTCTAATGAAGTGATTGGATCAATCCCATTACACTGAACTGAAAACAATCCTGAAAAGCAAAGAAAGAAATTCTGAAACTGTCTCAGTTTGGAGCTGAATTTGTGCCAGCAACCAACAAGTTACACAGCCAAGGTGAGTACCAAGAACATTGCTTGGCAATTTTCTCTTGCAGGTTATATGGCCCCTGCTCATACAGAGACTCCAAGGCTTTAATTTATTTGTCCTCACAACATACTACACTAGGGAGAGTGAAGAAATATTTCCCCATTCATTAGTCAGAGAGGAAAGGAGAGACCAGAGCAGCACACAAAAACTTCCCATTGAAATGGCATTAAGGGCCAACGAGAACAAGTTACATGCTCACACAATTTATTTACCTATATTGCTATTACCAATAAGACTCAACAAAAACACACCAGGCAAACATAATGTGAGCATCTTCTGCAACAGGAGAGCTCAACAAAAATAAACCAGAGTAGGTACCAAACACCCTCTTTCATTTGGCCTGTCCCTGACCCTCCATGTTTCCTACTGACTGATTAATATTTATGCAAACCACCACTTCAATTAGAAACCTAGTGGGATTAATTGGATGGAAAACTACTTGCAAAGCAGCACATAAAGGAAAAAGAAATAATCAAAGAGAGCTTTTCTCTCTTTTTTCTTCTGCCACCAAAACAATGCAGGCGGTTACAGGTTGGACACGGGGACGTACCCCCTGAAGTATTTCAAATAAAAACCTTTGGGATGGGTTGGCAGCCCTGGAGAGGCAGCAGGATACACGAGGGAACCAGGTTTGATTGAAGCAAGCTGAAGCCTGGCTCACGTGCCCATTTGAGCAGCCAGCTCTACACCAAAATGTCACAGGATCACAGCCAGCCCCTCCACTCAGAAAAATCTCTGTTTCCATCCTTTTCCCCCCGCTGTGTGAGGTAAGCGTGGTGCATTGATCCTGGGCTAGCAGATCCTCAGGAGTGGGAGCAAACAGGGGCCTTGTGGCCACTCTGTGGCTTGGCTGTGTGGCCACGATGCCTTGTGGGACTACCTAAAAACAGAGGGCAGACAGAATTAAGGGAATAAAAAGCAGTTGTATTTATTGCAGGGCCTTCAGGTACATTTTGGGCAGGTGAAGCCCCCCAGGGGCCACACCCAAAAATGGACCATGGGTCACGGGTTTTCACACTTTTATAAGTTTGGTCCATTTCCATATAGGGGGTGAATATTCCAATTACAGCTTCAGGTAATGAAGTCATTTACCCCAAGTTTGCTCCCCCAGCTCACTTTTGTTTCCATCTCTCAGGCCTGAGGCAGTGAGGTGTCCTTGATTGCCAGGCCTGGAGAGGAATTGTTGTGTCTGCCCAAAATGGGAAAGCAGCAGCTCACACTGTGTGTGGAGTTTGGAGTTCTACACTAAAGAACTGCAGGATTACAACTAGATGAAAAATATAAAAGCTGAAATCCTAAGGCATCAGCCATGCCTGGCATTGTGTGCATGGGGACAGCCAGGGCCTTCACATCCCAGCTTTGCTTTCTTGCCACCAAACTTCCAAAGGACATCAGACAGAGATTTCAGTTAACATCGTGTGTGTGTGTGTTCAGCTGGCTGGTTCACGTGTGAAAGAACATCAAGAGGAAAAAGAGAGAGCTTCAAGTGACTTGAGGATGGATTAAAGCCCTTGCTGCAGACTGCATGCCATGGAATTCCTGACTCCATTGCAGTGGGCTCCTGCAACACATCCACAGATCACAAACTTTCCCAGGAGCAGGAAACTCAACATCACAGACAGGAGACTTCACTTTTCCAAAAAGCAATTATTCACTCTCTCCCAGCTTTGCCTGGTAATGCTGCTCTCCCCACAAGCCACTGCAGGCAGACCTAGGGCTGGATTTTGCCCACACCCACCAAGTGTTGCACAAGAAAAAAATGGAAGAAATTGTTTGCTGTGGGTTTTAGTTTTAGTCTATATTTAGACAGTGGTTTAACAACATTTCAATTGCAAGACACTTGTGAAGAAACTACTCCCATAACATCCAGACTCACTAGCAGTTGGTCTTACCTAGAAAGAAAATTCTCCCTAGGCTCATACCCATGAAAATAAAGATGCAGTAAGAGATTAGATTTCTGCAATCCAAGATAACATTGCAAACAGATATTCCCATTTTCTTTGCGAGTTTTTCATTTCTATCTCCAGCCGTGTATCACCTAAGCTAAAAACTGAGCCATGCACTATAATATTTACTACTGAGCCCTGGAATATTTACTGCTGAGCCCTGAGCTGCTCTCATTTACATCCAGGAGGCCTCAGGTCACAGCCACTGCCAAAAGCTGGGGGATGAATATACAGAGTCATCAGCTTAAGGACAAGCAGAGCCAAGAATTAATACATATTGTTAATCATTATGGCTCATGCTATTGGGGTGGCCAAAGCCAAGCCCCAGCCTGGCTGTAATGTCACACCAAGGTGACAGCCCACGTGCTCTGCTGTGCAAAGCAAGAAAGGATGTTTGGGTGAGTGAAGCAGGATCAAATATGGAACAAAACAGGAGGTTTTGTACTGTTTTCCATCCAAACTCTACCTCCATCATACCTTAGCGTAGGCCTTGGTCATTTTCCCACAATACTTCAAATAATTGCCTACCCCTCTCATTTGGTGTTTGGGCACAGGATTTTACCTGCCCAGAGCAACGTCCTCTGAACCTGTTTTGTCTCTAAATGCAGCCCTTCTCAAACACAATGAACCTGGATCTTTCATCACTTTTCCTACAAGTTTAATCCTGTTATCTCAGAGAAACTTTCTGACCACCTGCACATGAGTGAGAAGTAGGCCCTAATCCTGTTCTACACCCATGGGCTTCCCAGTCAGATTCACAGATTAATATATAAAAATCAGAGATTTCTTGTCAGGAATCAAGTGCCTTTCTTCTCCTGGTTGTTAAAACAGCGGGCCAGTTGCTTGAAAAATAGATACATCTCTCCTCTCCTTTTTCTTGCCAATGGACCATGTTTTTCCTCAAATCCTGGCTTCAAATACCACCAAATACCAAAGTGAAATGCTGCAAAAACGTGAATAAATCCGGCCTTCTAAATAAAAGGAATTATGAAACTTATAAATGGAAAACTCAGCTTCACTCTGCTATCCTTAAAAACAGTCATTGTGGGTGACAGAAATAACTGTTTGTCAAAAAAAAAAAAAAAAAAAGGGGCCTCTTTATTTCAGCCTAAATTATTCAGCTGATGTTTATTACCTCTGCAAAACAGAATAAGGAGCCGTGCCCCAGCTAAAGCGATTTTGCTGCTGCACCTCCAGGAGCAGTGGTGTGAAATGTCTCCCTCAAGACAGCTCTCAGAATTTCAGATTCTCAGAGAAAGAACCACTTGCATGGTGGATTTGAAGAGCTTGATTAGGTTTTGGTGTATGTTGCTTTTTCACTTTTGGCAGGCAGCGAGGAGCTGTCGGCGCGAGCTCAGGATTTGATTTGCTGCTGGTTTTAAACAGCTCCTCGCCACGCTGCTTCGCCCTCGCTGCTTCTCAGAGGTGTTTTCTGCTTTGATGGACAAGATGTTGGGTTTGTGCTTCCTCCTCCCAGCAGAATTCACAGATCCCTCAGCCTCCTTGGCAGCCCAAGCGGGAAGTGGCTCCTCGTGGCGCGCTAATTCTGGCAACCTTCGCGCTCGGCAGAAGGGATGTGGGATGCCTTTGGCTAAATGCCCTCCCCAAGCCCTAAAAAAAGGCACCTTGTCAGTGGTTAGCAGTGCTGCCAGGATGGGAATTTGCCTCTCGGCTTCCACTGGGGTTGGAGTGGGCCAAGGCTGGATTTTGGAGGGGTTTTCTACCTGCATCCCGCACCGCACGAGCTGGTGCAGCTCCAACAAGGTCAGGGAAAATCCTGTTTCCTGCACAATCCAGGATCCCCCCAGGCTGGCTCTTTGCATTTCTTCTCCTCCATTGCCCTTCCTGCTGCTCCTTTCCCATTATAGCACACGGGGTGAACCTCCCAAGCTGTCACACGGTTTCTCTGAGGAGCTGGGGACAGCGGCTTCCCTGAAGTGCAGAACTTCCCTTCCCACCTCCACGGCTGCTTCCTGCTTGGACAGCAGATGGAACAGCTCAGTGTGGGGAAGGACAGCTCTGCCCCCAAAGACACAGCCTGAAATCCCATACAGCCTGAAACCCCCCACAGACAGACAGAGCCTGAAACCCCATACAGACACAGCCT
>VXAX01001473.1:117293-176468 GCA_013399835.1 Leptocoma aspasia | reverse complement strand
TTATTATTATTATTTTATTATGTTGGACAAAATACTGTCAATGGTTGATTGTCGACACTTTAATTAACATCTTTCTTCAAGTTCTTATAAAAGTTCAGTTAATGATTATACTTTCTTTTCCACTGAACCTTATCACTTTACCATATATGTGCAATGTATATATTGTAGTATTATATGTATATATTTTATTTATACTGCATAGAGGTCTTAAGAAGGGGAGCGGAGAGAGAAAGAGAGAGGGAGGGGATGCTGTATATGTTGAAGGATGACAGAGAATTCAAAGTAAAGAACAAAAGTGTTACTATGGTGTTATTAATTGCTGAATTTTTAACATAATTTCCTGAATATGACATATACCTTTGTTATCATATGTGACGTATTTATATTTTATGTGACGTAAATGAAGGAAAGCATTTAATTTGCATTTTGTTACCCATCTTGAAGGCTCATCTCACTAATAGCACTCTTGCCATTTGTTCCTAAATGAGCAAAATAAGGTTTTTAGCTGTTCTTAGTCAGCTAAAATGGCTCTAAATTTCTAATAATTTTGTCATATCTCACAACAGATTCTGGAAAAATATTTTTTTAAAATATGCACTTCATTATTAAAGTAGGTTAAAAATCACCAAATATATGTTAGTATTTATTGCATGAGTGGCACCATCACTGTTTTTTCATTTGTTTATTGTCTTCTAATAAATTCCTTCTGAGTTCCTTCATACTTTTACAGCTGGTTTGTCTTTAGGTGTTAGTGGATTCGGATGTCCAAGGGCACCTTCACAAAATAGTATAAATCTGAAGTACAGAGACTATGTCATGAAAAACCAACTTGATAGAAATCATAGTTGAGGATTACTTGTGTCACTTTGTTTGAGAATGATTTAAAGCTTTATACCTTACTTTTGTGGGGAGTTCATACTCTATGCACAGGCAAATAGAAACTGCAAACAGAAAACACCAGATGATGAATACTTCATTCTACAAATGATTTTCATCTTGCAAAAACTCATAAACTTTTCTAAGTATCTATTTTTAAAATATTTCTTAATAGGAATGAATGCAGTAAAACTAATTATGCCAACACTGTGAACAGTCTGTATTCATATTTTTTTAAAAAATTACTGAAATCATATGGTATTGCTCACATATGTTTAATTAAAGCTTTTAAATATGGCAATCTAACACATCCTTTCTTGCTGACCATTAGATAAGGACATAGTTTTGTTGTTTCTGAAACACTATAAACTTATAGAAGAGAATGCACTCGGCACCTTATAAGCAATACAAAATGTCTAAAAGTATGAAAAGGTTTTTTCATGGCTTGTCATCTGGAGAAACAGACATATTTTCCAATTTTTCTAAGTTTTTGAAATATTATAAAAACAAGTTATTGTGGATAAAAGGATGCTGCACAGCAGCTGGGCCATGAAAATATAGATTTGCTAATGTGTGGTGGTAAGTGCAAGTAATTCAAGTTTCTTTTAATCTTTCACAGTCGATTGAAGTACTAAGTACTTCCAATTACTTTGGGGTGTTTTTTCTGCTGGACTGCTACTACATTAAAATTTACCGCTTGTAAACTGGTATGTGATAAATTGTTCACGTAGCTAAGCCATGAACTGTGTTCAGGGTCAGGTTAGATGGGGCTTTGGGTAACCTCATCTAGTGAAAGATGTCCCTGCCCACAGCAGAGGGGTTGGACAAGATACCTTTCCCTAAAGATCCCTCCCAACCCAAATCATTCTGTGATTCTGTATAAGGACTCTTGTTTTTAAGTTATATAGGTGGTTTTCATCACACAACCCAGGTGTTGTTATAGTCCTCTCCTAGCGTCTCTTAGGAAACATGGAATTAACAGAAGTGCTATAGGAACCTTTGTTATGAACTAGTATCTGTGGATTGTTTGTTGTTTGGGTATTATTAAGGAAATCACAGTACAGTTTTTAAAACTTTTTGGTTCTATTTAGATTGCTAGCAGAATAAGTGTTCTCAGATATCTCTGATTCTGCACAGAAAAGATTGTTGTCTATAGTTTTGAAGTTAGTTTCAATAACAGTTACAAAGAAAAGAGTCTTTGCATGTTAGCTCATCCTGGTGCATAAGCTAGAGCAATATTTAAATTGTAGTTACATTTGTGCTGTAAATGTATATCTCCATTGGCTATATTAATGTTCTATAGGAAAATAGTCTGGATATTTTCTTTTGTATAAATACTTTTGTATAGTGAATGGATATCTTACCACAGAATGCTGATAGGACTGGCCAAGAAAAACTTTGGTAATGTAATTCTAAGTCCATCAACCTGAGCCACAGGTTAAGATCTTAAAATAAATTATATAAATAAATTTTTGCATTGGCAAACTATCTGTTAATTAAAGTCCTGGTTTGGGTGCAAATTAGGAGACTGAAATTAGTTTGTATTTGTTGATTTAGGTTGCAGTAAAATTAACTGGACTGATTTCCAGTCATACCATCTCATAGGTCATATTTTGAAGATAATGGCACACTGTCACTCATTGGCTGTAGTTTAAAGCAAAAAATTAACATGTGGGGTGAGGGAGGAGGGAAGTATCTTGACCATAAAAGTCAAGCTGAAAATAGAATCGTAAATTAATCTAATCATACTGCACTCAGCGTCTGTATGCAAAATGAAGTCAAGAGAATTTTCAAATTTGCTATTGAGATATATTCTATTTTAAATTCATTTGATTATAAATGGAGTTTGATTAACATGTTCCATGACATGGTACCTCATCTTATTGTCACAGGAACTGACACAAAATGTTGTTCAGAAGTTTTAAAGTAAGAGAAGATGGTTTTCCTGGAAATGAAATTTTCATTTTAATTTCATTAGCATTTGAGTAGTGTTTATTAAACAGCACTAAGTATTCCTCTATATGTCTGACTACATCATCCCTCCAAAATATGTGTATTTTTGTAAAAAACTTGAGCAATGTTTTTCCCAATGGCATTCTGAGGCATTCAAGGCAGACAGTATTCTTTCTAAGTATTATGTAAGCCAACCATTCGTTCCCTTAGGTATGGCAGAAAATTGCTGTGCACCAATCAATTCCCATACACAAATGCATGGGGCATGGGGAACAAACAGGGCCATGATCTTATTGAGGTTATGGAGATGTGATGAGATTGCTCAAATGTTGTGTGAAAGATGGATATAATTGCTCATTGGGAGAGATTGGGCAGGATGGTGAGGAGAGGGATCTACTCTTGATGTGAGAGACCAGTGGCGTTGCCTGGGGTTCTGTCTATGGCTGGATAATGAATCATCTGGGAGGTTACAGTTCAAAATTAGTTATTTGGGGTACAGTTTTGGTCATGTCGGATTTCCAGTAACTCTACAGAATATAGTCTGAAAAAAGGGAGATCCAGAAGACTTGGATGATTTTCAAGGATCACCTCCTGCAAGCTCAGTTAAACAGGGAGTTTCTGTCTAAACACAGACATGAAAAAGAAGCATAAAAGGGCTGGAAGCAGGAACAAGGGACAGAAAAAAACCCAAAGATACTGCCAAAGCATGAAGGGGTGGAATGAGGAAATTTAAAGCCCATCTGGGTTGATGCTGATTTGAAAGACAAGTAAAATTTCTACAGGTATATCAGCAGCAAGAAAAGATATGAAAAATGTAAGTCTGCTGTTCAATGAGACGGGATCTGATGACAGAGGAGATGGAAAAGGACAAGGTTTCTAAAGTCACCTCAACTTCAGTCTTTATCAGTATGTCTGGTCTTCAGGCCCTGAAACTGGAGGTGAGGTCTGGAGCAAGGAAGACTTACCCTCAGTGGAGGAGTTTGCTGAGAATACAAACTGGGAGAAGTGGTTGATGCACCAGTTGGCTGCCCAAAGATGTGCTGTCTTCACCCTTGGAGATATTCAAAAGCCATCTGTGCTCTGCCCTGGGCAACCTGCTGTCAGCGGCTCTGTTGAGCAGGGGAGTTGGACTAGATCATTGCAGGAGATCCCTTCCAACTTCCACTGCTCTGTGTTTCTTTTTCAGTTATTTTCTTGTGTAGCCTTTCTACTAAGGGCTGATGATGGCTCTTACAGGCCTGGATTTCCATTTGAGCATCTTGTTCTTAAATTTTGTTGTCATGCAAGGTTAGTTATCTAGTTTTGCAGGAATTTTGCAATAATAAAAAACGAGCTGAATAAGATTTGATTGTACAAATGGAAGAAACTTTATTCCAAAAACCTGCCTGTAAAAATTTGAGTCTGAACAGAAATTCATTCTAGGCTTATACATCAACAATTCTTAGTGTGTGATGCTACCACTCTTTGTGGTAACAGGCAGAGAGACAGGTAATACAGAGAAAGAAATCTGCGTAAACCTCCACGGAAAAAACCCTAGTGTTTGAATAAAAATTTATTCCCTGCTACCTTAGGTTTGCAAAACCTAAAAGCACATATATCTCAAAAGGCTGTGTCATGGAGACATGAAAACTTCTTTTAATGGATCCAGGATACATGTGTAATAGAACATTTATTCTGAGGAAGCTCCATTTTGAAACATGTTGTGCTACAAGTGAATTCAGACTCTTCTCTGGCAGGCTGATACTCTTTATGACTAGACAATGCATTTAAGGCACCTGCTTTACTGTCATATGACCCAGCATAATGGACAGGCTTGAAAGAAATGGTACTAAGAATTATTTCAGAAAGGAAACCTCATCTGCCACTCACTACCAAAAGTTTAATTCAACTGAATGGCTGCAAAACCCCTTTTTTCCAGGGATGAAACAGAAACCACTGAAACTACATGAAGCATGTAATAAGGATACAGAAAACAGTTACTTTTCATCATGGTTGTGATCCTTACTTTCCCATTAAAATGAATTCTGCTTAGTTCAGATTTTTTATGTCATTGTTCCAACTGTTTCTTAGTCTATATATTCTCTGGTGATACAATTACTGTTTTCATAGTTGGTCAGACTGAAAATTCATATTGGACTTGTGTCATTTCAGCTAATACCTATACTAGAGGAAAATTACATTGACCATGGGTTCATACCTTTTCTGGTGATAAGCACACAAAATAGCATAATGTTCAGTGCCACTGATTTTTATTCTCTAAGCAGCTTGGACCTATGCAAAAGCCATTGGAAAACTACAAAAAGTAACGCAGGTCAGCAGCTGCCTCAGATAGGAATAGAGAGGGAAAAATAGCATGCTGCAATGGTCCCCTTTCAAAGCTTCTGCAGCTGAATGATTTTTGAGGTTACTTGATAAAAATAGGCGCAATTTCTTACAGTGTTATTTGATGCATGTGATACACTTACAATGTTATTGGAACCTGATCTGTGTTTTGTTTGTTTCATAGTTTAATATTACATCAGTTTTTGTTCTTATGAGAAACACAAAATGCAGGAATAGGACAATTCCAAATTGTAATTAGATTTTTGGCAAAAGAAATCACATCTGCTTGGTTTTTTTGTGGGATGAGAAAAGATCACCTTAATTTGCTAGAATGTCACAATTCTCATTCATTTCAAAAAGCATCAGTAGTAAAGGTTTTGGTTATCGTAACTACATTTGTTTCTGTCTTTGGGGAAGAATTTTTAACACATTTCACATGAAATCCCATAGCATATGCTCCAGCTTAGTTAGTCCATTAGACAAATGGAGTTTCCATAGGTCACAGCATTATCTTTTGGGATATAACTCAATGTTGACCCAGATCCCTTATGATTTTAGACTTCTGTTTCAGATCAGGTTATATCCCTTTCTTATTGCCATGGTAAGGTGGAAATTATTTTTGCACCCCTTGCAGTAAATTCAGACTTCACTAAGCCCATCATAACTGAGTAATCCAATGACTTGTGTCTAATTAATTAGAAAATATGATGATGCTATGTGGCTGGACTTATAATATTTTCATGCAGTTAAAAAATAGATGGAAATACAGGGAAAAAATTGTATTGTGCCATTTGACACAGAACACACATATAATAATATCAACCTGAAACTATTTAGCAACTTTAAGAATTGGAGATATTTGAGAAGAACATCAGAGTATTCAAAGTCCTGCTCTGTCCTTCCATTGTAGATATGAATAGACAATCTCATATGCAAAATTCCTATACCAAGACATTCAGATTTCATTCCCAAATGGGATATAATTTGCCCAGAAGTAACAGTCTTGACTCATTTTTGCAGTGTTTGTAGTAATCTTGTTTGTTTTGATTGTAAACCTTTGGCAGCAAGAGCTATCTGTGGAGGTAGGATTACAGTCTCATTGGGGCCTAAAGGTACCATCTGTGATATAAGCAACCAATAACACACTCCATTCAGAAGCAGGGACTACAGGGAGATGGAAAATGAGTATATTTTGACATGGAAATCTTCCCTGATGTATTGAGATCTTATGTGTGTACTACTTTGTGCAGTTTGGTAAAATAGTTTTCTTTTCAAACAGACCTTATTTTCAGAGGACTGAAAGAATGAATATGAATAAATGGATATTAATTTACTTGGAGCTTGTGGAGCATTCTACTTCTATGCTAACTTGTTTGCCTAGCTTTGGTCAATTGTGTTCCAAAAAGCATGGTGAAATTATTTTAAATACTTCAGTGAGAGACAAGAAAATTAAATTCTGGGCTGGTGATGATCACATCACATGATTTTGTGATGGCAGATCCCTATTTATTTATTAATAATGCATATTTCTTTGGATTGAGACTGGCTACCTCTAGACAAATGGATTAGATGAGTAATAACTTTTATCTGGGATTTAGCTTAATTCCCTTTCCCTTAGTAAAATACCCTCACCAATAACTATGCTATGTTAAAATATACAATACGTCTATTTTTCCAGTGAATTAGCCTAACTAGCCTATTATGTTAATACAGGAGTTATTGAGTCACTCATTACTTCTGTCTGCAAGTATGACACCCAAGGAAGCAATATACATTTGTTGTAAGTGTTGTCATTTGAAAAGCCAGTTTTATAAAGGAAATTATTAACCCATTCACTTCCTTGTAATCAGTCTCATAACTGATATCATTTTCTACCTGCTCAGCCACCTCATCTCCCAGGTTGAAGATTAAATCATGCTGAGGTATCACTTAACTCCTTTCATTGAGCTACCTTGCCTTCTGATATTAATTCAGCCTGTAAAATACTGTACCTTTTGCATGTCTTTGCCAGGCTAGGGCATCACAATCTTAATGTTATCGAAAACATAAGATCATTTAGCACCAATTAGAGTTTTAGAGGTGCTGTAAGGTAGCTCTGACTGATCAATAAAGACTTTCTATCTGGAGTTCCTCGGTGAAAGAAGTATCTTGGCTCTTGACCTTGCACTTCACACTTCATTCTGTGATATATTACAATGTCAAGCTATAGCAGATGGTGAGGGATGCAATGGGAGGTGAGTACATTACACCGTATTCTCGACTGCCTTTGACTTTAACTGCAGCATTTATATTACTCTGCCTTTGCCTCATCAGCTTGAGAACTGAGATGTTGTGACTGGCTCTTTATCACCTCTGACCATAATTTTTTTCTTTTTTTTTTCCATGAGTCTCATTTCCTTTTCTGTCTTTATCCACCTTTTTTTTTTTTCTTTTTTTCAATAAAGCATTTCCCCAAAGCATTGTCTTTCTTCTGCTAAAAAATATTGCAGTTTCTGCTCCCTCAAGGAGATTTTTTACTGTTGTGAAATTTGGTTATTTTTTGGGAATCACTTTGCTGCTTCTTCAGAGAAAAGGTTCTTAGGATAGCAAAGGGACAAGTCACAGATTAACACTAGCTGTATAATCCAGCAAGAGAATCAATAATGAAAATTAAAACAAACCAAAAAAACTGTAGAAGTCTAAAATGCAAGTTTCTGGTATGCTTTGTCCCCTGCAGTTGAAAAAAGGGAACTGCAGACCAATTTTTCACAGTCTTAAGTTCAAATTAAATCAGGGGTACAGAGTAAACAGATATATCTTTCAGGAGTGTATGAACTGAGCACAGATACCCCTTTTATTTAGAGTTTAAAATAAATGAAGCTGCAGCTGTTAATGACACTGAGATACCACTATTATAGTAAAAGTGTCTGACAAGCATGAATTGCATTAGGGGCATTTTCATGGATGATGTTATTGTCACACTACTGTTCTCTAAAAATGAAGTTTGTCTCTCTTCACATTCATCCTGACTAGTTAAGTAACCAAGTGAAATTTATTCAACCTGCTCCAGGATGAGGGTTTTTGAAACTAAGTCCCAGAATTAGGCTCTACAACCTCCAGTACCATCATCCACATGGTTAAATCCTCAATTATCACTTTGAAAATACACTCACTTGGTGTCACACTTATGAGCATGATTATACATGAGGTGCTGAAAAGGGAAGGTGATCATACCATTGCATAATTGGTTTTCTCTGATATGCATTGCGCTGAGTTTTAAGTCACACATAAAGCAAATGCCTGATGTATCCCTTTTTAAAGGGAAAGTAAAACTTAAGGAGGTTGATGCTCCCATTGGGGCACAGTTTTTAGAAGAATTAAAAATACAGATCTTGCACCACTGGTAAACACAGATTAGGTCTCAATATCCTAAAAGAAGAAGAAAAAGAAAAAAATCCTGCTGCAAAATGACACCTTGGCCACCAAGCCTAGACAATCCTTAAAATGTCCTCAACAAGAAAGAAGTGGAATATAGTAATATTGTAAAATGATGCAATCTGTAGGGGGAGGGCAGAAAAAAGACTAACTAAACAGATCCCTATTTAACTAAGGGTTAAGAATTCGATTATGTCTGTGCAGGCAAAATGGATATCAGGCTTAAACACCTGAAGGAGAACATCAGTCCAGATTACATGGTTTGAAAACCACTCACTGTCCAAAATTGTGGCAAATGCATAATTTAATTTGTTTTCATTCATAAAGAATTAAATAGCTCATTCTTCATAAATGTCCTTGCAAGTAACAGATATCTGTGAAAACATGCATTTGTCTGCAAAAATCTGAGTTGAATACTTGAAAATTAGGTGCAGAATTTTGAGAATAAGTATCTGAGACTTTATAATCTTTAAAGAAGAAATCTCAGGCATCCCATCAGAAACAGGTTCAGTTCTGTATTGCTAAAATAATGCAGAAAAAAAAAAAAGGCGAAAAGGTAAAGTCCTGCCCCGTGGATGTCAAGAATAAAACTAATTTTGGCTGTATTGGAACCAATACTACCTGGTGGTTATATGAAAGCCACATTATGAAAAGCAAGCAACATTTGTATATTGAGGGAGATACATAATTTGCTGACAACATTAACTACAAGTAATCATGGCCTAAACATGGGCAAGAAATATCTATTAGAAAAGAAAGAACAAGGGGACAAAACTTGTGCATTATCCAGACAATTGTTTGTATTCCTAATAAATGCTCCCTGGAACAAGGTCTGTCAGTACATACAGGAATACACATTTCTCACTTAAAAATATGTTTCCATTATGAAAAATTGTGGTAAACAAGAATTTGTGTTCATTGAATGTAGAAGTTCCACTTATTTCACTGGGATTATCCATAGAATTTGCTGTTTCAAAAAAGTGAGTTTGACAAAGCATATTATCTTTTAAGTATGTTTAATTATGTATCTGAATCTCTTCTTGATTTTTTTCCTAGTAGCATTTTTAATTGTCTGGACATTCAAGATTTTTTTTGAATACAGAAAATACATTTAATGTAATGTTTAAAAAAGATGAGAACAATATGTGCATAATGATGTATTTTGACCTAGACCACTGATAATATTCTCACAAGAGAATTAATAATTTGTTCTACACACTTGTTTGTTTGTCTGCTTGTATTTGACCATACCTAATTAACCCTTGAAGAATATACAATCCCCAGGGCTTCTTTTAAGCTGTGAAGCCTAGCTAAGCTTAGCAAAATATCAGAATATTCATGGCATTCACTAACAAGCAAAATCAGAACTGCAGCAGGGATGTGTGTGATTCCACACACTTCACCTTCAAGAAGTACATCACCTTCGAAAGAAAGTTGACTTTTAAGTGAACCTAAGCACCACTTGATCTTGTTTTGACAGCTTGTCTTTGATGGCATGCGTGTATATATCCTTCAGGAAGCTAATATAGGTTACTTACTTTCAGGTAAGCAGTGAATTTAAAATATTGGAATTATCCTTCCTTAAGGATCTTGCTTGCAAAATTAATCTCCAGTCACTTATAAATGCTTTTGCTTTAGGCACTAAAATCAAGTGACCTAACAGCTAATTCAGACTTTAAAAAAAATAATTACATAGAGAAAATGTAGCACTTCTGATTGCAGTGAGCGCAGAAGGAGATTTCTTATTGATTTCATTAGAAGTAAGATTAGGTGCTTTGTGATCAGTACATGTCAAAGGGAATAAATTCCAAACTCAGATGGGAGTTATTATTTCTATACATGTTTGAAGACTAAGTTATTTGGCTTGAGGTGACTCTGCTTTTGACCTTACATATATTGATTTGAGTCTGCTTGAGCAAACTATGCAAAAAGTCTTTGTAACACATTTTCTTTTTGAATGAAAATATACTGAAGAGCTAAAGTTACTCTGATTCGTGTTACAGAAAAAGTAAATAACTGCAGATTTAACAAGACTACTGGTCCTATAAAAGGGTTTTCTGAGAGTATATTGATGTCTTCTAAGAGTCAAGCTCTTTAAGAGTCAAGTTTCTTGTCTTCTTTAGCACAGGTTTTAATGCCAGTATTTAAAAAAAAAAAAAAGTTATGGCATCAGTTTTTTGCTGGTACTTGTTAGTTAACTTTCTGGTTTAAGATGATCACTTCAGCACATGATGCTTTATTGTACATGGCTCAATTACATGATTACTTTTCAAAGTAATCATTAGAAACATCTAGGAGGAGAAAAAAAAATCTCATTCTTGAAATAGTGAGCCTTTCAGGGACTGGCATGTATTACTTTAAAATACTTCTGCTTATGAAATGCAGTCCAGGGCCAAAACCAGGGTATAATAAATTGTTAACTGTGCAAAGTAGCCTTGGTTTCCCTTTCATTGCTCTAAACTGTTAGAGTGGGATCAATCTTTGCCCTGTTTTGGTAGTAATTTATTTTTAATAATATGATAAATGCTACCTTAAGTCTCTGTTGCAGATTTTCTGAAGTCAGGGAAGAAAGTTAATTTGAACACATCTGCAGCATCACACGTAATTGCTTCATAACATACTTGCATGCTGATTCAGTACATCATTCTGTCATTCCATTTATGTGAAATAGATGGTGGTGTACTATGCAACAGCAAGCCACAGGAATGGGCATTTGCAGCAGGGGAAAATTCAGAAAGATTTATAAGTACTTACAAAGATTGATAGATAACAAACATATTTTTGTAAAACAAACAGAATGTTTAAAATAAATAAAATTGAATTATGATTACAAAAATAAAAGTTCAGTGCAAGTTGATTCAAGAAATGTCAACTCCTGTAAGCATACATTTCTAAGATTTCTTTTTGCTTCTGTGTGTTTGGGGATAATATTTCAGCTGAAGGTCAGATAGGGCCTAGCTTGAGAGAAAATGTAGATACCAGAAAATTTTTTCTTCCTTTGAATTCCTTATTATTCCTTGCCTCCCTGAATATAGATGACGATTTGTTGACCCTGAAGGGACAGGGTTATTTTCTCCTGTATGCTCCTGACATGTGCTATGGTGTACAACTGGAGGGCTGCAGCTGAGAATTTATCCTGATTCAACTTATATATAGGAAAATCATTGCTAGGGATTCTTTTGATAGAAATTCCCAGAGGAAATAATTAAGGTACACACGTAAATATAACTTTTTCTTGTCTTTTACTATGTTGTGGATATTTTCTTTAGATACTAATTTTTACATTGTACACTTCACTTGTATTTTCTAGGCATGGCAGGATAACGCTGTTTTTATTGAAATCATGAGCTGACCATTAATAACAGAATATTATTGTTTCCATTAGACATAATAACAAGAAATGGTGCTTGATTGCTGCACTGCTATAGAATTGTCCCTTAGAAATGCAGGAAGTCCTGCCTGGCAACTCTGTAAATGGCACCATGATTCCCTGTTGGTTAAATGAGTCTGACAAGGATTGCTCTTCATAATTTGAAATCTTTTAAGTGCAGATGGAATAAACTGGTTCAGTGAGCATGAGTTACCTGTAACTATGTAAGCTGCTGGAAACCTATGCCTGTCTTGGTAAGTCATAAAAGTATGAGAGTGAAGCTGTTCAGGGTGTCAGTCCAGCCAGAGACGCCTGTACTGCTAAATGGATGCAGAGGAGTTTGACTTGCCCCTCAGTAAGTGACTTCTTTTGACTGTGCTGCTTTGTAGAAGGTAAGATACATTTTTAAAAACATAGACTTCCAGCTGGGTCCACCTATTTGAACAACAGATGTTTTTATGACTCATGTAGCCAGTTGGGGTTTACCAATATTTTACAGGGTTATAGGTAACTAAAGATCACTGAGCCATCTGTGCTTAGCACATTTTAATGGTATCTGCTGGTTCAAAGAACCTGTATACTCTATTTAAAAAGCCTCTAGCTAGTTACCTAACTAAAGGCATGACGAAAGAAATACAGAAAAGCATATATATGGAATTTTTACCCTGTGATTTGGTTGAGTACCTTAAGCTCCCATATCCTGGTTAGCTTAAATGTCAGACTAAATTTCTGAGCTAGAAATGAACTAGNAGCATATATATGGAATTTTTACCCTGTGATTTGGTTGAGTACCTTAAGCTCCCATATCCTGGTTAGCTTAAATGTCAGACTAAATTTCTGAGCTAGAAATGAACTAGATACAGAAGGGAAAAAAAAAAAAAAGCCTTCCTCACAAGAACAACTCTGAATAGTAGGTGGGAAAAGTTTGCATCATACAATCTCAATATTCAGCAATTTAGTAAATGTACAGAGATTACCATATTTTAAAACATTATATACAGGAAATTATCTTCTAGAGAAACAGAATTCTGAAAGATCTCTCTTAGGGAACACATATGTCTTTAGAAAGACCATAGGGAAGAACTTTTCAACAATGTAGGCTTTTCCTAAATGTCACAGTTGTGGGTCTTGTGGTAGCAGCAACCTTTGTAGGCTATGAACGATTTCTAATTCACTGAGGAGTGTGGGTGAAACCAATATACGATGCTAGTATCAACTTTCAGCAAGTGGCAAAATACTGGGGTCAAGAAGGCCTCTTTAGAAGTACAAAAAACTGATACAGTCGTGTTGTGGTTTAACCCCAGCTGGGCACTAAGCACCATGCAGCCCTTCCCTCACTGCCCACTTTCCTCCCCTGAGGGGAGGAGAATCAGAAAGAAAAGGTAAACTTTGAGGGTTGAGGTAAGAATAGTTTAATAATTACAGCAAAATAAAGCATAACAATAATATACTATTACTACTAATTGTAATGATAAGGGAAAGGAGAGAGAGGAATAAAACACAAGAGAAAAAAGTGATACACAGTTCAGTTGCTCAGCACATGCTGACTGATGCCTATCCCTGAGCAGGGACTGGTGGCTCCTGGCCAACCTCTTCCCCAGTTTCTATACTGAGTGTGACATTCTATGGTATGGAATATCCCTTTGGCCAGTTTGGGTCAGCTGTCCTGGCCATTCACCTTCCTGGCTTCTTGTGCACCGCCTTGCTGGCAGAGTACGGGAAACTGGGAAGTCCTTGGCTTAAGTAAGCACTGCCCAGCAACATCAGTGTGTTAGCAACCTTATTCTCATACTAAACCCAAAAACCACAGCACTGTACCAGCTACTAGGAAGAAAATTAACTCTTTCCCAGGTAAAACTCGGATTCCAAAGCATTAAGATAAACCAGTAAATTATGTTCAGGTGCCATAAAAACCCCACAGGTATTAGAGGGTCCAAAGGAAACTCATTGAGGCATTGGATAAATTCATTGCAGGATCCTTATTTTCTACATGGAAGAATTAAACTCCCTAAGTACAAACAGGAAGATAGAGATGATAAAAGGTGATTTTTTAGCAGCTTTTTCACCTAATTTTGCATACAGATTTGCATACAGATTGCATTCAGTACCATCAAAATCCTTGCTTTTACCTTTCACTAAGTTTTTGGTGTCTTGTGATGTTGTATTCCTTGAAAATATATGTCCATATATACGTGTGTGTGTGTGCGTGTGTGTGTGTGTGTTTATAGAATAAATTTTCACAGCCAGTGAATTATATTGTGAATTATATATGTGAATTATGTAATAAATTTTCACAGCCACGGTACAATGCTGTGGAGTGGCATTGTAACAATTAATATTGAGAAATACAGTCTTGAAACAAAAGCACTTTATATCCACACAATTTGAAAAGTAACAGAAAAGCTGTGTAATTAAGGAAAAGCAGATTCCTTTCATCCATACTTATTCCTTTGAATTACCAGGTGAGCTCTGTGAACTAAACGCAGAAGGCTGAAGAAGGTGGATTATACAATAAAACTTATCTTCCTTATAGTTGAGTTCATTCATGTCAAAATATCACAGTGTGGGTAATGCCACTTTTTTATGGATTGCTTTTCCTGATACCAAACTGTCCTTGTGTACTCTAGGTGTAGAGTTCCACAAGCTAACACCAGCACTCACCACTGCCACTGAAACCACGTAATTTGAACTTTGAATATCTTCTCTGCAGAGTGTAGAGAAGCAAAGAGTGCATTCTACACTGCACACGTTTTTTGTGTCACAGCCATTCAGTCATTTTTGTTTGCTTTTTTTGTTGATAGAACCATGAACACTTTTTTTTTTTTTTAAATTAGGCCTACAAAGATGGTAAAGAAAAAAAAAATTAAAATTAATCATAGTAGGGGGCAAATACTCTAACAGCAATACTTCAGATATTCTGCACTTGAATAACATCCCCTAGCACTGAGATTTAATTCACTGTAACTAAATTTGTGTTCTCCTGGTTTACACTGGAGGAAAAATCAGGACTTTGGAGACAATCTAAAGCATAACAATCAATATTTGCAACTCTAAAAGTCCTCAATGGATTCTGTGAACTTAATTTTCTTCTATAAAGCTACTGTTGGCACAATTTGCAGCATAGCATTCTAGCTACTGATACATTATATTGCTGGCATGGTTCTGTAATTTTTCATTAGCTAGTGATTCAATATTCTCTCTTTTCTTTATACCAAAATAGAAGGGATGTTCTTCAGTTATCACACTGAAAAATACTCTTGGGTATATTGTACCTAAAGGGAACAAATTCATTATATAGCAGCACATTATAAAACTGCAGTTGCTCCAAACTGACAATTGTATTTTGAAATATTAAAGTTTGCTAGCGTTTTTTTTGATAACCCTAGTTTGAACAGATAGATCAACATGAACAATTTCATAATAGTATGCAAAATATTCAATTTACATTCTTCCTTTGTTGACTTTACAGTGACTCTTCAAAAAACCACAAAATATAATAAAAAGATGTTAAACAATATTAAAGCTCATACCAATTTTGGATGTTTGCTAAGTGTAATTCCACATGCTAATATTTCCAATAGAAAAGTGTCTTTTTCATTTAAGATATAATCTGACACAGAAATGTATCAGATTTAAGCTTGGATCTTCATGTGTTTTACTAGACAGAGGGATTGAAGGATGAAAATATTTTTAGAAAGCAGGAAAAAAATACAGCAGGATGAATGAATCAGGGCAGGGTTTAAAATAGCTACAGGTGAATGTGTATGTACATAAATATATTTATGCACTCTCACAGATATGTGTTTGTAGGTAGAGGCGAATTTGCTGGGAGGGTTGAGGAGTGCTGCCCACCCCGGTGGGTCACACTTTCGGTACGCTGCTATTCGGGTTATACAGGTGTTGCACTCCTCGAGTCTGCTACAGAACAGTTCATTTTAAAAGAAACTTCAGCTTGTAGGAGCCACTTGCAGCTAAGTAGAAGCTAAGTACTGGCCTAATGTAAACAGATTAGTGTTTATTATAGTGTTTACAATACTGTAAGGGATTGTTGAGCGCTAAAAGATAACAGGGGAAAAAATGCTTATCTTAAAATGTGTCGGTTTTCTTTCCTTAACTCCTTTCCACCGCCTTACAGGCAAATACCTCCCATCATGCAGATGAATTTGATGGAAAACTGTCTCGACTGATGCAGCTGTTCCATTTTTATAAGTGAGTACTCATTGACTTGGTATGTAAGAATAAACTTTTGCAGGTTGGTCATGTGGCTTTTATTTGAGAATCCATCTGGGGTGTAGGCCTTGCAAGGAAGGAAAAAGTTTATAATAGCTGGAACAGATACTGATTAGGGTACTCTTTATGAAGCTGCAAGTCTCCAGTTCAGTCACAGTTCTGAGCAAAACATTAGTAAAATCTGAGGTTTCAGCAGCCCAGCAGGTACTTAATAATTAAATGCTAAGGTATAAGAAAATCTCTATTTTATCAATGACAGTTTAGCCCTATTCTGAGTTTAATGATTTAAAAAATGTCTCCTTTCTTAAAAATAAATAACTGTGAAAAAACCATTTCAATTTGACGTGCCATACTTTTCCATGATGTGAAAAAACAAGCAAAAAATATTTTTATATCTGTTTCCAAATGTGTCAGGGAGAAATTCAGTATCAAAGTATGTGTTAAACTCAGCATCTTCATATTACAAACTTGAAAATAATTTTCAACAATCTAGATTTTTATGTAGTAAAATGCTGTCTCTTATTAGAACACTTGGCAGTGTAAGAATAGGTTTGAGGCAATACCTGCTACCTGTGTTTACTGATTGTTTGAGGGTCTGTTAAGTGCTCAGAAATACACAAGGAGTCACACATTTAGATGATGAGCTTATCTTGCCATGTACTTGTATCCAAGATAGAATGACTGCTAGCTCTGGTGTATTTCATTTGGTTTTGACACCAGATGTTATGATTTGCCTCTGAAACCTGAAGACACAAAATGTAAGATTCAGAGAGGAGATGAAAAAAATACGAGATGATGCATGAATTAGTAGCCAGATTTTTAAGTCTGCTGCCATTTATCAAAGTTATTCTTCTTATCCCCTGAATTCTCATCATAAAACTAATAAAAATTTTAGAATGCAAGCGTGTAGGGTTCTCTGACAAGATGGCTGGCTTGGCTATGAGGGCAAAGCAGTAGATGTTGCTTATCCTGACTGTAGCTTTTGATGGTCTCTCCCACAACACCCTCACGGACAAGTTGATTAAAAATGGGCTAGTGAACAGTTAGATGGGTCAAATACTGAATGGATTTGCAGACTGAAACAGTGTGAGCAACAGGACAAAGGCCAGTCACCAATGGTATACTGCAAGAGTCTGCACTGGGTCCAGTACAGTTTAACCTCCTTATTTATAACCTGGATGATGGGGGAAAAATGCATACTCAGAAAGTTTGCTGATGATACAAAACTGGAAGAAGTGTTTGATGACCAGATGGTTTTGTTGTCCATCCTTCCTGGATCTTTTTGTTTTAAGGGCTCTTTCCCAAGGTACTCTCTGAATCGGCATCCTGGATGGGCTGAAGTCAGCCTTCCAAAAGTCCCAAGTAGAAATTTTATTGATGCTCCTCCTTGTTTCACTGAATATTGAGAACTCTATCCCATGGTCACTGTACCCCAGAGAGCCTCCCACCACCTCACGTCCCACCAGCCCTTCTCCGTTTGTAAACAGGAGGTTTAGCAGAGCCCCTGCCCGGTAGGTGTGACAGGTGGGACAAGGTGGTCTCCTGCACACACTCTTAGAACTTCCTAGACTGCCTCTTCGCTGCTGTGCCAAGTTCCCAGCAGATGTCTCGCAGGTTAAAGTCTCCCACAAGAAATAAGGCTGAAAATAACCTGCAGCACCTGGTATTTCCAGGCAGTCTTCCATCCAAATGCTTACTTACCTTTACTATTTCCCACATTCTTCTAATTCTCTCTTGGAATTTTTGAGTAACTTAAAATTGAATGGGCTTAGAGTTTGCTAAGTTGAATGGGTTAAGTTAATACTTTGGGAGTGTTTTATGTTGATTGAATGCTGCTTTAAACCTTTTGCCAAAGTTCTTTGATTTTCTGAGGTTGCAAGTAAAGTTTCTTTTGTTTTGACCACTTGAGAATATCTTGTAAGTATTTTTCTTATGCATCTAACTGAAAGTATGTGAACAACCATAAACCCTTTTAAAAGTCGTGTTGAGGGAGGTTTTCTGGAGCCTTATGTATACATTACATGTAAATCATCTCTTGTTATGATTGTTCTTTTTCCAAGTTTCATTTTTTATCTTGTCTTTTCTAGTTTTACCAGGATTTTACAGAGAAAGAAAATACTGTCTCTTATGCACCTCAGCAAGATCAAGAGACAGTACAGTGAGAAAATGTAATGCAGTTTGTTTAGTGTCCATCTCTCTTCTATGAATTCTATGAATTCAAATGCTATTGTATTCCAGTCTTCTATTTTCTACTGGCTGAACTCCATGCATGTTCTTCCCATGTGTTTAGATGCGTTTAAACAAGACACAGGAATGGCAGGAATGGCAATATTTCTAACCAGAATATTGTTTTTCAATTTAGTGAATCTAGATTCAAAATGGCCAAGCTACCATCACATCTTTAATTTAAAAACTTTCTTTCTCCTTAGTTTTACACATTACAGGGGAAAGCATTTAACATATCTTGAACAAATTAACATGTATAAAAATGAATTAATTGCATTGTTTTTAACAGCAATCTGTATCAGAAAATGTCATCTTCTCAGCTGTCGTTTTTTACTTTAGCATCATTACCTAGAACTGAAAGTTTGTAATGTGAAAGCAATGACTCCCAATGAGGTTTTATTGCAAGCATTTGAGACATCACATTTCTAGTAGTTATATAAATGATTTATTTTCTTGAAGTGTTATCTTTCTCATACAATCTTCAAGTTTGTCAGATAGAAGTGCATTAATTTCACAAGGAAAGCACAGCAGCTGTAAAAGAACTGTGGTTTTTAACACCTGAAATGTAAGCTTCAACTCATTAGAACATTGAAAATTCATTTTTTGTTTTTACTGCTACTCAAATCACCTTGCAATTTCTTTACAACTCAAACATGCATCAGACATTAGAGTTTCTATGTAAAATTGCTTCCCTTCAGAAATATTTAATTTTCCTGCAATATCCTGGGAAAAAAATCTTGTTTTTCATTGTTGAAGAATATAGGCATAAAAATGCTCTCCTGAAATGTGCAATAATCTTGGGTTTTTATTTTTAAAATATTGACATTTGCCTACCACAGTTACTGCAATTATCAGTAGTTAACTGTTTGAAACAGAGTATTTATGTTTTGCTTTTGTCTCACCAGTGTGTGCTCACTCTGGCACACAAAAGTATCAGCAAGTTCTACTATACCTATATAAGAGGATATCCTGGTGTACTAGATATGACTGGGATGTTATTTTTCTCCATAACAGCCTGTATGGTTCTACGGTCTAAATCTGTGACCAAAACCAGATTGGTAACTCATCAGTGTTTTAATTGAGTGTTTTAATTGAGTTGATGAGCAGTGCTTACACAGTGTCAAAGCCTCTTCTGTTTCTCACACTGCTCCTTCAGCGAGTAGCCCTGGAGGTGGGCACGAGGCTGCAGGGGACACAGGCAGGACAGATGGACCAAACTGACCAAAGGAGTACTCCATGCTGTAGGATGCCACGCTAAGCCATAAACCTGGTGGGGGAAATGTTTCCAAAGTAGCCTTTGTTTGGAGCACGGCTGTGGGAGGATGTTTTTGCACCAGAGGAAGTCCATGTCACAAGTTTCCAGTGGGGTTTTAGGCAGAGTCTCTGTGTAGTCAAACCACACAAAAGGCATTTACGTTCAGTGTATTATTTGCTTTCTCATATTGTAAGCGTGATCTGTGACAGTCTGAGGTTCTCAGTCTTGATTCTGAATCTCTTTTGCATCATCTGAAATGTGTGAATTTAGTGGGACTGACTTTTAAGTTTTCTTTCTTCATTTGAACAAAACCAAAACATCTCTTTTTGACCCTTTCTAATTAGTTTAGTAACTGTTTGTTCTTAGGCCAAACTTTAAAGCAGTTCCTTTGAACAGGTTGTTCTTCAGTCTGAGCAAAATAGATCACTAACGTGCAACTGTATTTGTGTCTTTATTGAACCATTTATGCCAGTTCTGGCCTCTGTCTTATTTAAGAGCATTAAATTAATTCAAATAAATTTCTAATTTAAAAAGTGACAGAGATATCTTCAATTCAGAAGCCCAAACATGATCATGAACTGTGAAGTCATCGTCTTTTAAACAAAGTGAGTACTGCACTCAGGTGTGATACAATCTTGATATATACAAGGCACACTCAAAAATAATAGGAAACATTAATTTGAGGTAATGTTTTTTATTGGCATTGTGGTAAAATTGCAAAAATGGTCTTTGCTGCTAAGGTCTGAATTATTATTTCCTAATAGTCTGTTATAATTTTGATGTTCTCTTTGTAAGCATGTGCAATTTGTGTTTTTTTAAATTGGATGCCACAATTTTGTATGATGTATAAGGGAATTTGTGCAATAATGCTCTCCAGAAATGATCAGATTTCCATAAAAAACAAACTATAAGATCATCTGCATGCATTGCAATTATTCTTTGTACCTGCAATTGTTTTTCCTTGCAGTGCTGGTGAGTTAATGCAATCAACTCTAATTTCTCTAGACCAACGTTCACCTTTTATCTTCCAGATGAGTAGTCTCATCTTGTGATACATATTGTAAATTTAGAAATTTTTATGTCATATAATAAACTGTATATAAATACAGTCAAAATAAAGGCAAAAATATAGTAGCAGAGGTAATGCAGGAAACAGTTATTTAAGGAATACTGTCTAATGCCTTATCTCTAGTACACTAGGTTCAATTCAGTGATGCATTATTTCATTCATGTCAATATTTAATTTAATTTTAAGATAAACTCATTTATTTCATCATAATTGATATCTTGTAAGAAGAAAAGAGTAGTAAAGAACTGGAACGTCAGAAAGGTATGAACAGTATAGTAAAAAATAACTGGCTTAGAAATAAAGAAAAAGGGGAAACAAGCGCAAAAGAAATATATAAGAGACTGATTTTTAAAGTTTTCTGTAATGCATCAATAGTAGTGATTTTATTCAAAAAGGTATACAAGTGATTACTGCAGTCTAAACTTCCCTTATACAGAGTAATAGTGAAAAGATAAAGTGCTGTTCATAGGCATGATTTACATATTAATACATGTAAATTATGAAACAAACCATAACTCAGTGTATAGTGTTTACAGTTCATTGTGTGTCACGCTAGAGCAACTTGACAATGGAGATGATTAAGTTTATGTCAACTTCTATGGTCACCTGGATTATGCTGCTGAATTTTCTGAGATTAATTGCCCTGATTAGCCTAATTACTGTCAGACAAGGATTTTATAGGGAAATATTTAAGAGGAAGAAGGAAAAAAGGTTGAATTAGAAACTCTCTGAACTTCTCTAAGTACTCTGAATATCTTCAGCAACACTTGTCTCTTGATCTTTAATCCAGAGTAAGCCCTTTCTTTGCTGCAGCTTTTAACTATATAACCACGCAATAATGACAACTATAGCTTGGTCTTACTGCAGAATGTCTTTCTGTAGCTAAAATATTCTATCTACCATCTCATACTTTCTAAATGTATTTATATCAGTGCATTATTCATACATAACATTACCTGAAAAAAACTACCTGACAAGTTGCTTTGTTCACAGCAGGCCCATTGAGATTCAGAAGTTATATTTTGCACTGAAGAAAGAGAAAAAAGTGTCCAGAGTTAGCTCATTTACCCATTAGTGAGAGCCCACTTGGTCTCCAGTAATTGGTCCAATGAAGATTTAAGTATCAAAATTTAAGTATAAAAGAGGCTCAACAGAAAAGATTGAGGGCAGGAAAATAACACATGGTTTTGTAATGAAGGTGTGACTGAGGAGGATGAATCTTGTACGGTCAAGTGTCTTCATGCAAAACTTCTGTATACAAGAAGCTATAGCACAATCACTGTGTTACTGGGGTCCTGCTGCCACTTCTTCCCCTGTTACACCATTTAAAGGAAAAAGGCTGGTTATTGCACTGCATTTGAGAAAAGATTTTGATAGTGATTCTTCACTGGAAAAGGTACCTTCCTGACCTCTGGAGTTAATGTTAGAGCCACAGGCAAATGAGTGGGCCATTAACTATACCCTGGCTTGAGGTTAAGCTAACTGTGGAAAATTACTAGATATGACATGAGAAATTGCTGACATAAGTTACAGATAACTCAAGGAAAGGTGGGTGGATCTCAAAGGCTGTGAAGGAATACATGACAAACAGCTGAATTCCATGGGCTGTTGGAGGATAGCATTGAAAACCTTGAAGGGAGCATATCATTGGAAGACCAACAGCACTATGTATCCATAACATTAATATCATATATGGCTGATACTATATCATCATGCTATGTGTGCATATGGATATCATAAATCCAGGAGCAGTAGGGACAAGTAATTAGAGATAGGTTGTTTTTCTGGGACAAGACTGGCACTGAGAATGAAAGATACAAGAATGTGAAGAACAACACCCAGATAATCCAAATGTTGTGTCCAGGGTTGTCATAGGTTACAAGTTAGGTAACCTTGGGCTTAGTTTTTGTAGCTGAAACAGGTCAATAAATCATAATAAGACCCAAACCTGCTTTTTTTTAAGTCAAGAGCACTGGGGCAGAAGTGGTGGGGAACTGCTGCTTCTTAATGTCAAGTTTACATCCAGACAGAAGGAGCATCTTGGTGTCACTATGCTGGTGCTTGTTACCTACCATCAGCTACCCCCTACTTCATAAAAGTTAAATGTATTTCTGTGAGGTGAATGTTAAGGGGTGTCCTTTACTCAGTATATCCTGCTGCATCATTTAGGTATCTCCCAGTTAAGCATAAATCCAGCAACTGGCCAATCCCTCCTTCTCGCCTGGCTCTGGCTTTCAGCCCTTTATTAAGCCATAACTAGATTCCATGCATTTAAGAAGAATCCAGCCATCTAATCTGCACTTATGGACTCCTGCACTACTAACAGGACTTCAGGCAAATATTACATGCCTGCAAGGAAAGTGCTATAGAATATTCACTTTCTGGACAATCAAAACAAAAGATGTCCATGGTGTTGAGTCCTTGCCAGGACCTCCAGTACAAAATGACTAGGTGTAGTCCCTGACCTGCAGTATGCATTGCTCCTGTCTTATGTACCATGTCCTTTCCACTTTGCCACGTCTGAATCTTTATTACTGTTTCACCCTATCAGTTTATTAGTTTACTTTTTACTTCTACTTACTTTTACTCAGTGAGCCTGTCAGTACAGTGATAGGACAATGGGGAATCTCTTTACACTGAAAAAAAATGTAGATTTCAGTTAGATATTAGGAAAAAAATTTACTGTGAGGGTGGCTGAAGGCAGCTCAAGCTTGTGGCTCTCTTTGAAATGAAACTGAAACACTTTGCCCAGAGAAGTTGTGGATGCCTCAGCCCTAGTAGTGTTCAAGGCCAGGCTGGATGGGGCTTTGAGCAACATGGTCAGTGGAAGGTGTCCCTGCACAAGGCATTGGGGATAGAACAAGATGATCTTTAATGTCCAAAACCACTCTATGACCGAGCACAGCAGCCCTTAGTGCAACCTCTTTTACTAGCCCTGCTTAAACCTTATAGAGTGCCAACAGCTTTGTCTAAACTACAGATAATTAGCAGGGATTTCCAAGGTCATAACCTGAAACTAATAATAATAAATAATAATAAATAACAATGACAACTTCATAAATAAAATTATGTGTCTAGGTTGAGCTTATATGCTGGAAAATTATTTGGAAATTAGTAAAGTGATACTCAGGATAGTACTCAAATTTACTACAAGCATCTTCTGTAGAATAGCATAAAATAATGTAAGAAGGCTCTGTAAGGAATGTGGATGTAGCACAGTGCTGTTATGTTTTTGTACATCCAATCCTTAATTACTTTTTCTACACAGGTGCAGTCTTAAAAGGAATTATGTGCATGGTTATCTTCAGCTATGAAGGCGTAAAAATGAGTCTACTTGCTTTTCTGTGAAAATGAAAACAAAATGTCTCCTCAAACAAATACCTCAGAAAAGCTTGTTACTCCTTATTGTTGAAGGACCTAATTCAGTGGAAAACAAGAATAAAATTCTACATGCTAGTCAAGTATCCAGGTGTCAGCATACACATAGGTTGACTGTCTACCCAAAATTAAGGCAAACATGAGCACTTGGTTTGCTGCTCCTATTACATACTTTACTTGTAAAATTACTGCACACTCCAGTGCTGTACCAAATCAAACCAAATGGCTAAATACACCACAAAATCTCAACAAAAACCATAGGCTGAGAATAAATTATTTTGTACATTCCTTAAAGCAGACGGGTTTTGTAAGGTGACTGTTGTTAGCTAGTGTTGTTTTGTGAAGTAATGAACCTACAGAAATCTGGCTCTTATATTGTGGTTTTCAGAATGTATATCCTTCCACAGGATTCACTTTGATTTCATTAAACTTTTAATGTAGCTGTAAAAGGTTGGGTATAATTTATTTTTGTACAGATTAGACAGCATGTTTTTATTCTTTTGTCATGGACAGAGTAAATCTCATTATTAACTATAAGTAGTTTTTTTTCCTGATTATTTAATCAGACTCAGAATTTATTTTTAGGCAAATGAAGCCAAAATATTGCCTTAAAAGAATTCATTTTAATACATTTGCAGTACATATATATTTGGTATGCCTATAGGCATATATTTGGACACAGGCTGTGTGTCCAAGTAATGGTGCTGTCTGCTGATATGCCCTTCTAAGATCTTTCACAAATGATACTATCAAATAGCTACTAAGATAAATAATAAGATTGAAGGAAAATATCTGCTGAATATTCTTGGTTCCTTTCTCTTATATAGAATATATGTAGCAAAATTGTTCTTAGGAAAAATCATTATACAAAATCAATTATTACTACCAAAGTGTCTACCCCTGATATAACTTTAGTTGTAATATTATATTCTTGTGGTCACCAGATGATGGTTATCCCCTCAAAATAAGCTAAAATTAGAAACTGTAGGATAGTGTGCTTCCATGAAACGTACAATAAAATGTACCATGTTGCTCTAGCACGCAACACGAAACGCAGAAACACAGCTGAGCGAAGGCAAAGAAGAAGCAAACTTTATTTTGGTTTTAGCATTATATAGAGTTTTGGGAACGCTCATCGATTGGAAGGTGAAGTTACATCCTCTCCAACCACACTGGTCAATGACAAAGTCCATCAAACCTTTCTTCCCCCAGGAGAAAGAATGAAAAACAAAAAGACAGTTAGAAAAACGTGTGCATGTTTACAAAACTCAGTGTGAGAAACTCTATCACAAGAATGAAAACATCAGAAGGCTGAAAATCAGAGCGACAGTACAACTTTCTTTAAAGACTATGGTTGGGTGATTTTTCTACTGCAAAATGCAGAAGTGGGGTTAGCAAGTTAAGGGCACTGCATCAAGAGCTGATTAATTGACTCTGAGAGAGTGAATATGTGTCTGCCATGCTAGAGCATAGACCATATGTTACACTATCACTTTCATTCCAACTGCATCTTAGCCGAGTGACAAGAATAATTTCTGACAAGCAAGGAATTCATCTAATACAAGAGATATCATCATTTGCAACAGCAGAATTGCTGAATGACCTGTGGCCTTAAGTCTTACCCTTAGGCAACATACTAAGGTTTCATCTAATAGTGACAGTGTTTGTCATCTCTGAAAGGAGCTGAAGAAAATGTCATCAAAGTCAGTACTTCAGAGTGCTGAGTGCGAGACAGAAATTAATGTAGCTTAGATCAACTACATACATGGTAGGTATCTAAGGGGCGCAATAAACAATGAAAATTCCTTTCACTGCAGACATAATATCATGTTGGAGAAAGTGTTAGAAACATATTGCTTTTGGAACTAAATTACATATTCTAAGATGTCAATATGTTGTTCGAAGCAAGTAAGGTCTATTTACCCTATTTTGCATACAAACTATTTGCTTCTCTTTTAAATCATACCAGTTAAAATCAATCAATTTTATTTATGAATGTGAAGTTCTCCAGATAAGTTACTTTGTTGCCATAATGATTTCTTTCCCTAGTGACAGAATATTCAATTTAACAAATCAAATTTAATTAGTAGTTCTATGGTTTTTAAAATATTAAAAACTAAAGATTCAGTTCTCCTCATTGCAGTGAGGGCAATCACTATGCTGTTTCTATATGTGAAACTGAAAGACACAGGAAGTATATGATTTTGGGAATAGGTGTTTGGCTAAATTCAGAAACTATTTAGTGAATCCTAAAACACTTGCATTAAGTTAACCCAATAGTTTGGTTCTGATCATTTTGTAACATTAATCAGTACTGTATGCTTCACACAACTTAGCCTGTTTAAAAGGTAAAAAAATCACACAAGATCTATGGCCTCTCTCAGGCTTATCTGGAAACACTGACATGAAAAATATGAAGAATTAACTAGACTTTCTATAGCCTCCTAGCCCATATTACATGTGCCTTGGCATGTATTTTACACAGACTATATGATTCTAAAATTTGTGAGAATGCCATGGTTGGAACAGGACCTTTGGATCAAAATAAGGAGCATTTACATTTTTTGGTATTCATTTGGCTATTAGATATTTTGATAAATATGCACAAAAATTCCAATATCTCTGAAAAGGCATGTGCTAACTGCAATATTACAAACCTTTGAAGAAGATACAGATGCACAAGGCCATTGCTTCCCTTTGCCGCCTCTTTCTCCCTTCCCTGAATTTTGTGGGGTAAAATATAAAGATTGTCTTTGTATCTGCAGAAGAAAAGGTTCAGATCCAGGAATCATTTGTTACTGCTTTTATTGCTGAGAACTGAAGGAAGAGATATGGCAGAAGGGAAAGGAAAATGGTCTACTGAAATTCTCCCTTCTGAGTTGAATGCCTGGGTTCCACATAATACATAGTTAATGCTCCACCACAGGGAAGAATAGCCTTCAGGGTGATAGAAAACTGTCAGTTAGCTAAGTATTCATTAAAAAAAGAATTGGGGAGATTTAAGAGACTGACTGGAGAGAGGAAGGCATCTGCCAGTCAGAAGCCTCCATCTGTGTACCATCCTGGTTTTCTGAGTCTGCACTTGTCTCTACCATGTCTGAAGCCAGAGCAGAGCAGAACAGGTGCTATTCCCTGAACAGCTATAATGGCTATGATATATGGGATTTACCTCCCAAGCCAAGCTCTGCATGATTTGGAGAAGAAACTTTGACTATTTCTTTGTCAATTGCCATGCAGGGGACACGCTGGCAGACTGCAGTACCATTCCATGTGGCTTGCAATTCAGTGATGTCTGATCAACTAGTAAAACTTTCAATGCTGGATGACAACAAGATGCCTATGGTTCAAGATATGACAGCCTCTGCTGAAATTCAGTACATCCATGGTGGATAAATTCCCCCAAGTATGTTTGAAGAGATGGACTTCATATGTACTGCAATTCAGTTCCCATCTGTAAAAGAGAAAGTAACATTTCCCTGCTTAGCTCACAAGACCATACTTAGGATAAATTAAGCATTTTAATTCATGTTGCAATCAAAAGTAAAGTGTTTCAGTGCCAATCAATAAAGGCCGAATGAAACAGAATCTATAACCTCTGAAATCATTGACAATGCAGTGCTTAGGGAATGTTAAATGCTTAGAAAGTGCAGGATTAAAGCTCTGAGCAAGAAGCCAATTGCAGTGACTCCCAGAGAAAGTTATAAATAGAAAGTGTCTTCAATCTTGCCTGACCCTGGATTCCTTTCTGCTCTTTCTGAACTATACACACAGGACCAAGAAAACCACTTCTCCACAGAGCACTTGCCTTAAAGGTGGGAGACAGGATACTTCTAAACCAAGTATCTTACCTGCAAGGCCCCATCTTCAACAAATCAGAAACCTGGCTGTTAGAGATATGGTCTCCAGCCTAACCAGTGGAAAATTTATATGGCTAATCAGCATTGCTGGAAGGCAGAATACATAAAGAGCTTTCGGAAATGGAACCTTTCCCTGGAATCTTTGTCTAAGGAAGAATAGGAATCATGTTCACCATTTTTCTTCAAGATGCCTGCTGACCCTTTCCTCTCTGTTATTACTTAGTCTTCTTCAGAAAACATGTTGTTTTCCAGGTCACATTTACACTTTATATCTTTAATAATCTAAATTAAATTGACAACAATGCTGTCATATTTCTAGTCTGTACAATAAATATTCTTCAAAAACACTTTCTCTATTTAAATAGAGATTAGATTTCATGAATGCAGATTGCATAGGAAAAAAAAGAAACTTATAGTAAGAGGAGATGGGAAAAAGTGTCTTTAACTTTCTATTATAGATATGTTCAGTGAAGCAGCATGAAGGATCTTATTACTATACTAAAATGAAGAATTTCCTAAGAGAGTTCTCTAATTTCATATTAGCTTATTCCCCCTCTGAAACACAGTGATTACTACACTGAGTGATATATAAAAATGGGAAAAACAGCAGGCTTCATTGGTTTTAAAGGAGTCAGCATTACTGGTGTATCAAGCTGGGAAAATAATTGTCAGCAATGACACTGAGTAGGATAGGAAGTTTATATGTTTCATATTCACCTAGTATTTATGTACTGCACAACTTCTTTTCAGACGATCAGTATTTTCCTTGAATGAAAATAATTTCTTTTTGTATTTTGTCTTCAAAAACCAGCTTGTAGTTAGTTTTCATCTCATCTGTAATTCTGAGTTTCAGTGCCATCAGCTAAAGAAATAAACATTTCTGCCTGGAAGTGTGCTTTAAAGAGATCCTTCTCAAAATTCATACCTTTAATTTAGCAAAGTATTGTTTAGGGTTTAAATAAATCTTTGCCAGATTTGAGAGGCAGTCGTATGGATGAATTCACAAACAATTCTTTGAAATTACAGAAACCAGAAGCTTTGCAGACAAAAACAAAGAAAAGAAATATATGTAAAGCAGATACATTACTTGAACAGAAAACTCACATATTCCCCAAGGCATGGCAAACATTACTTTAAAGCTCATTTGTTCAATCTTTTCCAAATCCTAGAATAAACAAAATGGTTGTTTTTAAGGCAGTTCATATGACTCTGTTCTTAGGAATAAAACATCTGCAGGAAAAAAAATTAAGTCACCTGGAACAAAGTTAATTTAGCGGGGCTAAGTAGAAATCAAAATTTCTGTGCAGCTGTATTTTTCTTTTTGCTTCAAATCAAGAGAAAATTTAGAACAATGAGAAAATGATAAAACTAAAACACTGAAAAGTCTCTATTTATGACTGCTATGATGCAGTATAATTTTTAGCCATGAATCTTTAGTTCATATGAAATATAGTTTGTCTATAGTTTGACAGTAGACAATGGGACATTTGGTATCCACATGGTCTAACTTTTGCATAGGGGATACCTGTAAAAAAAAAGTAAAAATAAGTGGAGAAGAGGAAAATAAACAAAATCCCCAATGGAACTTGGAGAATGCTTACTTCCATTCAGTTACATATATCATGAGTATGCCTGTGTTATACTATGGTAAATCAAAGAAGAATGTATTCAAATAGGTATTTTTCATTATATTTTATTTGATTAAGCCACCTCTTTTAGGGGGAGATTTTTGCATTCTATGCTAAGGTATATTTTCCTAATAAAAAAATATTCTATTTCAATTTTTATGATGGGTAAAGTAGCCTTCCTTAAGTCAGGACCACTTTAAAGGAACCTATTGTTTTTCACATCAAAAGAAATTGGAGGAATGACACACATTTACTACAAGCAGCTGACAGTTGGCAAAATCCAATTTGAGACCAGCAACATACCTGCAAGCATCTTGAACTGCTCTGAATTTCTTAAATTGATCCAGTCACAAACAAGAGTAGCTGCATTAGAGTTTTGATCATATAAAATTAAAAAATTCAATTTAATAATTGAAATATATGTGCTTAGAAAAAAAAATTGAGAGTAAGCACATAATATCTTTGAGACCTTAGGTGAAAAACAATAGGAATTTATTGTGATGTTCCTCACAGACAAATTAAATTTTTATTTTCAGCAATTTTAATGATTTTAGTGCTATTACATACTTGTTACAGAGATGTTTTCAGCATTATGTATGCTGGCCTTTCTCAAAAAGAATCATCAACATGAAATATCCTGAGTACAAAGAGGAAGTCCATCACTGGAACTGTGGAAGTAATCACACAAAAGTTGCCTGCATTAATTGTTCTGCGTAACTCTTCTATCTTAATTATTTCTTACTAAAAGTATATATAGAATTACAGGTTTGATGGAAATGAAGAAATTTGATGAAAATTGAACACAATTCTGCTGTTACTCCCCTAATCATGATAATATCAGATGCCTCATAACAGCAATTATCTGCATTTCCTTTGACCTTAAGCAATCCAACCAAATAGGAAAGGCTACCCTTCTTATTTGTACAAGTTTTAGAAAGGTGCAAATGGTGACCTACAGAAAGTGCCTGGTGTTACAGAATCAGATCAAGCTCATCATCATTAATGGACAGATTTTATTGATTTCAGTTAGCTTTGCATCAGTGTTACAGAATTTGCTTCCCTCACCTTGTATGAGGTGAAGCCTCCCCACTGAGGGTAACAGTGCAATTATGACTAGATTTTTGAAAGGTCTTAAATATTGTGTAAGCATATAAAAATTAGTTTGTACCTTTGCTATCTGTCTAAAAAGATAAAAAGTGTCTTCAGTGACAGCTGTAAATAGCCAAGGTAATTGAAAATTAAACTACATGGCTGACTATTAAAAAATATTACAAAAAAATTACTCTAATTGTTTATCTAATACTTCTCTTCTGACTAGCATTTCCTGGCCATGCCATTAGTCATGGCTGTTCAATTTATTATTTTAATAGCATTTATTTCAGCTCTGTAAATGTATAGATCCATTAGTTGTAAAGATTCCACATTGACAAGAAATAGTAAGAAATTCAAGTGTTCTTTTAGTAGAATATGGGTGAATATTCTGTTGCAAATGTCTACTTGTAGTGCCATATATTGATCAGAGTTTCATTACAAGCTAAGGTCAGATCTAGACAGAGTAGTTCAGAAGGTATTTAGTGCACTATATGCATTATTTTGAGTCACACACAGCATGACAGGAGATAATTAAAATTTAATTGTTGTTTATCACTCTCCAGAGTCAAGTAAAAACAACTACATTTTCTATGCTCATGCTAGTTTGTATAATTAAAGTCAGTTTTGTGGTATCGCATTGAAAGTAGCTATTGTGGCTTGCAAAAAAATAGTACCTTTTAGTATCCAGTACTGCAAAATTATAGCAGCAAAATTGTAATTCCGAGATATCACATCAAGTCAGAAAAATTGCCTGTGAGATTTGCTGGATAATGATGTCCCAACGTTTGACTGTATCATAGGAAACCATTAAATCCTTCACAGTGAAGGAAATGTGTTTGTGATGGCTTCACAGAAATCCGCCTTCATCATGATCACAACTTTCTGATTTTTTTATTTCCTTACGGACTGAACTCTTAAAAAATAAGATTTTTTTGGTGTTACACAAGATTTCTGATCAGAATAATTCTGATCTATGTGTTTATACGAGATCAGATACCTTTTCTTACCCACGTTGCTGTTTTTCGGATGTTCAGCTGTAGAGCTTGTGACTGAAACAAGTTTTTGTATGGACTTTTGAATAATTAAGGGAGAAGATCAATTTTCATCATTACTTTTTGCAGGCACCATATTTACATAAATCTGTAGTAAACCTAATCCTGTATCATCTTGCCATATTGGAACAAAATACTGTGAAACTATTTTTTTCTAATTTAGAGTGCTATTGCACTTTTTTAGGAGATACGTACTCTTTCAGGGGATGTAAAATACATCAGTGTTATTTCATTTTGTGCCAGTCACGTTGGCATGGAATAATTGCCTAGAGCAAAGAGTAGGTGGTCGGGGTGGAAACACTATTTCTGACTAAAAGTTTTCAAGATATGGAAATGATTTCTCATATAAAGTCTATATAAAAAGTAAATTGAAAGTAAAAAACCCCAATCATTGAGGTGTTCTGTAAGGTATTAAAAGTTTTGCCTCACATTCAGTTATTTACTTTGAATTATTAAAATATAATCAGTTTAAATCTTCTAATACAACTTTGTTTTTACAGTAAAACAGGGTGTTTTGTTTCAAAGAGAACAAAATAAAAGTTGTTTATGTGAAAAATAGCAGTCTGCTATTCTGACAAGCTCTTAATTATTATTGATCCAGGCAGACCCCTTTGAAGGATGCTTAGTCACTGATAAAATCCACAAAATCCTTTCATGATTTTTTGAGATGTGAGAATTATGTTAAAATTAATTTTGGTACTCGTTTGAGATGAATGACTTTTTCCCTGAAATAACACCAATGTGGAAATGGTGAATGTTAGACTGATATCTCTTTGCTAGCACAGGGCATAACAATGTATTATGGATATCTAATTTGCCATGGTATTGTAATTATTCATTATCACATACTCCTCCCTTTAAAGTTTAACTGGCATCTTTGAAAAATGTGAAAAACTGTAACTGGCCAGCTTTCCTTAGTGTTACAGTTAGTCTGGTAAGGTTTTATGTGAGTCCGCCAATTACTCTAGATCCTAAGTGAACAAATTTAATTCTACTTCCTGCAAAGCAGAGTTAAAAGCTTTCCCTTTTCCTGCTTGTAATTTTGCAATAGTAATAAAAGGAGTGAGTAAAGTCATTTAAGTAAATTGCTTTTTATTAAGATGTAATTTCCAAAGAGACCAATGACAACACACATTAATGTCCTGATAAGAAATAACTTTCAACATTTATCACAATGTACTTGAGTCCTCAAGAGTCACAACTCAATAAAAAGCTACTTGTAATTCAGAAAATTGGCTGATGGGGCAGAATGCTGAAATGTTCTGTTTATGCTTTAGACAAAGGTCAGAAAGATCATGTAACAGATAAACACCACAAAATATTTTTCAGAACAGTTTTGTGTACCTCAGAGACACATCAACAAAGAAGAACTAGAAAAAATTAATTTAAATTTGAAGTCCATAGAAAAAATGTTTCAGGCAATGCAAATTTTTGTATATTAATCAAACTTTACTCTGAGGTATAAAGCCATTGAGTGTGTATTATTGGTAAAAACAGCTTTATTTCCCCCCACATAAATTCCCTAAGTCCCTACAATATTTCTGAACTGAATGCAAAAATTTACCTGTAGGTATGTTTCAATCCAGATATTTCTCATCCATACTTTTCCTTTCCAGTACCATAAACCACTATGATTCTATTCAGCTCCCACAATTAATTAAAATTGTAATGATTTTTTAAATCATCTTTTTACATATATTATTCTTACATTTATTTCTTCTAAATTGGAAAGCAAGAAAGAATATATTTATCTGTTTACATGGAGAAATTTACATGGAGAAATTTACATGGAGAAATTTAGGAAATTATGCTGAAAAACTAGTGATCCTATTCCAAACCGGAAGCAGTAAGAGACAAAAAAAGAGGAAATGAAAGAACCAGGAATGAGTGTTATATTCATACAGGATTGTATATTCTACAATACATTGATAAAGCTCCTAGTTCTAACGTTACAAATACGAAAGTATCCTTCAAGGTTTCAGATTTGTTTACATACAGTCCAGAAACACAATTCTAAAATCACTCTGATAAAACTTGGTACCATAGGAAAGAATATGACCTAATTTCTTCATTTTATCGTTGCAGAAATATTCTTGCAAAATTAATTAGAAATAGAAAGAAATTCTATTTCAATTAAGATAAAGAGCAGTAAATTATTCTGATGAAATGGTCCACAGGGAATAGAAGTGTTTATTATTTGGCCCTTTAAATCAGTGAGTAGAAAGTAAATACAAAATGCTACAAAATCCGTGTAAGTGACAACAACTAAGAATGCAACTGCAATAACTGTTCTCCATTCTTTTAATAACTTCCAAGTAACTTAAAACTTCATTTTACCTCCATTAGTCTTTCATATCTCAAAGATCTGTTTCAGCTGGCTAACTACTTTGGCTTTGATAACTTGTAATCAAGTTGCATTAAACTAACTGCTTTTCATATAAATTCTCTAACATATTTGATTTGGTAAGGGAACACACCTTAGACAGCTTAGGGTTTTATAGAAAACACCAAGACCTACTTCTCTATGTTTCAGAAAACCAGCTGTGGGAGAATGCTGCCTCTCCCTTCAGAGACGAATTTTAGACAGTAGAGCAAACTTGGAGGATATTTTAGACTGCGGTTTTGCCCAGTTCTGTCATGCATTTCCCAGTTCCCCACATATTAGGGAAAGGACTATATATGAGATTTTTTGTATATATCAATTTTTTTATGATGCTTTCTCAAAATGAGCTCTAATTCTATAGTTTAGATTATAAATCGATAATATGTAATAGATGATAAACTATGTCAAACAAGTAAGCTAATGCTACAAATATATGTTATGAAACATCTTCACCTTTATTAACTTTATTAACTTTGTCTGCTTCATTTAAAATTAAATAAAAATGGTTTATTTGATGCAAAATATAGGACTTGCTTCTGTTATCCTCATAGGATCCAAGGTTATTGATAGCATTTCTTGGATGGATGAAATGATGTTTTCAGGCGTACATTACAAATGCCTTTTTTTTTTTTTTCTTTTTAATAGTGTAGTGCANGCATTCAGTCTATTCACTAACTCATTTAAAATATTGGTTTAAATCCTATTCTGTTTAATAATTATTTATTAATAAAGATATATCTAATAATTCTACAATGACAGGATATTCAGTAAGTTAATTCTACATTATATTTCAATAGATAAAACTTTCTATTTTAGTATTTTAATTTTTAATATATAAACTATGATTCAACTTAGAGTGGTTACTTTTATCTAGCAACTGGAAAGGAAAGGTCTCTGGATTTTTATTATAGCATTGCTATTCCCATTGCACGGTTTTCTGTGACAGTTGTATGGATGGAAGTTCATTTTTGAAATCACAAGGATAGTGTCTGCATTGCCACTGACATTATTCCTTAAGCTGCATGAAATTATTTTATAAACACAAGATTGTGAACATAACTATGCAGTGTCACCTGCTCTTCTATGTTATCCGAATAGGTTATTTGATAGTCACTTTTTTACAAGTCAAAGTATTTGGGAGACATTATGTTTTGACATTAAAATCTTGCTTCAGCTGCTCTTACTTCTTCAGAGTAAAAAGTTTCTTACTGAACTAGGTTACTCATCGAATATCTAACCTTCATTTCTTTACTATTCCTTCACCAACTTTATAAAAAAATCTGAGTACCATCATAGGGGCGAGATGTGAAAAGGATTATATTCCTCTCAACAGTGAATGTTGGATAGAGATAGACAATACCTTAAATCATCTCTAGTTCTGAATTTGACCACAGTACAGAAATGTCTAGGAATATGAAGAATTCATAAGATCTTTTTGCTGTGTTTGCTAAATGTTTTCTATTTAGAAATATCCATATATGTTTGTGTGCAGTTTGAAATTTGTATGAATCTGCATAGAAAACAAATGAAGTAAAACTACCTTCTAGCTTATCATAAACTCTTCATATAGATGATGTCTATCATATTATTGCATATTCAGGATCGACATATGCACTCAAACTGTGCAAAATATGGTAAGTATTTTTAAAATTAATCATGATAGTCATTATCATTTTGGGCTACACTGAGAAGGCAACACATGTCTTCACTGATGACAGTGGAATAGACAAAATATGGCACTGACAGAGTGGAGCAGATTGTTCAAGCAGCTTGACTGATTGACTGTATCAGATATCACTACTCTGGAATAATCTGCAGAATCAACACCAGCTGAAAGGAATTCCAGTATTCATCTGGTTTTTGTAGAGCTCAGCTGCTTCATGGCAGAATCTGAAGCTTTTGAAAGTTTAAATAGAGAGGGTGATATTCATAATGAGGCATATATATGTGTTAAGATGAAATAAACCCCAAGAATCTTTTATGTGTTTTTGTTCTTCCTGTTCTTGTTTGCTTGCCTGCTTCTGGGAAATGTAAATTGTCTTTATAACCAAGCACTGAGGGATGGGGAGAGTCTCAGGAAGCCAAAGCTGGATACCTTTTGAATAATGTGCTTTTGTCACAATACAGGGGTAAACTGGATAGAGTTCTATGGCTTCTAATATTGCATCTAGCAAGGTAATGTGATATTTCATCTGGTCCTGGAATATTTTAGCATAGTTGTTTTTCTGCTTGGTTACTTGGAGTGCTTACTTAAATCCTTTTATTCTTCATATAGTTCTGTCTTCTAATTCTTGTGTGTTTGCATGGCATCCAAGGGCCATGAATAAGAGTGGCTGTAACCTATATTTGAGTCCCCTGAACCCATGAATAAATTTTTGGTATGGTCTTCAATGGGACAAATGGAAATAGGAATGTAACCTAATAGGAATGTAACATATATGTATTGCATTAGTAGATCATTCTTTTTCCTCTGCTGCTAATATCATATTCAAAATCTATACCAATACTGGAGATGCAGATAGTGAGTTAGCATATTATTCTTGGGCTGTAAAAAAATCAATAGAAACTTGCTGACTTGAATGAGCAAAGCATTGAGTCTGCAATGAATGTCTCTATAGAGGCTTAAAAAAGTCCCTTGAACTTTCATTATAGAAGCTCTGTTTTAAAATATGTACTAAAAGAATAAACCATGCTACTTTTTTAGACTGATAATCTTCTGTAAGTCTTCAGATGAAGAGAAAATTGTACCAATGAAAGGCAATTTGTAAGGGTGAAGTAAGAGGGAAAGGTTTCATAGCACTGACTATCAATTGTTTAGATCAAAGAATAACCAGACATCAAATATAGGAATGTGTCCAAGATATCTAAGGTAATGAATTTCTTTACTGATTCAATTCCTTAGGGAATAATTTCAGATAGTCATACAATGTATGCCAAAACTTCTACTTAGCATATTTTGTTCTGAGATAATAACTCCTGGTTTAATATCTGGGCATGTTTTATTTTGCCTGAAGCTGAAGAAGAGTATGATTATTCCAGCAGGGAGTTGTAATGCTTGGGAATATCTTAGATTCTGAACTCTGATTTATATTAGGTTTTATCTGGTGCCCACCTTCAGGAGGATATTTCTATGGTTTTGCTGGTTTTTAATATCTGCCAAAGAGCAAATGACAGATATGTCTTTTGTGTACTAAGCCATCAATCAGAAGTGCAGTGCTGTTGGNTTTTTTTTTTTTTTCTTTTTAATAGTGTAGTGCATCTCTAAATTACTCTCACCTTAGCACCTCTCCTGAAAATTTGGATGTGGTAATTATGAATTATAATTTATTTAAACTCTTAATGTCAGAGGGATCAAAGGCCATACAGCTTCCTACAAAGAAAGTTCCTCACTGGTTTATAGCACAAGACCTATGTGAGACCTGTGCTTTAATAGAGCAGCTCCTTGTCCCTGCCTGTCACTGTTAATGATGTGTAATTTATGGAAATAGTAGACAGTAATTTCTAATCAGCAAAGCTGCGGCTAATAATGCTGGAATATATCATATAGGATTGATGTCAGATTTATAAAAAATGAAATTGACAGGTGAATTTGCTCCTATCAANTATTCCTTCACCAACTTTATAAAAAAATCTGAGTACCATCATAGGGGCGAGATGTGAAAAGGATTATATTCCTCTCAACAGTGAATGTTGGATAGAGATAGACAATACCTTAAATCATCTCTAGTTCTGAATTTGACCACAGTACAGAAATGTCTAGGAATATGAAGAATTCATAAGATCTTTTTGCTGTGTTTGCTAAATGTTTTCTATTTAGAAATATCCATATATGTTTGTGTGCAGTTTGAAATTTGTATGAATCTGCATAGAAAACAAATGAAGTAAAACTACCTTCTAGCTTATCATAAACTCTTCATATAGATGATGTCTATCATATTATTGCATATTCAGGATCGACATATGCACTCAAACTGTGCAAAATATGGTAAGTATTTTTAAAATTAATCATGATAGTCATTATCATTTTGGGCTACACTGAGAAGGCAACACATGTCTTCACTGATGACAGTGGAATAGACAAAATATGGCACTGACAGAGTGGAGCAGATTGTTCAAGCAGCTTGACTGATTGACTGTATCAGATATCACTACTCTGGAATAATCTGCAGAATCAACACCAGCTGAAAGGAATTCCAGTATTCATCTGGTTTTTGTAGAGCTCAGCTGCTTCATGGCAGAATCTGAAGCTTTTGAAAGTTTAAATAGAGAGGGTGATATTCATAATGAGGCATATATATGTGTTAAGATGAAATAAACCCCAAGAATCTTTTATGTGTTTTTGTTCTTCCTGTTCTTGTTTGCTTGCCTGCTTCTGGGAAATGTAAATTGTCTTTATAACCAAGCACTGAGGGATGGGGAGAGTCTCAGGAAGCCAAAGCTGGATACCTTTTGAATAATGTGCTTTTGTCACAATACAGGGGTAAACTGGATAGAGTTCTATGGCTTCTAATATTGCATCTAGCAAGGTAATGTGATATTTCATCTGGTCCTGGAATATTTTAGCATAGTTGTTTTTCTGCTTGGTTACTTGGAGTGCTTACTTAAATCCTTTTATTCTTCATATAGTTCTGTCTTCTAATTCTTGTGTGTTTGCATGGCATCCAAGGGCCATGAATAAGAGTGGCTGTAACCTATATTTGAGTCCCCTGAACCCATGAATAAATTTTTGGTATGGTCTTCAATGGGACAAATGGAAATAGGAATGTAACCTAATAGGAATGTAACATATATGTATTGCATTAGTAGATCATTCTTTTTCCTCTGCTGCTAATATCATATTCAAAATCTATACCAATACTGGAGATGCAGATAGTGAGTTAGCATATTATTCTTGGGCTGTAAAAAAATCAATAGAAACTTGCTGACTTGAATGAGCAAAGCATTGAGTCTGCAATGAATGTCTCTATAGAGGCTTAAAAAAGTCCCTTGAACTTTCATTATAGAAGCTCTGTTTTAAAATATGTACTAAAAGAATAAACCATGCTACTTTTTTAGACTGATAATCTTCTGTAAGTCTTCAGATGAAGAGAAAATTGTACCAATGAAAGGCAATTTGTAAGGGTGAAGTAAGAGGGAAAGGTTTCATAGCACTGACTATCAATTGTTTAGATCAAAGAATAACCAGACATCAAATATAGGAATGTGTCCAAGATATCTAAGGTAATGAATTTCTTTACTGATTCAATTCCTTAGGGAATAATTTCAGATAGTCATACAATGTATGCCAAAACTTCTACTTAGCATATTTTGTTCTGAGATAATAACTCCTGGTTTAATATCTGGGCATGTTTTATTTTGCCTGAAGCTGAAGAAGAGTATGATTATTCCAGCAGGGAGTTGTAATGCTTGGGAATATCTTAGATTCTGAACTCTGATTTATATTAGGTTTTATCTGGTGCCCACCTTCAGGAGGATATTTCTATGGTTTTGCTGGTTTTTAATATCTGCCAAAGAGCAAATGACAGATATGTCTTTTGTGTACTAAGCCATCAATCAGAAGTGCAGTGCTGTTGGACCTGTAATAGTCTAGGGATATAAGTGACGTAAATTTCCAGAGGAAGATAATATCTTTAATAAAATGATGGGGAAATAGATTTTTTGAGGAAAAAATGCCATAAAATACTTTGGTCTTAGAGTGAATAAATGCCCGTTTCTACCTCTTTCTCACAATGTCAGGGATTTTATCATCTCTTGCCACTATTCTCCTCCATTAAGTATCCTATTTTCTGAAAGTATCTGTTTACTTAATGAAATGGAATTGAAGGTGTTTGTTTCAATGTGCTTTATTTGGAATTGAGTATATTTTAGACATCTACTAAGAATACCTTCCTTTTTTCCATCTATTCCAATTTGTCCAATAAACTATACTACTTCTCCCTAAGAAATCTGCTTATTAACCAACAAAATTGGGAAATGATTGTTAGCCTCTTTGTTGGAGGAATTCATACCTTATTCGTACTTTTCACTGTACTAAAGCAAAAGCCCCTTTTGAGCTTCTGTACTCAGTAAGATGACCTTAATGCAAAATAATCAGTTAAACTGGAGATTATATTTGGTTTTTTTTCTCAGTAGTCTTTTAAGTTAAAGAAACTTTACCTACCTTAGATTACATTTAGTTTATGACGTAGCTAATAAGAACAGAATAGCAGTGTACACAAGGCATTTTTGTTTAGTATGCAAAATCATTATCCCAGCCTTCAAGGACCTTGTTAATATGTAATCTATCTACAGTTATGCAGATGAGGTAGTGCACTGAGACATTCCTGTTCACTCTTTTCTGAGTAATCTGTGACAGATTTTTATCATAAGAACTGTTTAGAAAATATAGTGAAAAACATTAATATGTTGATAGAATTGAACTTATATGATGTTAGCAGAAAGGAACATACATGGGAGTCATTAAATGGCTTGTGCACAAGTTTAGAAAGATTATGGCTGTCTTAAAATGCCAGCCATTGTTATAACTAGTTTTTCATTCAAACATAAAAGAGCATTTTCTGGGCACTGATTCTGATGACTTTGAAATATCTCTTAGTCCAAACAGCTATGTGCAAAGATACTTGTGTTTTATCATTTGTTACTAGATATTTTGTCTATTAATTAGAATTGTCTTAGAATTAGTTTGTCTATTAGTTAGAATTACTCAGGAGAAAATATTCTCTTAGTAAATTTTTTTTGTATAGCTTGCCAGGGAAATTGCTAACAGAAACAAAAGCTAGTGTTTAGACTGACAGATAGTGATAGAGAAGCCTATGAACAGCCTCTGTGGGCTTAATATGAAACAATACTTTCAGATGTGATAAATTATGGTCAGGAGTTCTCCAGAACTGAAGAGACCATGACCTGCCCTTATATAGTGGCATATGAATGAGATTAGAGAAGGAAGAACACTTGATAACTTTTTATTACTCTTTGTATTTTCATTGTGTGACAGCACAACAGGGAGAATAACTTCTGCAGTGTTTCTACTTGCACTGCTAAAGGAAAGAGGGGCAAGAAGTCATCAGACCTTTCTGCTCCCAGCCTCTTCACTGATGTAATTGAAAAGCACATGATCTTCAAAGACAAAGAGGACTGAGGTATAGAGCTGGGTTGCAAATACCATTCACTCAAGGAAGATCATGAAAGTGCAAACATTTAAAAATTGCATTATGTTAGAAAGGTATTTCAAGGGTAGATGCAGCATTAATAGCAGCTGTATAAGCAGTTAAAACAGCAAGGCTATCAAAAAGAGAGTGGTTATATTTGAAATGTAGCTATTTCAATGGCTATCTGAAACTTATTTTGAAAACACCATGTTTATTCAGCAAAAGGTTGCTTTGTTAGGCAGTAACCCAGTTCCTTGGTGAATAAACTTCAAGTAAATTACCTTGTTGTGAAAGTACTGTTGTCCTATAGAAAAATGTTGTAATGGTCTTCATATAACAGGACAGCAAATATTTGTGTTGCTAACTTTTTCTGCTGCTTTAGGAAGCATTACAAAGATCTAGTTAGAAAGTTTTTGCCATTATAAAATCTGAACTGAGAAACCATCTGGGAAGGACACAGCATAGTCTATCTAGGCTGGGGTGACAAAGCAGCTGTTCTGGATCCTGTGCACAGTGTGAATGGTTTGAAAACACTACGAGGAAAAATAAAAAGATACTTTAGAGCTGAGTTTTCCATAAGCGTATATAAATGTTCATGCAGAAAAAAAAAATCAGTCTGTTTGTTTAAAGACTGTCATTCAACATCCCCTGGAGCACAAATCAAATAATGGTGAGAGTTGGTTTCTGTCTTCTTTCTTTTCTGTAATGCCCCATGACCCAACACCCACATTTTGAAATAAGTGATTGTACAAGCAACAACTTATTTGAAAGTTTTAGGAAAAAAAAAAAAAGAAAAATAAATTAAAACATTATCAAAATAATTACATTTTTGGTCAGAGTAATATTTTTGCACATTTAGAAAGCATGGAAATGTCAGTGTCAATGGTAAGATAAGTTGTCAGTGTCAACTTCTCTACCAAGTACAGCCACTGTTGCAATTAAAAATTGTTTTAGACAGTGTGACAGAGATTGTCACCTGTTGTAGGCACACAGGTTGTGGTAATTGGGAGTGGGGCTGTGGCCAAGCCTCATCCCCAGTAGGCTACAGCTGTGTCAGACAGGTGTCCAGTATTGAAGGTGATGAGACATGGAATGCTGAGGTGTGCTGACCAATCACAAAAGGGCACACAGGTGAAACAGGTGTAGCATCAAGGGTATAAAAAGCGGCACCAGAGAACAGTGTGAGAGAGAATGAGCAAGAAGCAGCAAAAGCTTGCAATGCTCCTTGGTGCTGCCAGTGGTTCCACTGTCCCTTTGCTGCCCATCTACTATAGTCACCCCATTTTGTAATGGTCCAGACTTTTGACATGTTTAACTATTGCCAGCCATAGATTTCAGGCCTTCAGAGATATAGAGCAACATTCTGACTCCTTGCATGTCTAGATGTGCAGTCTTTGTACAGTCTGCTTTTTTGTCAAGTGCTATCTCATTATTCTGTAAGGTTTGGCTCTATGGCCAAAGAAAATATTTCTGATTGCATCAAGAATTACAGATAGAGATATGCATGATAAGCATAGAGCAAGCACATGCTACAAGGTCAGTCCCCATCCAGACCACAAAACAGCTGAATGCAGAATGGCCCATCTAGATTACTTTTGGACAGCACATTACATGTAGTTTACTTTGGGAGGTAGCCTCTTGAATGATGGTAGGTAAATGATGCGTTCCAGGTTTAACCTCATTAGAGTGTTAGATCATACCCTTTCAGCTTCTCCAACATTTCAGAATCACCATTTACAATAACTTAGATTTTCCCTTAAATTTTTCTGCATTTTGGAATATCATCATTCGGTAAAGCAGACAACCTCTTCTCTTTTAAAAAAATATTCTTCAAATTTTGTTTAGTCAGCCTTAGAGTGTTGCTCTCTCTGCCCTTGCTACTTTAATCTTACTGCACTCCCAGGACGAGTGCTCATAGCTTTGTGGAAAGGGGCTAAATGCTGTTTCACATGCCAGGTTGCAAGTTCACATGCTTTCTAATTTACTGCTGACAAGTATTATTTTCCCATTTGACACCAGATGTCCTGTCAAAACTATTGTGACAGCCAATAGGCTAAGAAATGTTGCTTCCCAGTAAAACAAACACAAAATAACTACCAGTTTTGTCACAGAATTTATTGAGTTCACCAGAGAGGTAACTGAATGGAGCTAAAGAACCAGTATATCCAGGAGATATCAGCTTAGGATGCTTATTTTAAAAGATCTTTCTTTTACTCTTTTTTGCTTTAATTTGCAACACTACTATGAACTGCATAATATCTGCAAGTCCCATTAGCATAAAACTGACTTTTTTTCTTTAATATCTAAGCAGAGTGCCTATAACTCATCATTATAGAGGATAACTGACCTTGGCACTCCACACATGCTGTGCAAAAGCATATACTGTTGAAAAAGTAGGAATTCCACAAAATGAGACAACTGACTTATTTTCTGGAAAACTCTATTTTTACATCCTGTGTGTATGAAACAAACTGCAAAGAGTCCCTCTTTCCTCTTGACAATGCATGAACAAGGGCTGAAGAACATTATTGTCTTTGTTGGACTTGTCCTCTGCTTTGCTGTCAAGAGGATATAGTACCACTGATTGTGGCCTGGGTTGTAACCAAAAGTGAACTGGATTATGTTTTATAAAAGTTTTCTGCTATATACAAATTTCCCTTGTACACTGAATGATTCAAGTTAAAGAAAATCCTTCCTTCAACAATCTATTTTTCTTTAATTACCATATTTCATAATTTGTTCTAGGCAGTATTTAGTTTCTACTATCCATTTACACCTATTACTGATTCCTTCCATAAATGTCACTGAGACTCTCTTTTCAGGCTGGTGTAAATATCTAGATTCTCATCACAAACTGAGCACAAGCTAGTGTCTATAGCACTGGTAAATGAACCAGATAAGGAAGAAAATATTAACTCAAGTGATTACTAGTATAGTAATAAATAAGGTCAAGAGCAAGCTAAACCATGTGGATATAATTTTTACTTGATTATTAATGAACAAAATATTGCATAGAAACATAGAGTATACCGAATTTGAAGGAACCCATCAAAGCTGAGACCAAATCCTGGCCCTGGACAGGACACCCCTGGAGTCATACCATGTGCCTGAGAGCGTTGTGGTATATATTGTATTGCATTTTGTTGTGGTATTGCGTATTGTTGTGGTATATATTGTATTGCATTATCAGTTTTTGTATTAGAACTCCTGAGTTAGGGGTTTAAAACAGTTCTGTCTCAGAGAGAAAATCCATTAGTTTAATACTGGTTTATGAATGTGTGAACATGCTGTTATTGCCAAGGCCAAGAGTAGCAAAGGCACCATCAATTTTTGTTTCTCCCCACCCCTCTTTCCCTCTGCACAACACCATCCCCAAGGATCACCAAATGCTTCTTGAACTTTGTGAGGGTTGGTGCTGTGACCACTTTTCTGGGGAGCCTTTTCCAGTGCCCCACCACCTCTGGGTGAGGAACCTTTTCCTGATATCCAACCTAAACCTCCTCTAACTCAGCTTCATGCAGTTTCCTCTAGTCCTGTCAGTCCTGCCACTGGTCATGAGAGTGAAGAGATCAGTACCTGCCCCTCCTCTTCCTCTCACAAGGAAGCTGCAGGCTGCAATGGGGTCTTCCCTCAGTCTCCTTCAGGCTGAAGAGACCAAGTGCCCTCAGCCACTCTTTATACTTGAGGGTTTCCTCTCAAGGCCCTTCACCATCTTTGTTGCCCAGCTTTGGACACTTTCTAACAGCTTTAGATCCTTCTCACACTGTGGTGCCCAAAACTGCACACAATATTCAAGATGAGGCTGTACAAATGCAGGACAATCCCCTCCCTTTCCTGGCTGGTGATGCTGTGCCTGATGCTCCCTAGGACAGGGTTGTCTCTCCTGGCTGCCAGGGCACTGCTGGCTCATGTTCAAATTTCCATCGACCAGGACCCCAAGGTCCCTTTCTGCAGCGCTGCTTTCCAGTATCTCATTCCCCAGTCTGTTCATACATCCAAGGTTGCCCCATCCCAGGTGCAGAATCCAGCACTTGCCTCTGTTAAACTTCATACGGTTGGTGATTGCCCATCTCTTATTTGTCAAGGTCTCTCTGTGGGGCCTCTCTGCAGTCAAGGGAGTTGGCAGTTCCTCACAATTTGTTGTCCTTTGCAAACTTACTTAGTATTTACTTAGTATTTGTTCAAGTATTTTAGTATTAGTATTGTTCAGTACTTACTTAGTATTTGTTCAAGTCCTGCATACAAGTCATTAATGAAGATGTTGAAAAGAACTGGGCTGAGGATGGAGCCCTATTTCCTAGGGTAGCATTTAAAGTCAGCTTCAGATAGGAGAATACCAATGCTGAAATTTATATTCAAAAGATATTTTTGTTTACTAATATTTTGAAGATGAGATTGTACTCATAAATATAGAACAGATAAAATAAATCTTTCGAGAACTAATGTGCTTTAGGGTTGATGAATTGGCAACATTTAATACTCAAACACACTGTAATAAAATGTTCATGAAGTTTATTATTTGCCATTCTTATCAACTAATTAAAAACATCTTCAGGGTTCGATGTGTAATAAATGGGTTGGAAAGAAAGACAGAATGGATTTAAGCACATTTTCTCCCCTTGAATATTACAATGACTGTTGACTCATGGCACATTAATTCATGCTATAGAAAAGCGCAGTAAGATTAGAAAAAGAGCTATACATTATAGTGTGAACTCTGGGTATATTAGGCACTCTAGCTGTAAGTTAAATTTAAATGTTGAGATATAATTATGCTGTGCTGAATTATACTTCTAAAGTGGAGGCCACGTGAAACTACTTGATGTCACTAGCTAGCATCAAGAAGAAAGAGTTCATTCTGCTTCTTCTCAGCAAAGCTGAGAGACTACAACCCATTCTCTTTCCCACTTTTATAAAAGACTAATGAGCTCAGAAGAGATTTCCTATTCATAGAGCTCTAATCATGTCTTTGGGAGCTACTTTCTATGGAGACCCTTGCCAAGTAAAAGAAGTATATTCAGGGCAAGCTTTCCATTGACCTTTAGAGCAAATCTATAGAAATGTGCAAGACAGAACAGAAGATCTAAATGAGTAACAACATATGTTACTTCACCTGATCACTGTGAGTCAAGGCATGCACGTATTCATAGAACAGAATCTATCTTATGATGGCCTGTGTTGCAATGGACATTAAAAAACCTCTAGTTACAAATCAACCCCCTTGCCATGGCCAGGGACACCTTTCACTACACCAGGTTGCTCAAAGGTCCATCGAACACGGCCTTGGACACTTCCAGAGAGGGGGTATCCACAACTTCTCTGGGCAAGCTGTTCCAGTGCCACACCGCTTCACAGTAAAGAATTTCTTCCTAATATATAATCCAAATCTACTCTCAGTTTGAATCCATTCCTTGTTCTGTCAATATATACTCTGGTAAATAGTCTCTCTCCATCTTTCTTTTGGGCTCCCTTTTGGTGCTGGAAATTTGCAGTTACCCAAAAGCCTTTTCTTTTCCAGGCAGAACAACCCCAATTCTCTCACCCTTTCCTCATAGGAGGGGTGCTCCATCCCTCTAATCAGCTTGGTGGCCTCCTTTAGACTCACTCCAACAGATCTGTGTCCTTCCTGTGCTGATGCAGCACTGCAGGTGGGGTCTCAGCAGAGCAGAGCAGAGGGGCAGAATCCCCTCCCTCCTCTGCTGCCCACGGGGCTCTGGATGCAGCCCAGGACACATTTGGCTTTCTGGGCTGTCAGTGCCCATGGCTGGGTCATGTCCAGCCTCTCACCCAGCAGCACTCCCAAATCCTTCTCAGCAGGGCTGCTCTGGATCTGTTCATCTCTCAGCCCGTGTTGATACCAAGAGTTGCCCCAGTAGTCTCCTGAGAGTGTTTCCATTTCTGAAATGAATGTCTTGTGTGAACTTTGCTGAACCCAGATAAGGAAAGAGGATTCAGTACACATATTAATCTATACCAGCCTATGTGTGTCAGGGATATTAGTAAAACACTGGTGAGGAGTGAGGCTTAAACCAGCAAATTGCCGGTTTGTAGGAAATTATTATCCAGAAAGTTTGCAACTATCTTGCTTATTTGTGAAAAATTATCTTTTTTTTCTTAGTTGAAATATTGGTAAAAAATAATGGTTATTGATGAAATATAAGAATAATGTTATGTGACAATGTGTATTGAAGTAATTTTAAAAAATGTGTTCTGATACAGAAAAGAATGTTTTAATGCAGGAACCAAAAAAACTGAGATACTTAGAAAATATGTAAATGGATTAGATTTAAAGTTCATTTTGTGGAGTATCTCTTAAAAATAAAAAGTTATGTTTTTCCTTTGACTCTCTTCCAAAGAAGTATAGGGCATGCTTTTATTTAAAAAAAAACCCCAAAACATATTTACTTTTCAGTGAACGATTAAAGAAACTTGAGGCATTTTATAATAACTTTAGTGAGACTATTGAGAAACAAATCAAGCAGTAACCACTGTTAATTGATGCTCATTTTTTCTCAGTTTTATAAACAGCATGGTTACAGACAACACTTCTAAATATCACAAACTCCTATTTCCAGAAGGTCATCGAGACTTTCCTTTTACCTTTGTGTTAGGGAAAACAAGTTTCAAGTAGATCTCTAGTGTGCTTGTTACAGTTCATTTTATCTGTCCTATTTATTCTCCAAATGCAGGAGGAATGGAAGACAGGAATGTATATAAGAGGCATAGTAAATTAGGGATTATTACCCATAATGTCACCCTCCAAAAAACATGTGATGTCATGTCCCTAAATGTTTGGGCTGGACTAGATTATCGTACTGCTCATACTTTCCTTCCTTATGAAAACAGGCAGAGGATGTAATTAAGTTCTAAGGACAATAACTGGTAAATATAAAAATAGAGGCAATTCAAAAGATACATTGAACAGGTTTGATGTATGCATTTTGATAAAGATAAACTTAGATAATAAGGATTTTGAGATTCTTTGAGTCTACTTTTTAATAATAATAAAAAATCTGTTACCTGAACTAGTCCAGTAGTTACAAAAAGAATGTGAGTATGAAAAGGATTATAAGGTCAAAATACCCTTCTGGAGATATTAGCATATTGCTGAAAGGGTCATTAAAAAAAAGGGGATAAAAGGGGAAATTAATCAGAACTCAAAGGTAAAGTCTGTATGCTTGTTTCATTTCTTAGATTTTTTAACTCAGAAAGAAATTAATTATCTTCAAACAGTGGGAAAAGCATTAAACAAGTTAAAAAATTTCAAGGATAAGGAGTTGTATTGGCACACAGGGAGAATATCAACTTTATATCAGCTTAACATAAAAAAAATAGTGAGGGAGCAGGAATTAACTTGATTGAATACTAAGGGTCTCTCTTGAATGCTGGATGAGTAGCACAGTGTGAACCATTAGAAAGTCTGCCCTTAGTGAGCTACTGTACAAAAATGCTCAAGAGAGAAAAGCTCACTAGAATAGAAATGAACACATGCTGAAAGATGGTAACTGGCACTGATGACCACTGTATCCTTATACTGTGTGGTAATGCTTTTGGTCATGTAATTACATTTACAATGTTAAATATTCTGTTCACCCTGGAGAAAATGATATTGCAAACCACAAAGCTTTGCTTTGGAAAGGACAGTGGGAGAAATCCTGATAAAAACTACACAACTATAAATATATAAGGTAGATCCTGGGTGTCAGGGCTCTCAATTGTTCATTGCTGTATTACAATACAAAAGATGACCTATATTAGATAAACTGATATGGCAAACTTGAGGAGTACAAGAAAGTTTACAGATCAGAATGAGAATCAGCAAAGCTCACAACATTTACCTAACCCAATATCTCAGGTTCCAGCTAACACTTTCGAACTATTCAGTTAGAACAGTATATATCGTATGTTTGACAGTGAAAGCATGATCATTCCACAGCATGTTATGGAACACACCAGTTGTTGGGTTTTTTGTACTGCCATCATCAACATATGTGCTTGGCATTATTGGCAAGCTTAGAGGATGTGATAGACTCTGAACTTTTTAAACCTGTCCACAGGCTGTCTACAAAGTCTGACTCCAAAAGGCTGAACATGCAGCCAAGACTAATTGTGTCTACTATATTTACTAATAAGAAAATTGGCAAGAGATTTTCATTATGCAGCGTATATCATGAGAGATGTTTTTCAGTGATGAATAAAAACCTTTTTCTCTCCGTTAACATTTCTTGCTCCAGCATCCTGATCTTAATATTTCCCTGGAACAATGAAACAAGTTAGTTAGATTCCCACACTTGTCATCTACTAGGTCAGGAATAAATAAAATCTTCCACTCACCTGGGATTTTTTTGACGAGCCACTTGATTGATTTGAAGATAGTGAACAACATTGAACAAAACATAAAAGAGGCTTCTTCATGAAATGCTCTTCACAGGAACATCTCTGAAAATAAAATATCCTTTCTTCAAATTAACATCAAGCATGACTTAGATAGAAAATGAACTAGATATCACTTTGTATATTTTACTTTAAATGCCTCTGGAAGATTGTCTATGGCAACTAAAGCCAGAACAAAAACATCCAATCAGTAATACTCTGCCAATCCCTGCAGAAGGTCCTACTATAGTACTGTAAGGTCTATAGGCAGGAAAGAAAGCCAGAGGATTGTAAACAAACCTTTGGTCACAAAAGTTTGAGTCACAATCCTCAAACCTTTGAGTCACAATCCCAGGAAGTGAATTTTTTCTACTGTATATAGTCCGGTCACTGGCACAGATGTTTGCTCTAGACTGTGGTCAACTCAGAGAAACCTGATGACTTCTATAACCTTCATGCATGACTTCATATCCTTATAGAGGCTTATACTACTGAAAGGTCATAATTGTGGGATTCTACAACTCCTTGGCTGTCTTTCTATGCAATGTTTGAGTAAGAAAGGCTGCTTTTTTTTAGCAGCCATTTTCTTCAGCGTGTTTCTGATAAAAAATTGACATTGGTTTTCAAATCCATATCCCAATGAAAAGTTTCTTCATGCTCTTTATTTTAAGATCTAGAAATAAATTCCTCTTCTCTGTTGGAACAACCACAAAATAATGTTAATTAACAAATGGCAATGTTAAAGATTGCTGTGTTGATCACTGTATATTGAGTGCATCACTTGAGCAGTTGTTAGTATTAGGGATGACCATATGTGAAAAGGGAAAAGAAACTATCCAATTTAATGGTTCTGCAAGAAAATAATTTTGAAGTAGAACAAGACCAAAATAAGCACTAAAGAATTTTTGTTTGTTTTTTTAGCATTTACAAAAATAACTTTTAACTAGAATAAAATTCACAAATAACTGCTGAACAAGATGAGATGAGAAATTATGAATACTGTAAATTGGACATTCTGAATGCAACTGATTTAATGAGACCATTAGTGAAACTCCAATTAGATGCAGCATTATTATATTGCTCTATCATAAATATGGTTGATTTAAGAATTCTTTTTCTCAGAGACTGGATATAAATGTAAATTAGAGCACTTGTTTTCTGCTACAATAGGTTTTGTTAATAATAATATATATTTACATAAGAAATTAAAATATAACATGTAGAATGTTATATACTTTTATTATTAAAGTCAGTACGTGACTCAAAAGCCAGTTGATATAGTATCTGATAACATAATATCCAATGTAGCATCTGTACATCAATTTGAGAGCCAATATTATGTAACATAACATGGTATGATTGTCCTTACTAACTTCACCAGATGGAAGTATTGTCTACATATACGTATTTTTAAAATTAATCTTTAACTGTATTTTGATTGAACTCTTACTGACCAGGCAAAAATTGCACCATTGGATGCCCCACTTTCATTGTTGTATTAAAACAAATCACTGTTGTCTCTCCATTTCTATTACTTGCAGTATCATGCAATATGATAGAATATCAATATCACTAGAATATCAACTCTTCAGTTCACAGTAACAAGGTTGTTTAGCAGCAGAAAAGCAGGAAGTTTTAGAAAGTCAGGGACATATTTTAATTCTCACTGACTTAAAACATTTCCTCTTGAACTTATGCAATTTTTGCAATTTAAACAAAAGTTATTTTATTTAGTTTTTAAGTGGTAAAAGGAATGAAGAAATATTTTTCTCTACCTAACATGGATTTACACTCCCCTACCACTTCATTGAAGCAATTCCAGGCTTTCCTGATCTGCTGCCAGTAGAAACTACTGGGCTGTTCTTCACTCTTTCTTGTGGAATTCTCTGAAATTGCTTTTTAACAGCCCTAAGTAGACTGTGAAGTTTACTGAAAAAAATCAATCAAATTTTAAAATATAACTGAGCTGGACTAAAAATCTGCCTACACACAAAATATTTTTTTTTCTTTTAACCATTCTTTTGACCAAACAAACAAGAAATAATCTTTTTCCCATAGGATTTGGTTGTCCTTACCTCAACCACAGTACTTTCCTCAATTAGTGGCATGCCTATTATCGTATTGGGCTAATCAGACAATGTAAAATTATTCTTTTAGATCTAACACAGATATCTGCTTCCCTCAAAATTAGAAGTGCTTATATAATTGACTTTTTACTAGTTAATATAATTTAGTATTGGCCAATCAATTTTTCTTTCAATTTTTCAAAATTGCTCTGAATAGTTTTAAAATATTGGGCAAGAGGGATGAATTCTCACTTTTCATCTCTTATTTTGTCCTGTGGAAATAATCATTGGAGGATTAATAACCAAGTGGATAACCAGGAATTTACAGGATTTGAACCTTCAGCTTTTTCACTCTGAATAGTCTTTTGGAGTCCAGTGGTGATTTATGATGTATAAATTTTAGTCTTCATGTCAATATAGAGCTAGGGTTATGGCTACATACACAAGTTACAGGATTGCAAACTAGACTGCAGAATAATAATGCATACTCATTCCTTTGAAATATTTGTTCACATAAATGTGTTTGCTACAGCTGTCGCTGGGATATAAACTACCATTTAACATGGGCTAGAAACATGACATGGTTAATTTTGATCTGACAATACATACTGAAGAACCAACCTTACAGCTCTCTATTGAAAAGATGTGGTATTGAATAACACTCATGTCAGTGGCACTTAAGACAAATATTTAACGAGTATTTTTTTTTTTAAATCCACCACAATTATCAGTAAAATGCATATGTAATGCTGAGTATTTGAGGGGGATTTTTCATAGAAAAGGTTTCTGAAGTTACAACCCGAATAATGAAAAGATTATTTTTTGGTTCTTTTTAAGGGCTAAAGAAAAGAATTCTACACAATTCCAGAAACCTCAAACTCAAGATCTGGCAAAAACCTGTGTGTTCAACAGTTTCCCCTTACAGTAAGAGAAAGCTTTCTGACACAAATTATACTCAAACAAAAGGTTCCTCTGCCAGTTTCTCAAAGGAAAAGACAGTTTCAACGGTGATTGCTCAAGCTCATTTTTGAAGAAACTTTTGTTTCAGAAAAAAAAAATTAAAAAAAAGAAAACCAAAAAGCTCTATAGAAGCTCTACAGAATTTCTAGAAGGAAAACATCCCTGATAATTCAGGCCTAATATCTGGAATATAGATGACACTAAGATGGTTAGATAGGTATACAAAAATTTGTCTCCTTGATAAAACTTGCAACACAAACCAACAAAACTTTGTCCCTCTTGACAAGTTGTTACTGTACCTACGACATAGATGAGCAGCAGGAGGTAATGGTATGTTAAGTCATAGGTCTAGTCAAGCATCCTGTCACTGATACAACCAAAAGTGGATGTTCAGAGAAGGGTATATAGAAAGGAGGAAGGATGTGCAAAGCATCCTCAATGTTCTCTTCTGGTTACCAGTTGTTTGAACTTCAGGAAACACGTGTGATTTGGGCACGCTGCGTTCAGAAAACCTCAATCATTCCCTTCTCTATGGACATGTCGAATCAGTGTGACTTTTGTAATCCACAGCAGGCACTTGCAATGTGCTCTTCTGAGAGAGGAATATAGTGCAACGCTGGTGTCACACAATGTAGTAGAGAGCAATATTGCCTTTAGGTGATGATGAATAAGATAATGATATATGTGATGGTTCTTACATCACATATATCTCACATCACAAATTAGTGCCCACTACCAAAGACGGGAACACTACTTTTGTGCTATTATTGTTTTTTGATTCATCATTATCATAATTTGAAAAAGTAAAGCATTTCCATTGCAATAATGTAAGGCTGTAAACAAGCTTTAGGTAAATGTAGAATACTGTACTTACAAAAGCTTATGTTTATACTTATCAATGGTATCTTCCAGTCAGCTCATGTTCTATACATTAATTACTTCAGTATGAAAAGTTCAAGGGTCCCTAATTTTTTTTCACAGTAGGCAGTAAAAGGTTTTTTTTTACAATTTTCTTTTCTCTTGTATTTCCTTTAGGTATTTTGCCATTAACTTCTTATCTGTCTAAGCTAAATTGAAGCAAAATATTTGCCTTTAATGTGCAATACCAGCAAGTCTGTAACAGCACATTTGTCTTTTTGGGCAAAACCACCCCTTACCCCTTTTTGCTTTTCATTTTAATTTTCTGTGTGAAGTCTAAGTTAAATCTCTTTTGGGTTCTAATTTTTCTACACTGCCTAATCTTTAATACACAGAATATACCCTTAAACCAAGTTTATTTCCATCCTTATTATTTTCTCACTTTTATGGAGGATACTTAGAGATAGGAAATCTTTCCCGAGGATTCCCTGCCCTGCCACCCCCCCGGCTGGGCACAGGTCTGGTGCCCTTTGTTATGGAAAGAATTGGCAGTCCAAGGCCTCTTGCCTGGGGCTGCAGCATCCAGAGCTCCTGTGCAGCTCTGCTGCAGCTGCTCACCAGTGCTCTGGGTAATTCCAGCAGCAGAAGATTACAACCACCAGCTCAAGAAACCCACCCACTCATTATAAGAGAAGGACTGAGCATGGAACTAATTAGCATGAGAAGTGAGAGGATCATTCAACCAGTAGAAGGTAGAACACTAATTAATAAGAAAGCTAGATAACTTTGTAGCAAATGAGCCATTATTTCTTTTTATGCTAGAATGTATGGAGTGCAAAGTTTTGAGAATCAGCACCCACTAACTTTGTGGGTTTATCACCTAGTACCCATCTTTGGACAAATATAAAATAAAAAAACACCTGGGCTCTGTGTGTGAGACTGGCTTATTGCACACTGGGTGATGAATCCCTCTTTTAAGAACAACAGTCTTAGCGGATACTCTTCTAGGAATGTTGCTATGTTATACAGAAACCAGATATGTTTCTTCCATGAGTTAACTTGGCACTTGACATCATAAATTACCTTATGAAATAATCAGAGTAGATTCTTCATGACAATTTATTTCTACCATCAGACTTCAATTTTTTTTTTAATATTCCAAAAATGTTGTCATAACTCCTTCCCAGTTACATTGCTCAGGTGGTATAAAAAACCTCTACAGTATGTATGTAAATGTCTTGCTATGTATATATATCTGCTATGTATATATATATATATACATAGCATATATATATATATATACACATATATATATGCAATCTTTCTCTTTGATTTTTGAAGAAAGGCTGTACGTACCTTTCATCAGGAAAGATTTTATGATCTCAATAAGGCACAAATGTGCCTTGTGTTTCTCACAAATGTGAGAAATCTGAGTATGTGAGAAGTCTAAACAAGGCACATACACAATAATTCTGAATAATGCACCTAAATGCTAAATTATGGCAGAATTTAAGACAAAGTACCTCTGACTAGCTTTGACAGCTGCCCACTATGGAATACTAACTTGCATCTCCAAGAGTAATATATGCCTTATTGAAAGATTACATACGTTATTGAAAAACTGAATCATTGGGGAGAGCTGGTGAATCATAAAGAAACTAACTCAGTTTTAGTGCTGTAACCTCAAGGAAGTGATGAAACCTAGAAATGTACAAAAGAGGCGGCAGCGAATATGAATGGAGTAATTTTACATCTATACAGGGTTGGAGAGAACAATATCAGGATAGGCAACTGAAAAATACAAGGAGGGAAACTACTGGCTGAATATTAATTTTGCAGAAAAGAACTTCAGAACCTACTGTAAATGAGTGAAGGACTGTGCTGTTGTAAAAATCAAGGATGCTACAATAACAGATAACAAGATCATGAAGTAATCCTTACATTCTACTTAGCATTAGGAAGGTCTTATTTGAAGTATTTAATTAGAAGATTTACTTTGTAGTAGTAAAGACAGGAAAGGGTTGGAATAGACTGCCTAGAAAGGTAATAGACTCTCCAGTGGTGGAAGTTTTTAAGAACCTAGATGAACAATATGTACAGCTGATCCTCCCCTGAAGTAGTGGATGAATTGAACAAATTTGCCTAGTATCTTCCCAGCCCTATTTTGTAGGAATACTATGAATTTTGCTATTATGTGAATAAAACATGCAGTTTCTGACAGGATGTTGAAATATAGGAGGAAGTATAGAAAAGCTGAAAAAATTATGCTCAAAAAGCCATGTTCTAGTAAGACATTTAAAGGAGTTTAGGCTTCTGTTTCAAAGAAATTGAAAAGTATCCTGATTATTTGGTTGAGGACAAAAAGCACTTGTGGAGAAAAGGCTAATTCTGAAACAATCCTTAGTTGGGTAAACATAACAAAAAAAATCCCTCTTTAGAAACTAGGCTGGAAATAATGCCGAGGTGTCAACAAGATGTTGTCACAACCACTGTGACAAACTAGTGAAAGCCCACAGCAGCACTCGAGGAAGAGACCTTTCTGAAAGATGCATTTTGGGGGAAGCTTACCAGCAAAGACACAATATGTAAACATGGTAAAAGTAGTGATGTGTTGGCATGAGAGGTTAGATTACGTTAGATTAGTTTAGATTACCTAATAGTCCCTTCCAAATTTCTACGGTAATTAACCTATGTAACCCTCCTCTGAAATACCTTGGTATATTCAAAGCTTGATTTTTGATTTTCTGAGAAGTCTTTAAGACTATAGCAATATCAACAGCATCTCAAACACTAGCTTTTTGCTAGGAACAGAAGGAAAATAAAAGGATGAAAAGTCTTTCTGCCAGAAATGTAATATAGTTTGATAGTTTCTATCTTGTAGATGAAATATGTCAATCCTAATTCATAGAGCATAAAATAACTATTTTCTGTGTATGGAACAACTTTGTTTTGTGAAGAAACAAAAAGTCCATATGCTTGCAAGACAAAGTATGCAACCTGCCTTGAAACTGCCAATATTTAACAGATTATATTTGAACTTTTATTCTAGTTGCTGAGCGTGGGCCTCGTTATATGGAAGATGAAATTGAGCTCAGAGGGGTAAAAAAATTAGGAAATCACCTGTTATTGACATTGGTTTCGCTATCATTCCAAATTTTTTGTGTTTCCCAGGATCAGGTCCCTAAATTTTATGTTCATCTTCCTGGAAATATCTCTCTAAGCGTAATTAAACTTTAGGTGGGAAATGACAGCAGGGGATCTATTCTTTCTGAGAAACAGAAAATAAGCTCGCGTTTGTTTTCTCTCCAAAGTAGCAGAGCTCTCTGCTTAACAGAAATAAAAATAAGTGATGAATCTCTTGCCCTCAAAAAAAAAAAAAAAAAAAAACAAAAACNTCTGTCTAAGCTAAATTGAAGCAAAATATTTGCCTTTAATGTGCAATACCAGCAAGTCTGTAACAGCACATTTGTCTTTTTGGGCAAAACCACCCCTTACCCCTTTTTGCTTTTCATTTTAATTTTCTGTGTGAAGTCTAAGTTAAATCTCTTTTGGGTTCTAATTTTTCTACACTGCCTAATCTTTAATACACAGAATATACCCTTAAACCAAGTTTATTTCCATCCTTATTATTTTCTCACTTTTATGGAGGATACTTAGAGATAGGAAATCTTTCCCGAGGATTCCCTGCCCTGCCACCCCCCCGGCTGGGCACAGGTCTGGTGCCCTTTGTTATGGAAAGAATTGGCAGTCCAAGGCCTCTTGCCTGGGGCTGCAGCATCCAGAGCTCCTGTGCAGCTCTGCTGCAGCTGCTCACCAGTGCTCTGGGTAATTCCAGCAGCAGAAGATTACAACCACCAGCTCAAGAAACCCACCCACTCATTATAAGAGAAGGACTGAGCATGGAACTAATTAGCATGAGAAGTGAGAGGATCATTCAACCAGTAGAAGGTAGAACACTAATTAATAAGAAAGCTAGATAACTTTGTAGCAAATGAGCCATTATTTCTTTTTATGCTAGAATGTATGGAGTGCAAAGTTTTGAGAATCAGCACCCACTAACTTTGTGGGTTTATCACCTAGTACCCATCTTTGGACAAATATAAAATAAAAAAACACCTGGGCTCTGTGTGTGAGACTGGCTTATTGCACACGGGGTGATGAATCCCTCTTTTAAGAACAACAGTCTTAGCGGATACTCTTCTAGGAATGTTGCTTTGTTATACAGAAACCAGATATGTTTCTTCCATGAGTTAACTTGGCACTTGACATCATAAATTACCTTATGAAATAATCAGAGTAGATTCTTCATGACAATTTATTTCTACCATCAGACTTCAATTTTTTTTTTAATATTCCAAAAATGTTGTCATAACTCCTTCCCAGTTACATTGCTCAGGTGGTATAAAAAACCTCTACAGTATGTATGTAAATGTCTTGCTATGTATATATATCTGCTATGTATATATATATATATACATAGCATATATATATATATATACACATATATATATGCAATCTTTCTCTTTGATTTTTGAAGAAAGGCTGTACGTACCTTTCATCAGGAAAGATTTTATGATCTCAATAAGGCACAAATGTGCCTTGTGTTTCTCACAAATGTGAGAAATCTGAGTATGTGAGAAGTCTAAACAAGGCACATACACAATAATTCTGAATAATGCACCTAAATGCTAAATTATGGCAGAATTTAAGACAAAGTACCTCTGACTAGCTTTGACAGCTGCCCACTATGGAATACTAACTTGCATCTCCAAGAGTAATATATGCCTTATTGAAAGATTACATACGTTATTGAAAAACTGAATCATTGGGGAGAGCTGGTGAATCATAAAGAAACTAACTCAGTTTTAGTGCTGTAACCTCAAGGAAGTGATGAAACCTAGAAATGTACAAAAGAGGCGGCAGCGAATATGAATGGAGTAATTTTACATCTATACAGGGTTGGAGAGAACAATATCAGGATAGGCAACTGAAAAATACAAGGAGGGAAACTACTGGCTGAATATTAATTTTGCAGAAAAGAACTTCAGAACCTACTGTAAATGAGTGAAGGACTGTGCTGTTGTAAAAATCAAGGATGCTACAATAACAGATAACAAGATCATGAAGTAATCCTTACATTCTACTTAGCATTAGGAAGGTCTTATTTGAAGTATTTAATTAGAAGATTTACTTTGTAGTAGTAAAGACAGGAAAGGGTTGGAATAGACTGCCTAGAAAGGTAATAGACTCTCCAGTGGTGGAAGTTTTTAAGAACCTAGATGAACAATATGTACAGCTGATCCTCCCCTGAAGTAGTGGATGAATTGAACAAATTTGCCTAGTATCTTCCCAGCCCTATTTTGTAGGAATACTATGAATTTTGCTATTATGTGAATAAAACATGCAGTTTCTGACAGGATGTTGAAATATAGGAGGAAGTATAGAAAAGCTGAAAAAATTATGCTCAAAAAGCCATGTTCTAGTAAGACATTTAAAGGAGTTTAGGCTTCTGTTTCAAAGAAATTGAAAAGTATCCTGATTATTTGGTTGAGGACAAAAAGCACTTGTGGAGAAAAGGCTAATTCTGAAACAATCCTTAGTTGGGTAAACATAACAAAAAAAATCCCTCTTTAGAAACTAGGCTGGAAATAATGCCGAGGTGTCA
>VXAX01001473.1:0-117006 GCA_013399835.1 Leptocoma aspasia | reverse complement strand
ACTCACAAAAACAACAAACAAACAAACAAACCCACAAAATAAAAAAACGACAAATATCAAAGCCATATCCGTATGCTATTTTTTTTATATTTTCTGCATTTTAGGCATAGTTACATTTTTCTTCCCAATTTGTCCATGAGGGTGCAATTGGAAGCATACTCTTTCAGAGAAGGATGATTTTTTTAATGAGAGTTTGTCACAAAACCCCCTCATGAATATCTTTAAATCAATATTCATATAGACTCTCAAACCTTCATAAAATTCTGATTACTGTTGATTAAGAATTCAATGGTCACTTGTGGAAAGGATGTAATTGTGATTCAGACTCTGTTGGGTAATGCAAGAGAAATAGAAACATCAGACAGAGGAGGAACGGTCCTTACGATACGAAAGAAAATACAAACACATGCAACATTCTGTAGTGAAGAGATTGTATGAATGTTTATGGAATATAATAACACCTGCTGCCATTGCATACAGAAAACTGATCTCTAAAAAATGTGCAGAATCTCAAGGGAATAGTGAGATACTTTTTGACTTTATGAAGTTTTTGACATATGAAGGCCCACTACTACCTTCACAGGTCACAGATTTAGGTCTCAGCCCTAATTAATCTGCACTGAGTTTATCTTTCTTTGCTGTGCATAACTTTTTGTTCCAATTACAATTTCACTGTTTCTATAGCTCAATAGAAAATCTTGCTTTATAAATCTGCCATGATAGATTATTTACACTGCTATTCCTTTAAAAGCATGTCAAACAAGCCCAGTGAAATTCCATATGCATATTTGACCCTATGTCTCTCTCCATTAACAGGAAACAGCTGTTTCTGCTAATTTAGAAGCAATACAACCACAGTAAACCCAGAATAAATATTTAAATTCTTCTATAGAGCTGTTCTATTTCTTAAAGCAAGAAAAGGATCCAAGACTCTTGCTCCCCAGCCAAGCCCTACAATAGAGGAATGCTCAGAGGCAATGGGCGAGGGAGATGAGTTGTGAGCTCTGGGAGCAATGCAGGCTGTGACTGCACAGGTGCTGCAAGGAGGCTGATTGCACCCCAGCGCAAAGGGCACCTGAAGGTAGCTCTTGTTTTCACTAAACAGCCAATCCATCAGCGGATGGATTATCAGGAGGTGCAAATGCACCTGAGAAAGACAGAAATTCTAGATAAGTAATTTTCAGTTAATACTGTTGTTTCAAAGCCCGGTGGTTATTTTTTCTTCTAGCAGGTAGCAGTAAATTTTATAATTGTTTTTATTTAATTCTGTCTTTTTTGACTCATTCAGATGACACTTTTTGATGTGCCTGTGTTTGTTTTGCCCTTGCTAGTCCATCAATACTTTCCTCCTGCTGCTGACTCAGAGGTACAAAGTAGATTTGATTGATCTTCATCAGGTATTAAATACTACAAGTCAGCAATTTCTACATAACTTAGAGTGGGGAAGAAAATCTTACCTACTACATGAACTGTCAAAAGTAGAATGATGTTGCTGGAAAGTTAGTTAAGTATATTTTAATATAATGATGAAGACCAGAGACAAGGTTAGCTCTGAAATGTGGGAAGAGAGTGACTGACATAAACAAGGGAACTTATGGCTTGGCATGACACTGTCATTAATTTTTGAGAAAAGTAGGACTCATTTTAATGGAGTAATTAGCCCTTCTGTGTAGGCATGGCAAAATGTCAAGTGTCAGCAGGTTTTTCAGACCTTGCATTCCTATTTTGTTTCAGCCTGGGAAAATTCGTACCTGTCCACAGTTTAAGCTCAGTTATGGTTATTTGGGTAACTTTCAATGAGTAAATCTTGCTTGTCACCTAGAAACACCTAATAGCTCTCTGGAAACCTCTCTGGAACACAAGATAGCAGAGTGACAAAGTAATTCTGCAAGAGGAAAGTGTCGTCATGGAGAAGCAGTGCCAGTGGTTCAGACAACTCTGCTTCCAGTAGGCAGTGAGGCTGATATGCATCTGGAGCTGAAGGCAGAGATAGAGCATAAAAAGGAGCAGATCAAGGGCATGCTTACCTTGTTAGAGTCCCTGCATATCTTGCCAAAAGAGCTGGGTCTGGGAATATGGTCCAAGTAGATGCACCAGGCAACTTTTCCATCCATGAGATTTCCATCTAGGACCACTCAGAGCCTGGATAAAAGCTTTTATCTCTAAGGCAACAAGGAAATAAACAGAAATGTCCCTTTTGACTTGTTGCAGTGATAATGATTTGTATACACTACGCCTTTAATATTTTGCCATTTCAGTTTTTTCCCAAAGTGCACTCACCTGTGTTTTTTACAGGACCAGTTTAGAGCTGTAGGGAATGATAATCCAATGGGGGATTTTCTGAACGGATGATAATGATGAGCTGTGAAAGTATCAGGAACCCATGAGATCCCCATTACTTACACACAGTGAAGTAGGTCAGCCTAAGTGCCTACAAGAGGGTTTCTTTTACCTGCCAGATGGGAACTGGAGGCCTGATCATACCATGAATTATGCTAAAAAGTGGAAGAAGACTTGCAGAATAAAAGAGAAAGGCTTAAGGCTCAGACATGCAGGCTGTCACAAGTCAGCAAGTAAGGTAAGTCAAATCTACAAGTGCGCTTTGATGAAAACTTAAAAATAATATGATTAATTCTACTTAATCAACTGATGGAAAAATAGAAAAGAAGCTTATTTTTCCCTAAAATTCCTGTGGAAAACAAAGGATTACTTGTATTTGTTTCGGGCCTACAGGGAAGCTGGAGAGGGACTGTTTGTCAGAAAATATCGTAATAGGACAAGGAGTAATGGATACAAAATTGAAAGAAGGGAAATTTAGGTTAGATACTAGGAAGAAATGTATTACTGTGTGGGTACTTAGACACTGGAACAAGTTGCTCAGTGTTACTGAAAAGGTTATATTTCTTCCAAAAGGGTCTATGCAGCAGTGGAGGAAAATACTGGGACCTAATCAGCAAGAAGGGAGATTTAATCTGTAAAACAGATAGTAGCTAGGAAGCAAGATCTAAGTCATGTCCATATGTTAGAAAAACAAATTAAAGTTTAAGGCTTGACATGCTTCAGAGCTCTCAGGCCTGGTGGGAGGAAGTTAACATAGCTTGGGAAGAAGGATGCCCATGGGTAATGGACACAAAGAAGGCAGAATTTATAGGCAACAGGGGTATTTTTCAGGAATCCCAAGATAAAGAAGAAACTAATAAAACTAACATAGTAATTGTGAAATCAGATCCAAGTGGGTAGAAGGTGATTCTGGTAGGGAATCTGATCTGATTTCACCATGTACCTCAGCACTGAATGTCAGCTTTCTAACCTAACAAACTGGTTGGAGAGTTTATATCCTGGTTTTTGGTGACACCAGGGAGGGGGATGCTTCAGCCTTGGCATTGTTAAAAGCCAGGTTGGATAAGGCCTTCAGCAACCTGGTTGAGAGGAAGGTGTCCCTGCCTGTGGCAGAGGGGTTGGGATTGGATGATCTTTAAGGTCCATTCCAACCCCTTAAAAGTCTGTGATTCTAAGACCAAATAGCAGTTTCTGTTAAGAAGTGCTCTGCAGAAAACATTATGACCTTTCCTGCTTATAAATTTGAGATACAGCTAAATCCTCTAAATCAAATCCTGTGCATTAAAGAAATAAATGCATAGATGTTCATTTTTGACATATCTGTAGTCTTAGTGAACATTCATGCTTTTTTTCACTAAATGTCTGTGTCATTTTCTTGCACGAGTGGAAACTGGAAGCTCAAAAGGTCTAAGGACATGTTAGGCAACTTTCATTGGGACTTGACAGTATTTGGAAATAAACACTGAACCTGAAAAACCTGAAAGTGATACATCCAAAAGTGCACATGAGAGGAAATGACAGACATGGAAAGTACTGGCTTAGAAATTATATTTGGCCTCTCAAACATACTTAAGATTACTCTCAGAAGGTCTAGGAACTGGTACCAGTATCTTAAATGCACCGTTCTCTAAAACTGATTTAAAATTCTACACGGACCAAGGAAAGCCTTGTATTTCAGTTAGATTCATTTGAAGAAAATAAATGTGTATTCCTCTGTGGTGGGATGAAAGAATGCTTCTCCCGTGTGACATTTTCAGGTTTGTAATTGCAAACATCTGTGCTTGCATCAAATTGGAGTAAGAAAAAATATAACTAGTGGTATTCTTTCATCCGTTCTGTAGCACCACAGCAGTGGTGAAGGATCAGTGTGAGATGTGTGATTATTTCTCAAAGATACATGATCATACTGCAGAGATTTGAAGGCTGTAACTCAACAGTGGTTTTTTTCCAGGTTTAAAGGCTCTGTGGTGACCTCTGTGAAGATGGCACCTTCTATGAAACTATGTGATTCTTCCAGCACTCAGCTTAACTGGCCACAGCCTGATTTTGAACAAACAAACCAGAAATATTTGGGATAAATAAAGCAAGCAACCATAACTGAAATAAAAACTGCAGGTAAAGAACTGAAGGTCTCTCAAGGAATGTGTAATAGGCTGTACATAATGGGAGCACATAGGTTTGTATACAGGAGAACAGGATGCTGAGGGTGGGACAGAAAGCAGAAAATGCTTCTGGTGCAGGATTTCATAATAATATGGCCTGATCTGACTCTAGCATTTGGCACGGCTGTTCTAGGTACGCTAGTTCAGTCCACATCAGCAAATGCATTATCACATCTGGCACCTCAGTAAAGAACATCAAAACAGAAGTTATGATCTCATTTTTCCTTCTTGAGCTTTAAGGCAAAAGGCTTTTGGTTTAAATGTAGGGGATGAAAGAGGGAAGCTTGTATTAATCTGAGGATTTCAGTACCTGAGAAAGAAGTGGTTCTTACTCATTTGTGCTTATCATAAGGCATTATCAGGCATGATTTTTTTGAGGGTAGGGCACAAACTGATGTTTGTAACTCACATGCTTTTATAGAATAGAAATGGCTAATAATACCTAAGAGTGGCAGAAAAATCCCAAAACCAACCCCAAAAAAACAAAAACCAAAAATAAACAAAAACCCAACCAACCAACCAACAACAACAAAACAACAACAAAAAGCAAACAAAGGAAAAACCACAAACAAAAACAAAACCAAAAAACCCCCACCCCCCCAAAAAACCCCCAAAACCAGAACAGTCCCTAATGCAAAGGGTGTATCAATTGTTAGGGATCTGTTGGATGAGGAATTACTCCTGTCTCTTTTAATACATAAGCCTCCATTGGGATGGAAATAGGAGTTTACATCTATTTTACAATGTAGGATAGGTTACTGGCTGAGATGAGAGCTAGGAACTTTAATGATGCAGTTTTGGTTCTGAGTCCAGGTACAGGATGACCTTGTGCTAATTACTTTGTCTCTCTGTCTTTATGACTCATGGTTTAAAAAAGAAATGTCTTTTTTAACTTAACATTTTCAGTGTAGAGGGTGCACTAATGTATGCCCAGTTACTACAGTCATTAGAGACAGATGAGTTTAGAGGCTTAAAGAGCAACATTTTCTAAAGGCCTCAGTGTCTGTTCTTTGCTTTTCAAAGGAAGATTTAGTAAAACTCTAGGCTTTAGAATTTCATTCATTTTTTTTGAATGGAATTTGGATTCCTAACTTTCAAAGGCATTTCAGAACCTCCAAGATTTCTGAAGGGACCAGCTCTGTAATGGTCTTTCTTTCCTGCCCAGTGCTTCTAGATCTGCATAAATCTTTGGCATCAGCAGAAGGACTTGCTCCCAAAGTAAAGAGCCTTCTACCAAAAATCTCCTCTTAGCTTGTTTAAATAATGTCTAGTTGAATAAGGAGTGACTTGAAAATCTTAGATCTAGAGATGTTTAAGTAATATTTTTGCTATTATGATAGGCATCAGGATGATCAAACTGAAGAGAATTTAAAATTTATGGAAAACGGGGCAGTTACAAAGAACCGAGGTGATTGAATTCTGACAAATTCTCAGTTGGACAGTGCAGAGTTTGAGGAGTGCTCAGTGTTTCATTATAAAGAAAAATTAGTAAAGAAAAAAAGTACTACTGCTTAAAACTTAAAAGATACATTTTAAACTTCCATCTCATAAGCCTGTTGATTTGATAAGTTTTATACAAATTAATTCAGTCCTCAAGACCTACGGTGATCTGAGTTCAGAGTTGTATTTTTTCATAAATCAAAGCAACACTGAGGATGAGGGGCAAAAGGGAGACTTCACTCCCTGTGCATGAATCCACTTATATTTGAGATGGAGGTTAGCCTTCAACTATGTTGTATTCTTGTGTCAGCTGAATGGCCTGTTGTCTGAGGTGATTCAACACTTTTTCTAAAGTAAGTTACAGCAGTGTCTGAATTCATGTTCTTACTGGTATAGATGATGTTATCTGTCTTTGGTCACTTAGATAATATTTAGCTCAGAAAGGGAAAACAAAATCAAAACAAAAGAATTACCATTTCTACCAGCTAGAAAATTTTCTGGATAGTTCCCTGCTGTCAGTTGCTGGCATAAGGCCAAAACTGTCATTCACTCCTCCACAGAAGATTTCAGAAGTTTGAAGGTGAGCATTGGGGAACTGATAAGCTAATTTCAAACTGGAAATTACCTAAATATGTTATTAAGAGTAGAGATAACTGCACTCTGAGATCAAGAATGGTTCACTGTCTGTGCAAAGTCTTGCATACTGCTACTATGTTTTATGGACTCCAAAGCAGAGGGCAAGAAGGGTGAGTAGGTGTGGAGCCCTGGATATTTCTAGATGGCGTCAGGAAGATAAAGAGACACAGCACTGCTCTCCTCCTTAGCTGTATTCTCAAGTAGGTTTCTTTTAATGGCCAAGGTTATTATACGCAGTGCTTTTCACCAAAATACCCATCTCTTCATTACTTCTAGAATCCCCTCAGCTGGGAAATCTACCTCTCCTAGCAGTCTTCCCTTCTAAAACTTAGTTTAGTGTTGCATGATTTAGAACATATGTAGGGCACAATGTCCATCGGGGTGGAGTATTAGATGGAGCATGGAAAAGGAAGTAACTTACATTTCACCGGAATCTGAGGAACGTTCAGTTTCTAATGCTTAACAAAAACTAGTATGGAAGGTGTTGCAACTCTTCTAATTTCCATTCTCTGTCGAATAAAATCCTCTCATGCCAGTAAGTCTAATCTTTGGAGACACCCCTCAGCACATGAAAAAAGCATTTTGCATGTGTTAGATAAACGTGTAAAATCTACCTTTCTGTCTTTAACAATGTAAGCGGAAAACAAGGCAAAGATTACTTTCTAATACAGGAAAAAAAAGAGCCAATGTGTGAAAGGACAGTGATGTTTCTATCAGCTCATCAATTGTTAAAAAAGGTTATTTCCATGTATGTTTTCTGATTGCTTATGTCTTTTTTGTACTTCAATTTACAGCTACCACTTCCTCATGTGTACATTTAATGATTTGCTCTTCCAAATGATACTTATCAAATTAGCTTATTCCAGAAAAAGAATCTATGAGGTAGTTTTCCTCAATCAGCCTTATTCCTCGAATTACTTCCTTATGTATGAAAAGGCAAAAATGATCACTTTTGATTACTCTTAGATAATTAATGACAAAAGTGCTTAATTATTAAATTAAGTAGCTTTTGCTCATAGTGCCTTTTGATGTATGATCTTAATTTCATTCACACAACTTTTGCTTCAAAAATTGAAATACACATTTTTTATTGTTGTATTGTGCATTAGATACCAAAATGGTATAAAAATTTTAGATTCTTAAAGGAGATTTTGTGATCTGCAGTTTCAACTTTTTAAATCTGTATTGACATAAAATATACTTGACATTAAAACTGAATTTTCAGTAAAAGGATTCTAATTGCCTTTTTGTTTCATTATAGTACTAGGAGAAGGTGTGAGCTGAGATTCCTCCTCCATGAGGTGCTTGCAAGCTCCCAGTGAGAAAGGAGTACTGGAATCTGATGTCCCTGGCACTGAGGCAGGGTGTTAAAGGGTGCTCCCTGCCAACTGCTCTGTTGCTTGCCAGGTCCTTGCCTTTCTCTCCCTGCTCATAGCTCTGGCAACTAAACACATACTGGGAAGTCAGAAATTCATTACAGAGAGAACACTGCTGATAAGCTTACTGGTTTTCATAAGCCCACCTAAATTTCCTAGTATGGTCTTAGTGTTGGAATATTAATTATTGCAGTCTTTTTGTTAAGGCTTAGTCTTATTTCATTTGAAGGAGTGAATGCAAACAAAACATTGAGCTTCTTTATAGCTTAGGTTTTGGAAAAGAAGAGAAATAACTATGTAGGAAAAATAAAGAATAAAATTGTGACTCCAGTAAGAAGAGAGAAGGTAATTTAAAAAGGCTACAAAAGAGAAGATAAAGGAAAGAGAAGTAATTAGATTGAATTCTCCCCAATATAGATTTTCTTCTCACTAACATTAATGGAAATCTACTACAATTGGAATGGATGTTCTTATTTACAAGTGATTTTGAATGGCTGTGTGATTAACAGGCATCTTTGCATCGGATTTGAGATGTGTGGCCCTTGATGGGCCTCAGTAGAGGAAAAGCAGGTAATGCTGTTTGTGCTTCCTATGTGACTAAATCAGGTATATAAAGGGAGGAAAGGGAGTACTAACTACCATTTTCGTAAAGGAGAAATAAGTTCATGTTTTCTGTCTAATTTGTTTTAAATTACTTCTGAGTAGTCCACTGGGAAATAGAAAACAATGACGTTACTTAATGGCTGAATATTTATTAGTGTAGACAGGGTATACTTATACAAATGTATTGCTGGAGATTACAAGCTTTGATTGAAGTCTGTGGAGATACCATACTGTGAAATTAATATACTGATGATGAGGCCCAAAGGATCTCATCTCAGTTTAAATTTTGTTTCAGGGAATTCTGTCCAACTTGAGCTTATTAAAACAAAACCACATTAACCGTTTGTAGTGTGAGCCTTTTATGGTGATTGTGTTCTTTCTGCTGGAAATCTTCTCTTTTGCATCTTTCCAGTTTTTCAGAAACTACCCTGTGTGAACATTTTTAGCATTTGCTAGCATATTTTTAACCTCCTATCACATTTATCATGATTAGCCTACCTGACTTTTTTCCAATTGCAGCAATTGCTGTGACTGTGATACGGTAACTTATGACATTCTCTTTACTTGCATTCTGTTTTCTTTACTTTTTTTTCTTTCCTTGAACAGAAACAGAGGGTTTAAGTTTCTGATTCTTGTGAAAAATTCTCTCTATTCCAATAACTAGTTGAACTCCAAAATCATAACATCTTTATTAATCAAAACTTGGACAAATCTTAAATATTAATAGTTTGCTTAATAACAAAAAATTCCATTAAGAACAGATTTGTAATGTATGTGAGTGCAATAGATATGACTACAGATGGCTAAATAGAGTGTAGACCTGCCTTGCTTTAATTTTTCTATATCTGAGCTATCCAGATGCTAAGCACTGATGTGTCTATCATAGCACAGAGATAGCAAGGCCTCCTAAAATACTAGTATGCAATCTGAATTTTACAAATCTAGTTCAGAAATTTCAAAGTAATAAAGAATCACTTGAAACTGAAGGCTATGGAATTTCATAAAGAAAAATGTAACTGAGTAATGAGAGCTATACATAGGACAAGGGAAATTAAAGATGTGTAGATTTCTGTAGTTGTGATGTGTTCACATTTTTTTTGAGTACAAGTTCTTATGTTAGTTAACATTTAGTTAAGATTCATGTGTGAAGAGAGTGTGTTAGCTACCTATACTTCCAGCAGAAAGTATTCCCTTAATATTAGCGGCATATAAAAGTGTGTGTTCAACATACTGGACAAATCTGGACATCGTTATACTCAAGAAGTAAGTGCTACTCTGCAGCAATATGCATCCAATTTGGCTGTCAGATGATTCATAAGTGAAAATATGTCGCCAAATTATAACATAATTTCCAATAGTTTTCCCTGAAATTGCTTTAGATTTGATTAAGTTACTGCCAGAACAAAGTATATTTTCTTTGCATTAGTCTTTTGAAATAAGGTTATATTTTAAATTTATTTCTAATAAGTAATACATGATGTGAATAATTGTTCTTCGTTTATAGATGACTGCTAGAGCAGCTTGAATTTTATAATAATTCATAAGAAATTAATAAGCACTCATAATGAAAAAACTTAGGGACAGTTTAATGACTATTCATCAGTAGTTCATGCACAACAAATCCAAATGTTTTTCAAAGATGTTCATAAACATAGTGCACAAGCAGCTTTAATGAACTGATAAAGAACATTAATGAACATTCATTATGAATTTCCCTTTGCTGGGAATGACATCCTCAGAGGAGATCTTAACTTTTCAAGTTACTTTACTTTCCTTTTAAAGAAAAGAAATGTGGATATTTCAAAAAATGCTAGTACTTAAGATAGGAGTGAAAAAAAATACAGATTAAATTTTTTTATTGAGACCAGGAATAAGCTGTGTTGGCATCTAAGACCACCTCCTCTTGTCATGCTTTGTATGAGACATCTTCAGAGACCATTTTGCCAAAAGTTTGCCAGATTATTTATAGAGTGTTGTCATCTCCTAGTTTGTGTATTGGTATCTTTGGTGTGGATTTCATGACTGACTATTTTCCACAGAACTTTTAGCTGTTTCTAGAAAACTCTGTGCATTAAATTCTGTCTTAAATGTTAGTGGAAAAAGATGTGTTTCTTCTTGCCTATCACTGGAGCAATGTTACGTAGAACTTCAGTGCAGCAAATTAAGTCATAGGTTTAGGCAACTGTAAACTTCCTCAGTTAATGGTTAGGTTATGAGTATACCTTAAACAAAAAAAAAATTGAAGTTAAGAGCTATATATTATTCCTCTTGATTATAATTCCACTGCTGAAAAACTACTATATGCATGTTATATTTTATTCAAAATAGAAAAAGCAAAAAGAAAAAGCTTTTGAAGTATTTGTTATTTATCGTGGTTCACTTTCATTGATGACATGATTAGCCATATGTAGACTAATCTCTTTTCACAATCACAAAATACAGTGATGGGTTCCATGCTATTTCTAGTAACCAACTAAATTCTCCCTAGTACAGTGGTGCAGACCTAGATGAATGGCAGTGTAGCTATATGCTGGCTCCTTTCCACAGCAAGTTAAAATGCCATGTGCATCATAGCAACCACAATCTCATTGCAGAAACATTGGAGGTCAGCTGCATAAAATCACACTTATCTGCAGAGGAATTGGAGGAACAAAACTATTCCTTCAACTGGGATATGTTTTTTTATCTCTGATTCATAGGTATTGGAATAAGATGAAAGCTGTACTAATCATTGCACTGAATTTGCTTTGCATACAGAATAACTTAACTCCTGGTTTTACTACTACTAAGAACTCTATAGATACTCATAAAACACATTGTGCTCAAAATCATGCTGGGGGCAAAAAGGAAACTTACCTACATAAAAACCTAGAATTTATTATTTGTACAATTGATCTACTCAAGCGATTATTACTAGTCCACATTTAATTATTGCAAAAAATAAAGATGTGGAGTGGAAAAGTCACAGTAACGGCAATCCAGTTAAGTTACATAGAGATTGGTGGGTCCTGGTGTTATGCTCATGCTGCTACTGCCTTTCTGGCTCCTAAGGGCACGGATTTCAGGCTGGTGTGTGTGCGTGCATCTTGGTGGAGGAGGAGTACAGTGTGCTTCACGTCCTTTGAAGGCCTTTGAAGGAATGTGATGTTAGCTTTTGTATTATTCTACTCTATTTGTGGTCATTTTTTATGTTTACTAACTTATTCTTTGTTCCTTTTATTACCCCTAACACTATTTTTTGTCTAGCCATGTCAAATAGTCTTGATTTTTCTTTGGTTTTTTTCTCGCTTACTACTTTTCCACTTGATTCTCACACATCTTTGGATGTTTTATTTATACATAAGGACTTTCAAAGCATCACAAATATTTTAAAAGTGGTTTGCATTTGTGTTAGAAAATCTGAGCAACCAGATATCTTTACCTGGTTCTTTACCAGATCCTTAACTCTGACTTACAGTGCAGTCATCAGATTCTGGCTTGTTCCCCTCTTGATGAGATTTGATTTGTCCAGCAGCACTTCTGCCAGGGTCTCGCACCAGAACTCTGTTAGGGAGAGTGTATAGCAGTGAGAAAAGCCTCTGGTATTGGCATTCAATTAGGCATTTAATCATAATTGCTATACTTTTGTGAATGAGGTTGCCAATGTGAAGATGAATCATATCCCTGAAAAAATATTTTGCTTTTCAGGGGCCACAAAGGATCCTCAACTGAAATGTGATTTCTTGTGCATTTCAATCAATTGGGAGTTTTCAGTGAAAACAGGATCACTGAGAATGTGCAAATAATCTATGATAAATTTGAGGCCATACTCTAGAACTCTTCAAAGACAATTACTGTGTCCAAAAAACTTCATGGGATTATAGGATAATTCAAAATGGAAATCTTCTTAGGAGGGCTGTAGCATGAGCAGGGTCACCTATGAGGTCAGACTAGGTCATTTAGGGTTTAATCCCCCTGGGTCATGGAAACCTCCAGTGCTGGTTTTCTGGGCAGCCTTTTCCACTACCCAGTTTCCCCTTGTATCCAGTCTCCAGTTCACAGAGCTTTTCCTTCTATCCAGTCATGTTCTCTCTTGCTTCACTTTCCATGATCTCTCATCCTCTCAGAATGCACTACTGTGAGGGGTCTGCTCTGACTCCTTGATAACATCCTCCTAACTATCTGAATGTTCTTAAGAGATTGATTTAAAGAGCTTTAACACCCATATTGATAGAAGATAAAATATTATTTTATTTTCAATGTAGAAATAAACAGTATAAGGATGTATATGGTGATTTTTTTTTCCTTTTTATTTTTCTTTCTTTCCCCTCACCAAACTGCAAATAAATATTTGATCTTAGGTAGGTTTTCTATTTGCCTGCATGAAAAAAAAAAGTTCTACCCTGACAGGATTATTCTTACTTTTTTGTCAAGCTAAATTTAACATCTGTGGTTCAGCTTTTTTATCTAATAGACAGACAGTAGACAGACTGGCTTCTCAATAATACCATAATTTAAGAGAATTAAATCTTTTAGGTAGTGTATATTTTGAATTTGGACAGGTCAGATCAATAATATAATGACTATTCTGTTTTAATTTCACCCGAAAGGTCCTGACTATCTACCACAAAGTGTCGCCGGCCATAGATATTATATTTTGTCTTTGGCACCATGCCTGCAATCTTGAAATACAACATGTCAAGATGCATTTTGCCCTGAATTGTGGAACAAATTAGACGTAGACAGGCATTTAAAAATAGATTTGATTTGCTGTATTTTGCAAGCTTTCTGAGGCAAAGTGATAAACCATAGCAGCTTGAAGTAATGTGATGAGAGCACTCTTATCACTCTGCATATGCTTAACAATGTTTCACTGTCATGCTGCCTTTAAAAAGTGTTTACAAAACAGAAAAAACTATCAGTTGATACAGATTTGTAATATCGAAAATGCTGAATCATGGATCCAAATAATCTCTGTACATAAAAGCATTACATATTGAATGAATTAATTGTATATCACCTGGAAATTTCCACAGGTTGCTACTTTTCCCACTGTTGCCTATATAAAAAGTTTAAAAGATATGTATTGGACTGGGCTTTGTTGAAAATTATGGGGTTTTTTACCTTTTTTTTTCAGTGATAAACCAATTTTTAAAACAAATAATTCTTTATTTTTTCTGAAATTTCCATTTTCCATCTTGTAGTGTAAGATTTAAGTTTTGATGGGGAGTTTTGATAGCAAAACCCATAAGAAGGAAAATAGGATGTAATTTGATGAGCAAAAGGAAAACAACATTTAAACCAGTCTTTATTATCCAAGACTAAAGTGCTTAACATTGGACTTGTTTTAGGAACACTAAATATGTATGAGGCAGAGATGAAAAGGCACAATAAAATTACATAGAAAGAAATCTTGAGATGAATTAATTCAACATACAAAACTTCACAGACAGAATGATTCATATTACAGCAGAACCAATGCTAATAATTTATAATGAAAAGAAATCCCACCCAAAGTAGGTTCAAGTCTGCATTTTTGGATGGGGATTAGAAATGAATAACACATCATAATCGAGTCTTTTCAAAAGGGAAACTCCATAAATTGAATACTTTATATTTTTCAGAGTTGAAAGATATGCAATATAATATAATTGAAATCATAGAAATCCTTTACATTTTTCAGCAAAGAAGTAAATTTATTAATTATGAGCTGGTAGCAACCGACAGCTTTCTTTGAGATATGATGAAACAAAAATCCTTCAGGTAAAAATGCAATAAAATACAATAAGCTCTTATCTGATCAAAACAGGATTGGCAGCCTTTATTTTTGGGGTGGGAGAAATATATGATAAGCACTTCTTAAGAATAAATCCATATACAGCGTCCACAGAGCAGGATTGTGAGCTTTTTGATAATCTCACAGGGGGATTATTGACAATCCCAGTAGGCTGAAAAAATTAGACCTCCTCAAAGGTGTTGTAAGAGAAGAAAGAAAAAGTAAAGTAGTTCATCTCAAGGAGAAAGGAAGGAAGAAAGAAAGGAAGGAAGAAAGAAAGGAAGGAAGAAAGGAAGGAAGAAAGAAAGAAAGGAAGGAAGAAAGGAAGGAAGAAAGAAAGGAAGAAAGTAAGAAAGAAAGAAAGAAAGAAAGGTTGCAACAAAAGCCGTTGTTACAGGATATGCTTTAAAAAGATCTTTCAAAGTTTAAAATTTTAAAATTAAAATAATAAAAAATTTAAAATCAGATATATGCCTCTCTGGTTTAAAACAGTGCATCCTACTGTTTTCAAATTCTAGTTATTCATGAAAAATTAAATCTTGAAGCAGTATCAATAACATGTAAATTTCCTAAGTTTCAAACATATTTCCATTTTGTGAGTTTTTCTTCACCATTCATCAGTTAAACTCAAATATACTTTGTCTTTATTTTTTAGTATTTAACTTGCCTTCATTATTTCTTAGACTGTTAATTATTTTTTTTTCCTGTTACTACACAGTGAAAGCTGGTGTAAACCACAGTACATTGACTGGAACCTGGGTAAGCAGAAATGAGCAGTGGTGGCAAAGGAAACTTTATTTCTTCCACATTTTTCTTCCCTAATAAAAAAAGGAAAGTACTAAGTGAATCCTTATTTAGGGAATACCATTGCAGAGTTGATATTCTTTCCATCCTTATGCTCTGGAGATAATAAGCTCAAGTGAGCCTGTAATGATGGCTAGATCTTTTGTTCTATCGATTGCCTCATCCCATGAGGTCATTTCCTCAATCAGAAATGTCCTTATAGCTACTTTATTGCAAAAGTCAGGGAGTGTCCTCTTGCTTTCTCTTAGCATCCACATTGCCAGAATCTCTAGTTTAGAGCATGTTGTAACCTCTGATATATACAGAAATTCTCACTTCATCTGGCTTGTTGAATATTTCTTTGCCATATGCTGAAGTTTTAGCAGAAGTTGAAGAAAGTTGGAACATTCTTTGAGGAGATGGGAGATGCTGAAATGAATGCCTCAGAGTGATGACTGAGCAGTGCACTGGTTGTTGATCAGTTTCTAAAATAATTTAGCCACTTGTTCTGTAACATCCTGTGTAAACCTTTACCTTCATAAGAGAGTTCAGAGTTACTAAATCAATTGATTCCTTCCCTGATCACATCATTGAATCTGTACATTTTTTTCAATCCTTCTTGATATATTTGAAGTATGCAAGATACAAATGTAGAGCAGAAAATGAATGAGTACTAAGAACTGTGAGGGATTATTATGTTTTAGTAAACTGAAAGGAGCACAGGCTGTGCTGGTAAAGTCCATTCGAAAGAAGACTGTCTTGCACAGATAACACTCTATGAACAGATCTTCAAATGTTTCTAATTAACTCCTTTTCTAAACTTGATAAAATTATTGAATTCTTTAATCGCTGTTGGGTGTTTCTTTTTCATTGAGGGTGGCACAAATATAATCTCAGATTTTTGTGAATGACTTTCATTGTACAACTTTGCTATTTCCTACAAATAACCTGTGGCTAGAACTGCACATGCCCCTTGTTTGGTCTCAAGGTTATGTATTATCATGTTGCTAGGGAAAAATAAAATGGAAAACAGCAAAAAGCACAATGGTATTTCTCTCAGAAAGCTGTCATTCATTCTCCTTGAAGAAGCAATGGCAATATACTTTAAAATCAATGGTTGGGGATTTTTTTTTTCCTTTTTAAAATAATTGATAAGGGTTGTAAGCTCCATTGTAAGCTGGCTGTAGGAACTATTCACATATTCATCACATTCTTGTCTGGTACTAATAGGCCCTGGAGAAGCAGTAAGTGAATCTAGGAATGTTTGATGTCAGTGCTCTTGAAATGAATCAGAACTTTGATCTAAACCCTGAGCCTTTAACAGGGATTAATATTAAAATGACACGCTGAGGGAAAGTTGTATGATTTCTCTAGCCATCATACACTATGGCCACTATTTAAGTATATGTATTAATGACACTACAAGCAGTTAATGTATCAGTGAGGTCAGATTATAGCTATGGACTTTCCTAAGACTTGGGCTTACCCTGCAGTACAGAATGCTTCCTGATGCTGAGGACTGGCTTCTGACTTCTCTTACCCGCAGTTCCTGACACTGCTTAACTGGTTGGGAGCTTTCAGCAGAGTCAAGACGTTCATTAGACCAAATCATCAAGCAATATTTCCTTATGTAGTCTGGCTGCTTTTCATTTTGTTCACTAAGGAGATGTGAATGTAATCCATTCTGTAATGATGCTTTTGAAGTTCTTCTTCTAGAGCTAGCTGTTTGGTCTGTCCAAGATACACAACCATTAGCTAATCTTGTTTTGATTTAGTAGTTCCCGTGACTTCATCAAGCTGGCAGGGATAAAACCTTTGTTTTGCAGTTTAAGGATGATATCCCCTTCATCTTCCTCACACTTTTTTCATCAGCCATGAAATCTTTGACTTACTAACCCCTGAAGAATTAGCCCCTGAAGAACATAGCCAGCCTGGCCCTTCAGTCAGTAACAGGAGAAAGCTGGGACATTTCCAGCCCCCCTACACTGGAGGAGAACTCCAGTGGCACTCCTGTTCAATTACAGCATGTGAGGAAGGGGTTGTTCCACTTTAGATTCTCAAAAATAGATCTCTGAATGTAAAAGTAATTTAGCTCTCTAAATCATTAGATGTCTTAATTAGAAGTAGCAAATTTTCCAACATTTCTGTTCAAATATGCCTTGATCCTTTTGCTTGGAAACCAGTTACAGGAATCAGTGTTTCCTTTTTTTTAATTGTATAATTTATTTTTTTTTTCTCATGACTGACCTTGGTGACAAAGAGGTTAATTAATGTTAATTCTGATAAGCTTTCTTAGATATAGATTCCACAAAGAAAGGGGTTGATGCCACCACGTTATCTCATGTGGATCCCAGAAGAGCTTGTCAGATGATGAAGTCTGAGTTGCTACTGATCTGTGAGGTAAACACAAAGGTAGTAAAAATATTCACACAAAAATTGCAGACCTTAACCAGTCATCCTCTGCCTTCTTTTCTACTCTTTATGGCATATGCGTTTAAATGAGGCGTTTCACCATCCTACTTTTCCTGCAGTTGCATGTCAGCTTTGTGTTTTTGCTACTCAGAAAGGGGCAAATGTTTCTTTCTCACAAGTGAGCATATCAACCTACTTAGTTGAAATTTTTTCTACAACAGCAGAATGTTGTGGAATTTATGCACAGGACTTAGCAACAGTCCTGTTTCCTTAAGTTGTTTTTACTACTAGCTGTACTTATTATTGCCTGGGTTTTTTACAGTGTATATGAAATAGCTTACTTTTTGTCAAGTCATTGTCACTTCTAAAGCACCTAGTGTAGTAAAATGTAAATGCTGTATTTCTTGTGGATTTACAGAGCTTCCGCCTTTCTACCTTTGGTACAAGTCAACAAGGACTTCTTGCCTGGGATGTGGTTTTAAAAGAGTGGATTATTCTTTTGAAAAGCTTTGATCACTGCAGTCATATTGTTGACCCTTTTATCTTGCTGGTACATTGATTTTAGCCAAAGATTGCCTTTCATGAAACTCTGAACTTTAAAAGCAGCTCAGTTTCAAGGAAAAATATTCTGTGAAACATCTGAAAGCTCAGGTTTGATCTTTTTATGTGCATATTACTTCTGACTTATTTTCTGTGGGACGGTTGTATAATGCTCCTGCTTCTAAAATGTGAATTATTCACTGCCAGTGTGGAAAAAACGGTGAGAATTTAAATGTGTATGTAAATAATCACAGAAGTCGACTTTGAGTAGTGAAAGATTTTTTTTGTTAATTAGTTAACTGGGCAAGCCATCTGTCTTGATGTTATTATAGATACTGAAACACATAATTCAAGGGGTGAATATGTGTCATATGTAATCTTAAATAGTTTTCCTTAATGTCTATCATTCTTTGGTATTCTCTAGAAGTTTCTCAACTGGACTACATAAAACACCTTATATATTTTTGAAAATGTGTTGAAAGAAATACAAGGAAATATGTGTTTGCCTGGAAAGCAGGACAAAGAAAGATTTGGAGTGTGTATCACAAGTATTATTACTATACAGCATGATTTCTAGTATAAGTGGGATATTAACTAAATATACATAAGATAAGAAAGCATATTTGAATTCTGTGACTTCACTCTACTCATGTGTGTGTTTCTGAGTTTGAAGCTCTAAATTTCATGCCATTGGTGCTATCTAACTATTAGCCTTATTATGTAAATTCTAGCAGAGCATAAAATGGCAGGAGAAAGCCTTCACTTAAATTTTGCTCTCCAAACAAAATAAATCTGAACCAAGTTGTTCTGCAAAGGCACTGCAAGATTGCAACTCCAAGATGAGGTGTGGAAACCTCATCTGAACAGCCAGCAAGGAAGGAAAATATCTGTGTTTAAGTAAGCAATGCTCTAAGTCAAGGTCAGTCTGTTCTCCCAGAGCACTCTTGTATTGACATTTATGTTCTCTCTAAATGCTGTATCTCAGAAGTCTTCATTTTAGGAGATATTCCCAAATAGTAGCTGAATGTGATAAATATATAGAGCTTTCTGGAGCACTGGAGATTTACAGCCTATAACAAAGTATGTACAAATTAATGTCTTGATTTAATATTTATGTATAAATTCATATTCTTGAGATTTTCTTTTCTAAGAGTGTCTTAAATGTTTTATATTTATTCATGTCTAGAATTAAAGGAAAAGGATTCAATATTGCTTTACATTTCAATTGTCTAAGGTTCCCTTAACAATGCTGGATGTTAACCATTTGAACAGAGGGAAAAACAAAACTTTATGCCATATCTAAGTCTTGCTGTTAAGCTGTATCAGTTTCTTCATTAGAATTAATATGTAGGAATTAAGATAAATTTTCCCTATCTTAATTGGATAAGAATCTGTAAAAAATGCGTGATTCCAAATACAGTTGAGACATCGATTTCTTCCATTATACCAAGGTAGTAATTGAAAGGAGGATCATCTATCTTGTAGTCGGAAAAAAAAAATAAATGCAGCCTAAGATTTTTTTTTAAATTACAGCTGATAGTGTTCTTTTTTTGGTGGAACAGTAAAAATCAGTTTTAATTCATTTATGAAGCCAGTAGTAACCTTATTGGAGTGTTCCCACTCAAATAACTCTTTAAAAAGTGGCTCTCACAATTACAAGATACTACTCACAGACAGAAATATTGGTTGTTTTGTATGTTCATTTTGTTATAATTTCGTCTTCCAGTCTCACTCTCTGAGCAGTTAAAGTTTCAAAAGCCAGTGTATTGCTAAGCAGTACGTGCTTCTCTAACTCCTTCTTTATCTTTGAGTACATTTGTTTGCTTTCTACATTTAATGTCAGGCTCAATAAGCCTGTTTTTGTCAGGAGGTATTCCAGTGTTCACTAGTGTTTTTTCTGGGAGTTTTTGGTTTGTCTATGTTCTTATATTCATATCTGCAAGTTTGTTTTCTGTTCATTGTATTTGTAACAAATTAATTCATTTCTGCAAATATGAGGCATAGGTTAGTTTGTCAGATTATTTTTTTAGGCATTAGCTGTTTAACAAACTAAAGCCTTTAGACTCTCTCTGTGAAAGCCCATGAAATCTCTGGCAAACTCATGTTAAATTATTTTCATGTCATAGGATTTTGCCTGTTAACTGTGCCAGCATTTAATTTATTCTTAGTTACAGAATCACAGAATACTCTGAGTTGGTATCATCCAGTCCAGCTGTAAAGTGAATGGGCCATATGGAGATCAAACCCTCCAGCATTCACTAACCAACTGAGCTAAACATTGTTTAGTGCTATAGACAACCACATTTAGCTGAGGTGCACTAAATCTAGAAATCAAGCATACATTTCAAGCCAGTCTTGTAAGCACATGCAATTATATAAACAGTAGAAATATGAATGATTTTCTATAGAAATTAATCTCACTTCCATAGAACCATACCTTCAGATGGGTGGGATAGCATTCCTGGAGATGCTATCATAAGTGCATATCTTGTGATAGAAGTAGAAGCTATTCTGTATTTGGGTTGTGTGCCCTAATCCACATTCAGTTTGCAGAGCCAAATTCCTAATTTCCAGAACTATAGGATAGGTGACTCCTACAGAACTTATTATTTTTCTCTGCTTAGCCTAGGCAAATAGCATATTCAGTAACCATAAGCCTAAAGTGTCACACAATTAATCTTTCCCTACAATAATTCATAGTCAGTATGCAGATAAACAAGAATGTTAAAAAAGAGTTTAAAAGTGTTACAAAAATGTTGAAAGTTTAAAAAAACATTTTTACTGCAGATACTATTGAACTCTACTCAGATTCAAAATGCTGATGCCAGACTTGGAGGAAGATGTGAAGCAGCCAGGTGTAATGAGGTGGAGGCAATGTTTTGCTGCTTTTTTGATGCCTATATTTGTTAGTAGTGAAACATAAGGATTCATTCTAGTCAGAGTTTCTCACTCTGACTCCCTTAGCAATAATTCCAAATATGTTAGATTTTGTTGTTTGGCAGCTCCTGAATACTCACTATTTCCATTGTTACTGGACAAAAATTTATGGTGCAGAGAGAAGCTAAAAAGGCTATAGAGTATTTTTATTATTGCTCAGCACAGTGCATGTGACTCAGAAAAGGCGTGACTGCTGTGCATTCTCGCTATCCTCAGCCTCAGCCTGATTCATCCAGACTGTGGCCTTTTCACCTTCATAAAATATTTATAAGTCTTTTTATTGTGTACTCAAGATTTCTAGGCCAGTTATTTCCAGGAAAGCACATTTTAAATCAGAACCCAGAAAGCACTGTCAGAACATAAGTTTCTCATACCCTAAACCCACCCATTAGATTCTGCTGCTGCTAAAAGTCCGAAGGAGCTGGAAACTGGACCTCTAGGGACAACTGAGTGAGGCTAATATCCCCAGCTGCTAAGAAGCCAGCTCCTGAAGCAATGCTGAACTGATCTCCTGGTGATCATGGTGAATAGGCAACCCCCTTATGCATCTGATCTGGGAATGCACCTGGTCTCGGTGGTGTTTCCCAAACAGCTGGATGAGGTGGAGGAAACCAGAGCCATGGGGTAAGGAAGCTCATACCCACATCTGTCCTGTTAGCACTCATCTACTTAACACTAATTGCAAACATGTCCTTTTTCTTTCTACCTTAAAAACAGGGAGGGTTTTTCAAAGGACTCCTTTTCAAGGAGATATGTGGGAATTTTAGGTGTAAATTCTTAAAAAGCTTTTTGTAATTGTATTGACAGTACACTCCTGGAACATCTTTGAAAATACTGTATTCACTTCATGCATAACTAGAGAATCAGTTTTTGAAAAAATAATGTTCTGAAGGGAAAATGGGGGCTCAAAAGTTTTCTCCTTAATTTTCTAAAATTAAGGGGTTTATGTTTAAAAAATAATTCTACAACAGTCAGTAGCACACCATACTGTTTATATTTAGGCTTTCTTGAAGATTTTAAAACTCTTTGATGTGAAGGTTATCTTGTAATTGAATGTGTGTGCACAGTACATACTGAAAGAAATTCTAACTCTGTCTACAAAGGAATTGCATTTTTAAGCATTTCTTGCATGAGTGAGCTAGGACTGTGATGTTATTCAGTCACGCTATTTAAACTCAGATACCAAATCAATGAAATCTCCATCACAATTCTAAGCAAATCTTGAATCCAGACAAGTAACAAGGCTAAAGTCCAGTAAGAAAATACCGTAAGTGGAAAAGTTCTACTGCTGTTGAAATGTTAACAGTAAGGAAGAGTTACAGATCATGAATTTGTTTGTCTTGACAAGCAACTGCTGCCAGTAAAAACAAGACAGAAAAGCAGTGCTTTGACTGACAGAAGCTGACCTCTGTCAGTTACTTTGTCAGAGAAAAAATGGCAAGATGTCACTGTGATCATGAATAGGCTCATAAATACTCAAATCTCCACCTCGTATTTTGAAATGCTCAGATTTCAAACACATATGAATTAGTTTGGTAAAATTGAGTTGTGCTGATTTCTTGGCAAAGGAGTTGATTACTATATTATGCAAAACCACTAGAGCAAATGTATGTGAATGTTTCCAGAGCTCCAAAAGGTTAAACGTTATACTGTGATGACAGCAGCTGGGGAGACAAGCTTGAATTTGTGCACAGTATAGAGTCCCAATTCTGTTCACAAATTTACGCCACTGTAGGGTGCAAGGCATCAGGTCTGCATACAGCTACATTGTTGTGTGGCTGTGGGAACACTTCCTCAGTTACCTGGTGCTTCAGTAGAGTTCATCAAAGCTGTTATTTCTATGTATGAGGAAAGGAGGGAAACAAAGCTGAAAGCAGTGGGAAGCCTGTCACTGAATTTGTCTGTACCACATCATCCATGTGAACTCAGTCTGCCAAGAGTCCCAGGGAAGTGGGCAAGGAGGCAGAGTCTTTTTACCCCTCCACAGAGGGTGCTACTGCCTGCAGGTGTGGTTGAACTACTGGGGAGGGGATTAACCCTCACAGTGTGAGGATATTTGGATCAGAATTGCAGCAGGTTAGGCTATTGGATCAGGCACCTGGGGAGTGAATGAGTCTCTTTGCCAGACTACAAAAGAAAAAAATTGTTTGGAAGGTTACAAGAATTTTACAGTGTTAAAAGCCTAAAAATGTAACTATTATTCACCAGTAAAGAAACTCTGTTCAGAGTAAAGGTTGTCTTATTTTGAGAGAATTTCAGAGCCAATAACACACCGAGGAGGTGATTAATGTGTAGTTTTTGGCAGGATATGAAGGGCTTTGAGTTTTAAAAGTTTGCAAAGAAAATCTAAACTGCTAAAACAGTTATGAAATGCAAGTCAATGTTGATGGTCTTTAACAACACCATATAACTTTTAGACATTTTTTTTTTCAAATACCACTGCAATACAAGTGGGTCTTAATGGAATTTTTATTCTGAAAACTGGCTACTGACTTATGCATATGCAGGCATATATGTTTACAAAAAAATTCCCAACAGACTATGCAATTACCTTGTTGCACTATGGGGAAAAGAAGAAAGGTATAAGAATATGCTGATAATAAAGAAGAGAGGTTTAAGAAGTGTATTTGTTAGGAGCTTTACTGAATTTTTAACCATGTGGCATAAGGCTTTCCAAATAAATTTTAGCTTTCGATCAAGCCTCCTAGAAAATTAGTATGGTGTCTGAAATAAATAGAGGTATAATCTGATTCCACAGTCAATTTTGCAGGGCTAAAAGTACAAACAAAAAACAAAGGAACAAAAGATGCCCAAGCTTATTGTTTCTTTTACTACAAGTACCAAATAGAATAGCAAAAATATTGCTTAATGAAAGTGTTGAAATACATTATGACATTTCTGAAAATCAGGCCCAAAAAACGTGTACATTTGCTAGCTATAAGTGAGCCATATACCTGCTAAATACATACTAGATACACATAAACACATACATACATAGATTACTGTAAATGACAGATGCTGTGTACATTCTTTCTTTTCTGAAACTGGGTTGCAACCTTACATTTGGAATTAATGCACACAAAACAGGTGTCACCTTTGAAAAGTAAGGATTAAGTTTAACAGAGATAATTTGCTATCTCTTCATCAGTTTCTGTATTAATTCAGGAAGACTACTGTGGAGATTATAAGAAATGAAGAAGCATGCTCAGGTTATGCATATTCTGGTTTCTGCCTTGATGAATGCAGTCTTGATTGCTTCCTAAAGATGCAGCAATTCATGTGTTACCACTTTCCAATGTACAAACACACATAAAATGGAGCCAGGAAAAGTCTAGAAAAACCTGGAACTCATTGATAAGGGCCAGCTTTGCATTGAAATTAGTTTTCATAAGAAACTGTTCATATCTGTCTGCCTAGTTGTTACAAGCAGTTAATCTCTTAAAAACAATGGTTGATATAATTTTAATTTGATTGAATTAATATTATTCATTGCATTACATAATCTTATATGGTAAAGAACAACATAGAATAGCATATATCTGAGACGTTACCCATCTTTTCACATAAAAATATCGCCACTGTATTTTTGCATGAGGGACAATGTCAGTGGAAGAGGTGTGTTCCCTGGCAAGCCATCTATAGGCAAAGGATATCTTAATTGAAGAAGAGGAAATGGAAAAAATGTGTATGGGAAAGACTAAGAGCAAATGCACAAAGGGTGAAGGGGGAGCACTGTTATCTCTGAGGATGAGAGGAACAGATGTATGGGTATATAGCTACTCAAAATTCTAAAAATAATACACACACATTCATAAAGAGAAGCAAAATATTAACTTTCAGTCTGTATTTTTTCTGCATAATTTTCTTCTGGTTTTTTTTTCCGGTCATAATAGCTAAGAAAATGAAGAGGGTAGAAAATCCAATATTGATATTCATTTAGATGTAAGAGTCTTGTTTCCATGAAAAATGCAGTAGATGTATCAATAAACATGCTAAAGGTTGTAAGGATTATAAAGAAAATTTTATAAGTAACTTGATTTTGAATGAAGCTTAAGATCAAGAGATCAATATAGACCCTTGTATCTTCAAAAATAAGCATACTAGAACTTCAAATATTTGACCTGTAAGGCTGATTTTCAGAAATAATAAGTTGAGTTTTTCCAGCTTCCATTGAATTTAGCTGGCGCCCATTACAGAACTGAATTTGATAGAAGAATGCAGATGGAAAGAGAGAAAGGACAGACAGAAAAATCATTAAAAGTCTAGAATGGATCCCAAAACTGAATAATCATGTGCTTTTTTTTAACTAAATATTATTATCTTACTTGATGTACCAGGTCAAGTTCTTTTGTTCCATCACGTATCCATTGATAGTCTGTGATTCTAGCAGGAGGGAGAAGTAATGTATCAGATGAGAAGACAGGGAAGAAGTTTTTGTCAGATACAGCTGGTTTCATAAAATAGAAACTGAGTGTCTGAACAGAAGATTAATTTTATGACTGACATCTACCTGAGGCTGTTCTTGTCTGACATGACAGAAACTGTAGAAGGAGATGTGTGTAAAGATAGGACCGAAATATCAGGCCATGTAAATGTCATAGTGGTTATGCACTACACATTCCATCATGGGAAATTAAAAGGTTAATGACAATCCCTGTTTTCCAAAGCAATACACTTTCCAATTTTTAAATGTTTTGTCAGCAAAAGGAAAACAATGTCCAGGGGAACATGGGAGAAAACAATAAACCCTTCTAACATCTGTTCTGGTTTTTACTCATGAAATAAGCCCGGGAAGATGAAACGGATTTGAGAATGTTTGCTGGGTGTGCTCTACTGCAGCTCAACCTCAAGGGCACAATAAACTTAGAACAAGTGCTTAGAAACAGATCAAAGATCCAATGAATTATTTTGCATTTTTAACCTCTGACCAAAACACCATATCCTGAATACTGCTGCTGTTAATTGGAGAGCTTAAAAGATAAGTGGCATACAGGGACAACCATTGCCATAGGAAAGTAAAACTGTGTGATTAATTATGGCATATTCCCTTGTCTATTCAATATGTTTATGTAAAATTTTTTTTAAATTCTTTCAGCAATAATATTAGAAATTTTCCCCTATTGAGTAATATTTAAATTCATGAATATGCAAATTTGAAAGGTGAGAATGTGCATAAATATCTGTTGAGCTTATTACTACCTAGGTAAAAGAATTAAGCACAAATCTCATTGAAAGTTGTTCACTTACATTTTTCCCAATTTAGTGGCAAAAGTTAAATTTATTTTGAAATCTAGGTCCCTTTTGAAGAGGTCAATACTTAAGTAACTCCATTTTCAATTTACACACTGGTCTATAACCCAATGATATTTCTTTAAAGTTCATTGAAAAGTCAATGTGTTCTTTGCAGTCTGTCTTGAATAACAAGATGGCTCTGGATCAAGATGGCTGTCTGTTATTTGCTGATGAAAAAATGATTTGTATAAATTGATACAAAATATTTTGAATTATATGTATTCAATTTGATGACTTTTTTTGTTATTTTCATATGTTTTGGTGTATTTAGTTACCAAAATATGGGAGATTCTTTCTAATGGTGTAAGAAACTTAACAAAAGAGGGAAAAAAGTGCTACTGAGTTTTAATTCCGTGAACTGAAATTGAAATTCGTATCAGTTCAGCACATTTCAACAACCAAATACAGCCAAATAGTGGATAAATGCTTTTATTTGCATGTATAATGGTTTCCTTAAGCAATAACAGAAATGCTACTTTATACATATGAAAATCTTAGGATATGAATTTGATTGATGCAAATAGGCTTTTGTTATTTAAATTAATAGTCTTAAATCCCTTATCTTGTATATTGACAAGCCTGTGTCTCTGACCAGAATGCTCTTCTTTCTGTTGGTTCAACCATATACTCAGTGAAGTGGAACTAGGAACTTGAAATTCACTCAAAATTTCAGGATGCATTTATAAGCATTTACCTGCTAGTAAGAAAGTGTTATGATCTACAAAAATCTAAATATTACGCTATTACTGGATTTAAAGAGAAAAATTAAAAAAAATGGAAGGTGATTCCTTTTAAATCTCATTGTGGTCTTTGTTGTTTTTATTAAAAGAAAAGCCTCTTATTGTCACACCTGGATATATGACCCATAGCTTTAGATTCAGAAGAAATTCTGGTCATAAATACTTTTAGCATCAAAATATGACTTCTAAGTCTATATTTTTACCTTTCTAACCTTTTGATCTTGCTTTTTTACAATACATGGTGATGGACATTTATACCTGTTAGTTTGGTCTTTCATGGCAAATATAACAATTTTAGAATTTGCAGTCACATTATGTAACAAAAAAGACTAATACTCAGAGACTGACCTTTATTAATCACCTGTAATTTGTCAGCTGGCACTTTAGGGTTTGGTTTGTTGGTTTGTAATTTTTTTAAAATTAAAAAGTCCTACTTAATGCAATCAGTAGCAATTAAAAGAATTACATATGTAATTTTGCTTTTTTTAGCATAAGGTCAAGAAAAAAAAGGTGATGCCATTTCATTAAAATGTAAATATGTCAAATGAAATTTAGATAACTGAGTATTAATGATTTAATTAACAGGATGAAACCTTCCTAAAAGCAAAGAGAAGATTCATTAATACCAGTCTGAGCACAGGTAATAACTGATTTCAATGGAGAAATACTGTCTTCAGTAAGAAAGTCTTTTCAGAAAATCCTGAGGTTGAATATATAATGGTTTATCTTTAGTGAATATATTAATGGGAAAATAAAAGGCTGAATAAAATTGAAGGAAAACTATCAGCTGTATCACAATTTCAGATTAGGCAATTTAGATTTACTTCAACAGTTTTTCGAAATAAACCTTTGATATGTTTCATGAAAGAAAAGTGCAATTTGCTATTAAATTGGTCTATTTACATAAGTTTTGAGAGGAATAACTGTTCTCTGTAAAAAAGTAAGCACTTGTACTCTATATAGCTCTGAACATTAATGATTATGTGCCAAATACATCTAGCAAATACATTTCTCCTTTGTAATTCCAACAGAGTTGCTGTTGCTGAACTCAGAGATGAATTTACTTCTGTGTGCTTCAAGATCAATAACTAAAACTACAAGAGATGCTAATCCTTAAACACTAGTAATTAGCATAACAATTTAATATGCAGGTCCTCAAAACATTTGTCTATTTGTCTTTTAATTCTGGAGTCACCATAGCAGACAGGCAAAAACTTTAAACTTTGTTGGTAAAGCTAACCTGTGTGTTTCAAAACATCTGTATGACTGCTTAAGCATTCACACTGGTCAGGTTGTACAATAGCTGTTACCAATAGTTGTTCAAATGTGTAAACATTTTTACCCCTCTTCAGTTTTAGACACATGCAATAGCATTTAACAAAGTTTGGATCATTTTCTTAATTTTATCACTTGAACCCATTGAACAAGTGAAATCAGAATGGCTATGAAGGAGTTTGTGCACAGGCTGAATCAGTTGTATCCACTGCAGCTTTCCAGGTATCTGAACTAAAGCATAAAGCTGCAGTTAAAGCTTTTCATAAAGCTTTTTTTGCAGCCAGGAAGCTGCATGTCTAAAGCAGCATAGTAGACAGAAGCAAACAGGTCATTTATTTAGCATTTAAATACAATTTGTGACTCATATAGGCTTCAAAATCACGAAGGTTTTCTCTATAATGTCATTAACACATCAGTTGTCTATTAGAATCTCTGGGTAGTTTGGTACAATTGGCAACTTTCCTAATGTTGTGACACCGACTTTTGCTACCTTGTGCTATGCCACTATTTTCCTTCACTTGTTATGATCCACAGTTGAGTCCCTCTCATTTGCAGGTTTGATTTATTAGAATAGCAGCCTTCACATAACATCCTAGAAAAAATATAGTTCTGTTGATCTGGCATTGAACAGGAAGATGGATTACCAATGTCCTACTGAAGTTTGTTTCATGTCTATTCTAAAGGCATCCTACCGCATTCTCCTAAAAAACTAGCTTCCCAAGTCTTGGATGGATGCACTTGTAGCTGGGTTAAAAACTGACTGGATGGCCAGGCCCAGAAAGTGGTGGTGGGAGCCAGTCACTAGTGGTGTGCCCCAGGGCAGAGTGTTAGGGCCAGTCCTGTCAAATATCTTCACTATCTGGACAAGAGGATTGAGGGCACCCTCAATGAGTTTCAGAGGACAGCAGCTTGGCTGGGAGTGTTAATCTACTGCAAGGCTCTGCAGAGGGATCTGGACAGGCTTGATTGATGCCAGGACAATTGTATAAGCTTCAAAATGACAAAGTGCTGACTCCTGCACTTGGGTCACAACAACCCTAGGCAGTGCTACAGGCTGGGGCAGAGTGTCTGGAAAGCTGCCTGGTGGAAAAGGACCTGGAGGTGCTGGTAGACAGATGGCTGAACATGAGCCAGCTTATGCCCAGGGTGACAAGAAGGCCAGTGGCATCCTGGCCTCTGTCAGAAATAGTGTGGCCAGCAGGACCAGGGCAGTGATTGCCCCCCTGTACCCGACACTGGTGACGCCACACCTCAAATCTGGTGGCTAGCTCTGGGCCCCTCACTGCAAGAAAGACATTGAGGGGCTGGAGCGTATCCAGAGAAGGGCAATGGAGCTGGAGAAGGGTCTGGAGGAAAAGTCCTTTGAGGAGCAGCTGAGGGAGCTGGGGGTGTTTAGTCTGAGAGAGGAAACATCGGGGGAACCTAATCGGTCTCTGCAATTGCTTGAAAGGAGGTTTTGGATGGGTGGGGGTTGGTCTTTTCTCCCACTTAACACATAACAGAGTGAGAGGAAACACTCCATTGTGCCATGGGAGGTTTATATGGGGACAGAGTTTCATGGTGACAATGGCAGTGCTAGGCTAGGGGTTGGAGTTAATGACTTTCGAGGTCTTTTGCAGCCTTAATGATTCTGTGGTTCTCTGTCTATATTCTGTGTACTTAGGACTGCCATGCTGGATTAGACCTCAGGAAAGATGTAAGTGAAGTAGTACCGTGGGACTTGCATCAAGAAGAGAGGGTATGGGAGTTCAAATTATTGATTTCTTGAAAAACCTGAATATTTCCTCCTATGATATAGAATAGTATGTTAAACATTATCTATAATGCATTCTGGACATTTAATTTATCTTGTTGAATAGTAAAGAGCTGTTTAAAATTGGGCAGTCATATTATGCCATTTGCTTTTTGGAGTCCATTAATAAAATAAAATGGAAACAAACAGAATTCTAGGGAATTCTTCTCACTTGCAGGACCACTGGATTAGCAAGGTCCCAAGTAAAGCTATGGATGAAGAATTTTCATTGGAAATACAGAGATATATGTGGCCTATGGTGCTTTGAGGTTAGGCAGCCACTGAGTGGCAATTCAAAGGACATTGAGCAGTGAGATGTGGGAGAAGACTGACAGGGAGCCTTCTGAAGTACCTCTTCAGTTATTTCAGCAATATTAATATCTTGAAAGCTTCTCTATTTAGATGAATCAAAAATCCTATGGTATCGGAAAAAACACATTTGTGCATTAGATCTCCATTTCTCTTTCATAATTTTGAAGGATGATCATTGCTAGTGCAATAGCAAAAACATAATTTATTTACAATGCCAATGAAGAAGTCTGTTCCTAGTCAGTCCTGTGAAAATAAAATTCGGCCAGACCAATGTTCATAAACAGAATATTTAATTTAGCTCTTTAATATTATATTCAAACACACAGAGACTCAGAAAACACTCTAAAGAGAAATCATCCAATGGTACAAAAGTTTGTCAACAAATTATTGTCATATTAACTGCTGCACACCTACATTCATCTAAAATAAGAATATGTTTTCAGGTGTTGTATGGCTACTCCTTATGAAGTTACCACACAGCAGTTACCACATGTTGGCTCATGGCTATTGCTAGATTCTAGTAGTATTTGTTGATAAATATTGATTTTTCTAGTGCTGGTGTCTTAATAGTAGCCACTGAAGTTATGTAAATTTCTTAGTCTTCTTTAATCAGCACTGATTAGAAAGATAAATTTTAAATTAACAGTAAAGCTTTATTGCATTTATGTTAGGTCACTAAAAATTTCCATAGTCATAGAGTTTCTAAAGAATGCTTATTTCTAACATAACTGTATTTTGGAAGAGTATTATTCCAATTGTTCATCTCTCAATATGCAGGGATTATTATTTAATACATTTCAGTCAAATAGTGGAAAGAGCAAAACTCACTGACACTTCTGAGACCTCTATTCACCAATATCTTTATTATAACAGTTTCTCAGATGTAATTGCTCTGAAATTCATTTTCTAATCCTACAGTTTCAATTGTTGGCTAAAGATTGAATTAGGAACAAGAGCCTAGATACTCAGAGGATTCTCTGAGGGCTTGGACTTAGGTATTGCTGTTGTGTTAGCAACTACGCAGTACTTGTGCCTTTGACCTTAGTTTAATTGCAAAAGATGGTCTGTAATAAGAATTTGTATGAAATGTAAATAAATGTCAACTGGTGTATTAACAGGCTAATTTATTCATTAGAACAACAATAGCAAAACAAAAGTAGTATTAATTAATAAAAACCAAGCATATGTTGAGGCTGGGAAAGCACTGTAGCTGTGTGGCCCCTCCAGTAAGTATTTTGGCATACAACTCTGGCAGAGGAAATGCAAATGAATAGGGGGAAAACCAAACTGGAATACTGCTACTGGGCTGTCGGTATGAAAGTTTCTCAGTGATCAGACTAGGGGCCAATTTAAGCAATTTTTTTTTAAACTGGCACAGAAGTGAAATTCTGAAAATTCCAGTGAGCAAAACTGGAGGACACAGCAGATAAAGGAGTCAAAATAGCCATATAGTCAGAAGTGAATCGTCTTGAGGATGATGATTTGCTCTTTTATAAGAAAACTGCCTTAAGGATTTTTTTATAATAATATTTCACTGTTCCCTGAGTTGAAGTTATATGTGAAAGTGGTTTTATCTTTTGAAAAAGTAAACCAATTTTCCATCAGTTATAATACTGAGTGGTGAGGTTGAGGAAAGATGGCTGGGGATAAAATTAGAGAAAATTGGGAAGTTATATTCACATCTTAACAGAAGTTATAATGGTACAGGAATTATGGGGTTGCTACTTTGTGGATGGAATGCTGCTGGCATGCTCAAAACCTATTCCATGACAATTCCCCATACACACAATCTGCAAACATCAGCACCTGCTAAGGGGCATGGAATGGAGGGTGCAGCAGAGTGGGGACACTGCAGCCAGGCTCAGTCGAAATCCTTGCAGGGAGGGGAGCTCAGTGGTGCTGTGCAGCTGAGAACCCATGTAACACCTGTCAGTCAGGGGAGAGAGGAGAAGATGCCTTGTTGCCGAGGCAGCGACTGGGCCAATATTGCTCTCCTCAGAAGAACTTGATTTTAAATAACCTAATTGTAATAATGATGCACACCTCCATCCCAAAGGTACCTTCCTCCAAGGTGCAACCAACCTTCACTGGGTGTGTGCTCTGTATTTTATGGACTGTACACCCATCAGTAACAAAGGTATGTATGACTAGAGTCACTCAAGCTCCACCTAACACAAAGAAATAGTATAAAAGTAAGCTGAGAATGGGGAAAAGTTAGGTAAGACTCCATCATAGCTACTGGGATCAGCTGATGGGCTGAATCTGTCTTCTCCCCTCTGGAGACACCTGTTGGGTAAGAATCATACTCTGTGCACACTGAATACTTTAACTGAGGATTGGAATTGTCTGTGTATTGCTTTGAATACATTTTTGCAGCCAGATACCATCATCATCAATCCTTGAATCTTAACCTGCCACAATTTTATATAACAAAAGAGTGTGATTGTGTTGATGTAAGTCCTTCACGGGTGCTGGCAGTCACCAGCAGCAGGCAACATACTCAAATGAAGTGGAATATCCACTGAGAGGTCCTAAAGTGGGAAGACCTGCTGAGGGCTCTCCTTTACGCTGTTGGTGTGTCCCCAAATAAGTCAGTCAAAGTGCCCTCTGATCCAGCAGGACTGCTCAGTGAAGGTTCCCCCGGCAGGATGCTGACAGACTGGTCAGGCACAAGGGTCTCAGCTTCCCTGGGGTGCTGACAGACAAATTAGACAATAAGGGTTGAGGAAATCTCCCTTTCCACATGACAGAGGACTTTGTAGATCCTTGCTATACTGTTCAAAACACACAAAACTAGAGGATGATACTGTCCTTCCTATGTGTTTAAGGAACTTATGAATAGAAGAGGTATGGGTCCAATGTGATTAAGTTATTACTGATAATAATAATCCAGAAAAAACCCCATTTTAAAACTAAAGAAGGAATAAAAGGGGAATTCTGTAGAATGGGAATAGCCCATAATTCATAGAAGAGCAAGTGCACTGGGTTTTAGTGTGCTTAGAGCCATGAAAAGAGCAAACCAGTATCTAAAAACTTAGGGGACCAAACACTAAACATAATTTTCTTATGTGTAATTTGTGCATACTTTGTTTTCTAGCAAACTAAATTGAAATCAAGACAGCTAATCTCAACTGCCATAATTTCTGCTACTATATTCTGCTATGCAAAATTAATGAACAAAATAACTAAATAAGGAAGCACTCTAAATGACCTAAGCAGCACAATTATACCAAGACCCTTAAAGTGAGATAATGCAAATCCATCCTGGAAATATTTGCAATGTGTGCAAAATATGTGTGAAAATGAAAGCATATGGCTATTTCTCACCAAGTACTCCTGCTCATAATACTGTAAACAGTCATGAAAATATGGAGCAGCAAACATGATACATTGTAACAGATTTTGTTCAAAAATGCATAGAAACGAAGCAGGAACTAAATTTTCAATAAGGCGGAACTGAGAAATCAAGGTACATGGATTAAATATCTAAGGAGGTAAATACTCACAACAATAGGCACATTCATATAGTCTAATATATCTCCTAAAAAATTATATCAAGACCCGTTCCTAGACATCTACATGCATAACACTCATGGGTTTTTCCAAACATATTGTTCACTCACTGCAGAAAAAAACCCTTCAAATTTTAAGAAGCACAAAAGTTATACAGAATGAATAATAAGGTTAATTTTTTTTTCCTAATCTCATCTGCATACATGCTCACTGAAACATAATACCAGATATTTGGGGTTTAATTGTTTCCACTAAAGCACACACTGAAATCGCTCAGCTTTGCTTGGTTGGTGTGTGTGTGGGGTTTTGTTTGGTGTGGTATTTTGTGTTTTATTTTGATTCATGGCTATTTTGGGCATCACAATATAAGAAGGAATTAAAGCAATTGGAGAGCATCCGAAAGAGGGTCATGAAGATAAGAGAAGGACCTAGAGAGGAAGCTGTATGAGGAATGGCTGAATTCATTTGGTTTGTTCAGCCTGGAGAAGGGAAGACTTATAGGGGAGGGGAGAACTTACAGCAGTCTACAACTTCCTCACAAAGGCAAGAGGAGGGGCAGGCACTGATCTGTTCTTTCTAGTGACCAGTGACAGGACCCAAGGGAACAGCAAGAAGCATGTAACTGTTTAAACCTAATGAGCATCTGGGAAAATTCCTAATCACCTTTACTTTGCCTTAGTTTGTCCCTCTATAACTGTCTCATTAAAAGAATTGCAGGTGAGGTTTTGTTGGATTCCAAGCTTCATCATCTGACTTTATCAAGCTTTATATGAATATTACTCGAAAGATAATATAGTTACTCAAAAAAAGATGATAAACATATAATTTATCTGCTTAAGCTGGTTAATATTCTCACAAATTGGCTGGACAAATATTGAATCACTAATCAGGAAGCAACACAGGTTTTGGTGAAATAGCATTATTCCTTATTGCCCATGGAAATAACTAAGACATGTAGAGATCCAAAATCTAGCAGTCACAAAGAAGAATAAAAAGTGGCAAATAAAGGCCCCTTTTTTCGACTGTTAAACTGTTTCTGTCACACATAATTAGTGCTATATAAAAATCCATTTAACAACAATGTCACTGAGCCCTGTCTAACAGATCCTTCCATGACTGATAATGTTTCACAACTACATAAAGATTCAGGGACGAAAGCAAATTTGAAGCAGTCTAATCACATAAAGAGTTTCTCAATCTATTCAGATTAATTTCCCAGAGTGTTGCTTCTTATGCTGTCTATTTCTCTGTAAGCCTGTTTCAAACGCTAATATACTTAATACATATTTGCAATACCTAAGAAGTAATCTTGTCCATTCAAAGTCAACACATACTAATTTCCTCAAGACTCTTGAACACTTTATAGTGCTAATTATGTCTATTACTGTCATTTACTTTGAAATTATATGAGGGCTCCCTTCTGAAACAGAAATCCCCAATTTTGCTTAGTAATGAAGAAAGTTCTATTTCAGTAAACCTTTCTGATCAAATGGCTCTGATTTCATTTAGAAATAATAGATTTACTTGTAAAAAGAATGGCGACACATATGTTTAATGCAGATAACTGCTTATCAAATTTGTTCTAATTAGACATTTTTGTATTATAGGATTAATGTAGACGCTTTGGGGACACTGCACAAGAAGCATATGTAATTCACAAGTGAGATCATTTTTTAAAAGCAATTTTGCATTTTTTTCATGCTGTTTCTCCAATGTATATGGGGTTAAATATAGTACTAAAAAACATCAATGTCACTAGAAAAAAGCTGAGAAACCTTTGATTCTAATGAAGTTTGAATCTGATACACTGCATATGTCTTTGTACATCTATGAATTTGTTCATCTTTTCATGAATATGAATCCAAATTCAATCACCTTTTTGTTACAAAGAACTAATTTACATAATTGTGCACAATAGTTTCCATTGTGAAGTACCTTGGAAAAAAATGAATTACTAGAAAAACAAGCCTCTTCTTCCATTAGTCTGAGAACTAGACAAAATGGCTTTACTTGAGGTTTTGTTTGCTTGATGAAGACACAGCACATTTTATTTACAGTTGTGTTCTCATACCAAAGGCAAGGCTAAAAATGAAAGTTCTAGTCCTGATCAGGTTGAAACATTTAAATCCTGAGGAGAATCTGCACTTAAATCATTATAAGTATCTTTTAGTTTTGTTTTGAGTTTATTTTTGTCAGAGAAAGCTAATTCCTTTTGGTAAGATAAACATGAGACAATCTTGTGTTATATGATGCCATGGGGCTGATGTATTTAAGATCTTTCTTTGCTCTACACTGAACTGTAAAAATACTTAAAGCTGATGTAAGGCCTAGTAATCATCTACATCAAAATCACTATAGAGAAGAAAAGGTGGAGGGAAGACTTGATCTTTCAAGAATGCTAAAAATTACAAGAACAGGGAAGGGTCACTGGTTTTTCATGCACATTTTGGATAAAACTGAAAAGCTTTATGAAGAATTGAGGAATTTTATCAGAAAAAAAAATCATTAACTGCTTGCTTTTAGGAAGAAGATGAAAGAGACGAAGAGAACAGGAACTGAGTGGAAGGAATCCAATTCTAAAAGTCACATCACAGTAAAACAGAGATTTAGGAAAGGAGGACAGATGAATTCAGAATATATTATATGCCTTCTATTTGTTTTTGTTTTAGGTCAGGGGCTATAGTTAAAGGTACAAAGCTATGACATTATTTTATATGTACATACAGTAGTTTGAAAGAAAATCTAAGGAAGAAGATAAGAAGCAGGAAGAGTAATATTGAGAAAATTTTTGTGAGAAACCCAGAGCATCATGGTGTTATACTGATAAGAAAGGGTGAAAACCATGAGAAATCTGATCAGTTAGGTTTTTTTAGGATATCAGAAATACCTATCTTCTAGAAGAAGAAAAATTATAGTGGAAGACAAATTTTAAGAGAAATCAGAGAAAGCAATTAGTGATTTATGCAAGTCACCTAAGCTCCGTAACTCTTGGAGGTATGGCCGGACATTTGATGTGCTCAGGTATTAATTCATTACTGTGTAATAACAAGAAGTCTTCCTGACCTATGTTGCATGTAAACATTCACAGCCTGAGCCATTTGCTCAGAGCCTGTTAGGTACACAGGTAAATTATGTACATTATGTACATACATTATTGCATACAAACTACATACATACCTACTCAAACCAGTCTGATCCCCAGCTGAGGACTGTTGTGGTTCAACCCCAGCTGGCCACTGAGCACCACACAGCTGCTCACTCACTTTGCAGGTAATGAAAGCAGTCGCCGGTTTGGCTCCAGGATGGAATGCTAAATCCAGTATGACTGCCAAATCGTGAGGCATTTTAACGTACTTAGCTTATACCACATGAAGTCTTAGGGAAGTCAAGGTGACTCTTCGTGAGATAAGTGCTGCTAGTGATGAATAAGGTCATCACAGTAAACTGACTATCTACATGTCACTTTAAAAATAATTCACTTATTATTAGAAAATAACAAGATCACACCAGCCTCAAAAAATCTGACATTTGTGTTGAAGAAAATGACAGTAATTGGATACCAACTTCCGCTGCAAAGAAGGCATTACTTTAATATTAGTTATATTTTATACAGATATTAAAAATTGAAACAGTTGATTTTACTGACAGCAGCTAAATCAGAAATGGAAAAATATATTAGCATAAGAAGAATATTCTTCAGTCTAATAAAAATCTAAAATAATAGGACATGGAAAAAAATTACAAAAGTTCCTAAATAAAGTGATAAATGAATCATATACAAGAAAAGAAACATATGTAAGAAAATAACTCGATGACAGAGAAGTATTATCTATCTTAATTAAAAAGTACTGGAGGTAATATGTAAAACAGCTTAGATTTTACCTAGCTATTGGAAACCCGGCAGGACTTATGAAGTGCATTTTTCTATTAATAGCAGTCTGTAGAAATATCAGGAAAAAATGCAGAGAATGCACATTTCAGATCCGCATAATGACATCCATCACATCCCTGTAGGGGTACTAGAAAGAGATGTTTAAGTTGTGTACCAATCTCATTTTGCTGATAACACTTTTCATCAGAAAAAATGAAACAAATGTGACTTTCAAAATTTAATCATGAAGGACAAGGACACTGGATAACAGTAACCACTTTAAATGTCTCAGGAACTTGCACTGTAAACGTGCATGTTATCAACTCGAAGGCAGACCAACATACTTCAAGGCAAACTACCCAGATTATTTTAGTTCTTGAAGAAGGACACACAGTACTTTAAATCTATTATACAGGTTACAAAAGAAAGGTGTATTCTCAGCATCACATAAATATGAAACAGTCTGAGGTAAAAAAAAATCCTGTAACCAGAGGCCATTAGATTGCTTTAGCTGGATGAATAACTCCCAATAGCAAAGCAAATATGCAACATTTCATCAAAGCTACGACATCGCATTGGTAATATGCCTGAAAGAAACATTTACTGTACAAAATGATATATTGACAACTAATACTGAACAAAAGAAATTACTTTAAAAATACATCCTAAATTACAGAATATTGTTTTGCAATTGAAAGATACAAATGGATTTGCAAGAATACTGACTAACGTGAGAGAATAATTATGAAGATCTTACTAAGAAAATCAAAAATTAGTCACTGAGTCAGAAAACCTAATTGTAAAAATGACACTGATACACAGAATAACAATAATGTCTTAATACTGATGAAATACATATTACAACGCTTCAATACACAAGAAGGGTCAAAAACCACATTTGCTTTTCTAGACTTGCAGCTAAATGGAAAAAGAAAAAATACTTACAGCTTTATTCTATTGGGGAAAATTCCTTGAATAGAAAATTTTATCAAAGGATATTTCAATTATTTCAAATATTTCCTTTTTAGGCACACACTTTTTCCTATACAACTATGAAGTCAGGGATGGACGGCTATGAAAGGAGTCATAGACAAAGTGTGAATACATATTAAATTCACGTATAACCATGTCACTATCAGCATGATTTTTGTGCATGTTTCCTTTACTTAGGCATGTTTTTACAGACATTTATTCAACTGCTTGGTCAAGAAAGAAGGAGAGAGACTTTTTTATAAGAGCATGTAGTGACAGGAATTGGGGGAATGAATTCAAACTAAAAGGGAGGTATTAGATATTAGAAGGAATTGACTTGCTGTGAGGGTGGTGAGGAACGGGTTGCCCAGAAAGGTTGTGGATGCCCCATCCCAGAAGGTGCTCAAGGCCAGGCTGGATGGAACCCTGAGCAACCTGGTCTAGGGAAAGGTGTTCCTGTTCATGGCAGGGGGGGTTGGAACTAGATGATACTTAAGGTTCCTCCTAATCCAGGTCATTCTATGATTCTATGATCCTATGATCCTCTTCCACCATTGAGACTGTAAAGTGAACAATTAGCTCTGAAATTTACATATTCATCTAGTTCTCCATCTGATCTTTTACAGAAAGAGTTTTGATGGCTTTTTTATAGTTAATTCATACATAACCATTGTTATTTCTTTCCATTTCATGATACTATTATACTGGTCAGAGTAAAATATAATCTTAAAGAGAAATTTGACAGATTGGGTGGTTTTTACCTTCTTCCTTCTATATTTCTTAAAGGAAAACTTGTGTCTTTGACACCTTGGGACTAATGCAAACTTGTCTGGTTCAGACAAAACTTTCTGACGTCTTTCCTCAAGCTTGAACATTTTTGTCTTAATTCCCACTACTACTGAAGATATTGAATACACTGAACAAAACCATCATACTATTCAAAATTAAATGTTGAAATGACAGAATGAATGTGTAAAAAACAGTAAATTACTTAGATAGATATGTCTCATTGATTTTCAGTATGAAAGTACTAATCCCAGTATATACCTTTAATTCCCTTAGAATATCAGACCACACTCATTCTTGCTATGAAGACAGAAAATTTGGTCTCTTGAATGCATAACTAGAAAGCAGTATTTTACTTCAGAGGATTGAGCTTTTATCTATAACACTGCAGTATTTTTATTTCCCAGAGTAGCTTATATATAGAGTTATAAAAGAATTTCTATTGAATAGTGGTTCTCTCCTCATTCTTCCATCTGTAACAGAGGCCAGAACAGACAGAGGTGTTTAGGAAAAGAAGAACAGAAAGAGAACAAGTAAAAAAGTATTTTTTACCTAGTGCGTGCTCTCAACTTCTAGCACTTTATCTGGACTATCATTATGCAATTTGAAAGGCTATCTGAGAGAAAGAGTAAAGGATATGAAGGCAGGCTCTTCTCAGTGGTTCCTGATGACACGACATGAAGCCCTGGGTACAAATTGGAAAAGTGGAAATTCTGACAGAAAATACAGTGAGGGTGGTTGAACACTGAAATTGATTGCAAAGAGATGTGGATTCTCTGTTCTTTGAGTTGGTCAAAACCTAAATCCTAAAACCTATCTGGACACATTCCTAAGCAATCTGTTCCAGCTAATCCTGTTTAAAGCAGGGTGTTTTTCCAGATGACCTCCAAGGGTGCCTTCCAATCTCAGCAAATCTCTGATTCTGTGATTCATTTACTCAGGGATAGGAATATTTATGATATCCACAAAAAATGCCACACTGCATATGGTGTTAAGTGCACTCAGAAAGCAAAGCCTGTGTTACTTCTTGGATCTATGCCCAGAAGTAATAGAAGTCTAAACTACACCCCTAAATATGCTTCTCAAGCAGAAATGTACTTCCTAGTGTATCAGTGACATTAGCAAAGATAATACACTTTGTAAAATAAGAAAAATAGCAGTTGGAAATTGATATATAATAGTACCTCACCAAAATAGTTATTTCTGTGCTCTCACTTGAGTTTAAATGTAAAAAACCCCAGTGCTCTGCTAAAATTATAACTGATTTCCTTTTCACTCACCTGTAGAAAAACAGTATCAAGGTAAAAATGCCTAGTTCTGTGAAAACCTGGTAAAGGTAATCTGTTTAAAGTAAAAAACCCAAATGTTATAAGTACATACTATGGACTCATAAGATAAAAATTTCAAAGTGTATGGAAATCTAAATAGCTGAAGAAAGGCTAATGATGCATAAACTCCTTATTGGACACTTCAGGTGGCCCATCTGAGTCGGAGTTTTCCTGCTCATGTTATATTTTGCTGGCCATTACTTACTGTAATAGTAATGGAAAAAATTAATTAAGAACTGTTAGATCATGTATATCATTCATGTATACACTGCTGGAATTTTAAATTCTAATTTTTACAAGGGAGGGATCTACAGAACAGAAGGGCTTGTAACTGGGGAGTGTACCTGAGGATTCAACTCTTCTTCCTGTGTTGAGGATCTTCCATATAGCACTCAAATCCCCAAACTATTTACTAAAGTTCCCTTCCTTTGAATTCCTTTGACAGGAGACCTAAAACAGCTCTTGCCTTGAGGTCACTCCAAAACAGTCATAGATGCATAAATAGGCTATTAGTTGTCCCTTAAAAAAAACCCAAAAAAACAGTGTTTAAATATCAACATATTATGGAAACGCTTAAAAAGTAGAAATCAGAAGGCACATTAAAATGCCATTCAGGAACTACCATATCTGGTCTTGCTTATTATTTCCTGTAAAGATTGCCAAAATAATACCTGATTGTATAGAATATTCCCAAATTAGGATTTGATTTTTTATACACAGAATAAGAGATAGACTTTTTGTCCTAGACTTCACAGAGAGACAAGAGAGGTTTTGTTTCTCTTTTATAGAGCAATTAAGTGATTTGCTGTTGTATTACATTTTTTGATCATGTACAAATAGGATTAAGATTTTTTGACTTTCTGTTCTGTTCTTGATACTCTCTTATTTCCCTCTGAACTTTTTCTCAGGATGCCTAGAGGCATATTTACAGGTAAGTAAACGAAGAGCAAAAAATATTTTAGGTTTTTAAACACAGTTTTAGGACACTTTTCAAATCAAGAATCATAACAACATTAGTGCTTCTAATTTAGATAGCATTTCAGAAAGCTATTAGTATTAAGAAACTACTCTTAATTAATAAGTGCATTTTTAACACAATAGGCACTATAATTAGCTGTCAGTAGAAAATCCCAATTTTTGATAACAGTGTGGATAAAAAGATGAAATTGTGCATTGAGTCTTTTTCATGGACCAACAATTAAAATAAATATCATAAATAAAATTTTTAAAAAGAGTTTGACAGGAACACCTTGGCAACTCCAAGCAGCATAATCACCAATTATATCTCTAGGATCTATGTAGTGCAATTATAAGTTTCTCAGAATTATCTTTAAGTGATATATTTGTTTGGTGTACCTCAAAGAAAAAAAAAAATAAAATGAATTGCATTGAGCTAACAGAGTTATTCCATATTGAATTATTTTTTCTCTTAAAAGACAATTGAAAATAAGGACAGTCATCCCTCTGGGCAGTTTGAAAACACTGTGCCATAAGTTAGTAACATCACTAGAGAAATGGTAAGAAATAAAATGTGCAGATTTTTGATAATAAAATGACATGCTGATTGCTATCAAAACATCAGTCAAAGAAATAGTCTTGTCAGAATTATCACAAGAATTGGATAAGGAATACTGAAGATAACACACTTGGATTAAAGGTGAAAAAATGCAGATCTTGAAGAACTTTGTCTATGCAATCAGTTTAAAACAATTCAGTAATAGAAGTATTACATTAAAGGGCACTAAAAATAACATTTATCCTCTTTATCCTTGAAAACAAGAAAAAATGTTTGACTAGGACAGTTATTGTATGTAGGCATGTAGAAAACATTGGAATTAGTAATGGAAGTTTGTTGCATTATCCATTTTAGTTTTTGAGTATTAGCTAGTACATTTGATGGTATGTGATAAAGGAAAGAAAACAGAACACAGTAACCAGTCACAACAAATTTTGCTTTATCAGGACATATAACAAGAGATTTGATTCAACAGGGAATTTTCTTTCTTAGGAAAGCAACAGTTTTCAGGCTAGAATCAAAAAGTTTGGTTGTAATCATAGTAAATTGGAAGTAATTTCAGCAGATTATGGCCATTTTCTCTAATCTACCTTTTATCTGGAAAAAGACTGTATATATACACATTCTTACTCAATCTAGAAATTATCACTTTGCAATCAACCAAAACTCAGGTTTATCTAAAGCTGGCAAACAGTCAAACTTTCCTAAAGGAAGGTTTTTCTCAACATCTCTTTGAGAGTGTTCGAGGGCGTGCTAATTATTCGTTCGTGTCACTTGCTCATTACAAATGAGACTCTGAACTTTATGGATATTGGGAAGATGGAAGGATAATTCTTACTGCCCTCTTCAGCAGAGCTGCAAATAGAACTACCCTAGACTCAGAGGACAGCAGAGCAACTTTTTGGTGGCTTGTGGGAATAACACATCTTAGTATGCCTTTTAAATTTTTTAAGTACTTTTTAAATTATGAAAAGCTTTACACCTTCAATATTTAGAACAAGTTTTTGAAATCTGGCCTGGAGACAAGTGTGAGATAAAAAAAATAAAATGCAAAAGTTTTTCTTCTGAGAATCTCTTTAGGTTTGGGTGATGTAGTGTGAATTTAATGTCAGCTATCCTTTTGGTAAAATTTTGATTGCATGTTAAGATAACACATCAGGTACAATATCTGTCAAGACGTAGTCTACAAATAATTTGACAATAATCCCAGCTAGTGGCACTGGCTAGTTTTTTCTCAAATTCATTTTAATTTTGTTATCAAAGTCAAATTTCTGAAAGCTGAAATGTTACATTTAAAGATCTTGAAGACTGATGACCTTTTATGCCAAAAGTCATTTCTGGTGGTCTGTGTGAGAGCCATTGCTTTTACTCAGGAATAGGGATGGGAAAAGAATACATTTAAAATAATTTCAAAATAAACATGTATCAAATAATTTTTTATTATTATTTTATTTATTTTTGTTTAAAAAAGAGGTGTCATTTCCAAGGAAAAAAATGACATGGGAATAAAACACCTGGTGGGAAGGAAAGTTCCTCCTTTACAAATCAAGATCTGAAAAGTCATAGCTTTTCACATTAACAGCAGAGGAAATCCCCTAGACATCAGAGAAATCTGTGTTGCACTAGTATAAAGGAGATAGATAACAATTTGTTTTTTTTACTTGGGTATCTGAAAAAGACCTCATAGATTATAATATTTTACCTTAAATACTTGATCTGTCAGGGAAAAAAAGTTTTGGTATTGAATTAAGTAAATAATGAATTAACTAAATAATGAGTGTGGGCAAAAATGTTGCTTGCTATTGCGATGCAAATAATGATATCCCATACAATGTCACCAATTAATTTGTGGTTATAACCTAATTTATAGATCCAGCTGTTTTTCTTCTTTCTATCACCTTTATCATCAAACTAGAATGACTATATTCTTGATGGCAGCCAGGCAACCAAGGACTGTGATTTGGAGAGATTTCGTTATAATGCAGAGGCCACAAAAGACATCTTGGGAAACATGTGATGTTCCCATGCATTATTTCTTTTCCTCCCTTCTTGCGACCTGCAGCAAGAGGAAAGGATGAAAGAGTAAGGAAAAAAAATCTTTAATCAAACACCTCCCACCTGGAAGATGAGATACTGGAAGAAATGATGTTGTATGCAATGTTACAAAAGCTGTACAGACCTAAAATCAGCTTTTTTGTCCCTGCAGATTTTCTTGAACGTCTCTACTCAGCTGCATCCAGAGATGATAGAATCATAGATGATCCTGAATTAGAAAGGCCCCACGAGGACCATTGAGTCCAACTTCTGGCCCTGGTGAGGTGGGCATCATATGCTGACTACATCAGGAAGCAAAAATCCTTCTAGAGTTTGTATTTCACAAAGTTGTTTTTCAAATTAAAATTTAGTATTGGTTAGATAATGGAGAATTTGTATATTATGGCATTAACACTGACTACCATTTGAGAGTTGCAAAGATAGTAGCAGTGTAATTCCACTTGCAAGAATTCTTTCTTCAGGGATTGCTGAAACTCGACTGAATTCAGAAGATTTTCAGAAGAAAATGTGGCTTTTCAATGGAACATGTCAAATGTCCTACATTTTAGTTAGTTTGTTTTCTGCAGGAAGAGCAACCTTTAGAGTTGCAGAGTACTAACTGGAAAAGGTTATATACTCTTGACAGAAGCTTGTCATAAAATCCACTAGAATCCCAAAACAAAAAACCAGCTTGTCTTACACTTGACATCTGCAGTTTAATGCAAAGATGAAATCAGGTATTTCTGGTGATTGCCAGAATAGTCTATACAGTTGTGTACAGCACTATGGTGCTAGACATATGTCCCTAATTAAGGTCAAGTGCTGTCTACTTTTCATTACAAATGTTTTATAAGAACCCATAGAGTATAAGTACTATATGTTGTTTCTAATTTTTCTAGAATTATTCTTGGTTTTGTATCCATCCCTTTCTAGCCCTGTTAACCTGTCTTCATCAGGTACACTTTTACACAGTATTCTCTCCTGTGTGCTCTGAGTTTGCAAAAGTTTTGGTTAGGGCTGTGTCACCTCATTACCCATTTGAGATTTTTTCAGTTTCAAACTGTTTGCAAGACAACAGATTCGGCTGTATCTCTGAAACAACAGCAGATTGCGCACCAAGTCTGACATTATCCTGTATGCACCAGACCTGCAGAATATGTGCAGATCCATTGGGAACAGGCATCACCTAAAGCAACCCCTTCTCACAGAGATGAATGAGTGCCTTATGTTTGCTCTGTGTTACTCTTGAGAAGTCCTTTGCATCAAAATCCCCTCTTACACAAAATATAACTATGATAAAATCCTAAAGATCAGGATTCTACTTTTTTTTCTTTTTTTTACACTAGAACAATCAAGCTGCAGCACATCTGTATTCTTGACAGACAACTACTGTCAAATCACCTGCAAAACGAAGAGAGTTCATGAAAGAGAACACATTTTTCACAAAGATGTTTTTGGCCCCAGTGAAAATACAAAACAAAGACTGCAGCATAAAAGCACATAGGAAAATAAAATCTTGAGGAATAGTCTCAGACAAGCGAGAAACAGAGAGTTGGAGGACAACAAAAAGAATTCATCCAGTAAACATTCTAAACCAGTGAAATTGGTCAAGACAGTTCTTCAAGCACAAATTATATGGCAGAGTTAATGAGAGGAAAAGCTAAAAAACCCCAGGTCTAAAACCAGCGCTCAGGTATTTTGCATATGTGGCAATAATATAGAAATTACTAGAAAATTGTTCACAGTATCCATTTGTTTGGAGAATGTAAACCAGATTTTACTTCAAAAGCAGTTTCATAATAAGTACTTTTCACATGGAAGAGATAAAGCAAAATTAGAGATGAAATTCAACACTGAAAATATTTCTTTGGTTTTATTCCAGCTAACATCTTTGCTTCCTGGATAACTGCTTTTCTTTTAATTTTTTTTTTCCACTGTAGCAGACTTTTACCCTATTTGGCTTACATTTTAAGACCAAAGTTACTGTACCTTTCATTCCCTGATTGATATTTGCAAGCCAGCAGGTGCTAATGGTGCAGAAAAGTGCATATGAGCTTGAGAGAACATTGTTGAATCACAGCATGAAGCCAAAGATAATATGGATATATACACTCTAGTTTTACTGACACAGACTTTGAACTGTCATAGATTTGGATAACAGTTGGTCAAATATTTCATTTCAAGGAAATTATTTTTTTTTTGTGTGTGTGTGCCAAAAGAAAATATGATGTTAATCCAGTGAGACTTGGGCCCCATGCTGCTTCAAATAAGATTAAAGGGATTGCCTACCAGGGTGAAGTTCTATTAAGTTTATAAATATTCATTGCTATATTGAAAAGTTTAAAGTAGACTGAATTTCAGTTAATTGCTCACAGAAAGTAATCTTCTTATTTAAAAGAATACTGTTAATTAGATTTTCAAGGAAAAAAGACTGAGAACCCAAGATTTTTGTACAAAGAGAGGGCTTTAGGCAGCTGAGTTTTATGAAACACAGAAGTGATCAGATCTATTATGAGGGTAAAATTAGTTACTAGTTTAGTGTAAAGATACTTAGATATTGTCCAGTTACAAGATAGTATCAATATGTTTTTTAAAGGATTCATTGCAAATGAATTTACTCAACCAGTCAGGCCATACCAGACAAAAGTAAATTAGTGAAAAGACTTGACCTATGTCATGCAAAAACACAGACTAGAGTTGTCAGAGTAGAAAAATGATCTAGATTAGAGGGCATGCAATAAAAACAAAGCAAAACAAAACAAAACAAAGCACACCTCTGCCCTCCAAAAAACCACCTCCCCAGTATCAGCAGACAGCACGGCTCACACCCGTACTGTAATGAAGACGGTGGCTACAAAATATTGCCAGTACTGAAAGAGTTACTTGATGAGTGTGAGAACGATGTTACCAAAGCAGCATTTTCCTTACAATGTCTTGCAAAGTGCACTACTTTATCTGTATTTCAAGGAACAGCATTAACAAGCCATATTGTTGCAATTCAGCAAAACACAGGAAAATACCAGCGGTAATAAAAAGCACTTATATAGTTTCTTTGCCAAGAATTGCATATACTTAGGGAGTTCAAGGTTAGAAGCTACAATTTGTCTCCTAGTCAGTTTATCACAGGCTGCAATAATTGAACAGTTGTCCATACACAAAAAAAACAACCAAACAAAACAAAACAAACCCAAAACCAAACAAAACCCCAAAAAAACCCAACCAACCAACCAACCAACCAACCAAACAAACAAACAAACAAAAACAGAAGAGAAAAAGGCTGAATTTGGCTAGGGGTTCTAGGGGCTCTGCATGGGGAAATAAATGGGAAATGAACTAAAATGTAAAATGAGAGGCCACTAACGTGTCTCAGTAACTCTCCAGAAGAGCACTCCTTTGCTGTAAGAGTGCTGCTGTGAAATGGATTTTATCATGCTTTGGAAACATATTAAGCTACAATGCATTCAAGTTTTCTTTAGTACAACATTTTCTTTGCCAGACAGGCACTGTAAGAATGGCAACGGTGAAGTAAATAAATTCCTTCTTCTCATTAATTTCCACTTGTAGACAGTTTCAAAATAACATCTAGTTAAAATTGGTCACACAGGCTATGCTGGTAGAGAGAATCACTTTGATTATTTAAACCAAAGGTTAATCATCCTTTTAAAAAGGATGTTTCTTTTCACACTTAGAATATATACAAACTTGGCTTTCTGTCCTTAGCTCTTTTTTTCTCTTCTTTTTAACTATTCAAATAAGGCGGTCTTTTGTAGTCTATTATGAATATACTGAATGAAAAGAATTTTTAAAGTCAGTGGAAAAAGCTCTCATTAAGTTCAGAGGATTTGAAACTGCTCCAGAAAATCCTAGGAAGTTTTCTGACTTTTTTTTCATTCCTTCATAAAGTTTGTTTTCCAGTCTGCTGAATAATGAATATTTTGTTCAACATTGAGGAAAAAGGCACAAAATAAAACTGATTTGTTCTGAGGGGTAATGCATAACTACTTCTACGTTGTTAAAGTAGGAGTGAGCCCAGGAGATGAATCTGTAATTACATGGATTCAGTTATTTTGGTATTTCTCACAGCTAACAAAGTTCTAGATCTTAAGTAGGACAGATGATTGCCTCAATATGAAGTTGTGGTTTAACCCCAGCCAGCTGCCAAACCCCACACAGCTGCTCGCTCACTCCTCCACCAGCAGAATCAGCAAGAGAATCAGAAGGGTAAAAGCAAGAAAACCCATGGGTTGAGACAAAGACAGTTTAACAGAGAAAGTAAAAGTCACAAAACCAAAGCAAAACAAGGAATGAATCCATTCACCTCTCCCATGGGTGGGCAGGTGTTCAGCCATCTCCAGGACATCAGATCCCCGTCCCATGTCATGATCGCTTGGGAAGACAAATGCCTTCATTTAAAATGTCCTTTCTTTCCTTCTTCTTCCCCCTACTCTGTATTCTGAGCATGATGTCACATGGCCTGGAATATCTCTTTGGTCAGTTTGGGTCACCTGTCCTGTATCCTCCCAACCTCCGATGCAACACCAGCTTCCTAACCAGCATGATAATAAAAAAAGCAGAAAAACCTTGGCTATGTGTAAGCCCTGCTCAGCAATAACAAAAATATCTTTATGTTATCAACCCTGTGTTCAATACAAATCCAAAACACAGCATCATACCAGCCACTGTGAAGAAAATTAACTCTACTCCAGAAAAAAACAGCAACAGCGCACAAGTTGTCACATTCCGCTGTGGGAAACTGCAGGGAGTTCTTTTAAAGCAGATGTTCTAGGAAAAAATGAAGACAAACAAGGCAAATATTATATCTGAGAACCATTTATTGGTAACGAAAAGTCTGTTGCCCTACTAAAGAAGAGTAGAAAAGACAGAAAAGGAGGAAGGAAAAGGAAAAAGAATGGGGGAAGAGACAGAAGGACAGAGAGGGGAGAGAGACAGAAAAAGCAGGTGTTACCACCAGAACTTTGGAGTGTGTCATTGATGTCCAAGCATGAGTGCATGCTGCTCCTGGAGAGGTGCAGCTCCATGGGCACAGCTCCTGTGTGGAGGGGTGACAGATATGCAGTGAGTGGTGCTCGGGCAGGATGTGCAGGGCCCAGGACAGAGCCATGGGATCTCCATGGCACGCTGGATCGGTGAAGCAGGGCTGGAGGCAGGCAGCAATGCAGGGAGGCACGACAGGCAGCGGCTGGAGCAGGTGAGGGAGATGAATTGGTAGGGGTGGACACAAAGCTCAGAGGTGGTCAATGAAGCAAAGTCAGCAGGTGTCTGCCCAAGTGCCCAGCGGTGTCCAGCAAGAGGAACAGAGAGCAAGTGAGCGAGGGCAAGCCCCGTAACCTGAGAGTTACTTTTATGCCCCCCAGCTCCTCCCCGGGTCTGGCTCGCTGGCCAGAGACCATCAGCCGGGCAGAGACCATCAGCCAGCCAAACTCCTGACAGCAGTCCATTGCTGGAGACCTTTTGGAACCCGACTGGAGAACCTTTCTAGAGGACACACTGTCCTTGGCGGTCTGCTCCTCCTCACAGACACCGACTGCCCATTCCAAGTGAGACATGAAATGGCCGTCAGGAGAAGTCTCCCCAGAGAGGGAGCTTTCCTCCATCTTCTCCAAGCTGCCTCATGGACACGGCTTGTGGGCAGCCCCTCTCCCACAGACCTCCAGTAATCTTCAAACAACGTTGAGAAAAAAATCAAAATGAAATTTGTTCCTCGCACAAGTAAAGACAAATTGTTGCAGTCAGGTTTGTTATGCTTGGAGATCTATTATGTAGCGAACAAGTTCTGCATAGTTCTGAAAGCATTGTTTCCTAAATTAAGTTCCCTGAGAGTCTGACTTTAGAAGCAGCAAAGGAGAAGTCAATTCTCCAGAAAAACAATATGAAAACATTATATAATCCCAGTAGTTGATATTTCCCTAACAATTTTATAAGTATCTAAATTGCAATGAGATATCTCTCTGTTCTTTGAACTTTGGTTTAGAAAAGTAGCTATAAAACACTAATTTTAAAGTTTCTTAGCCAAAAAAACAAACCCTAAATCAGAAAGGTGAAAGGAAAAACAACCCCTTTATACTTTGAGATAACTATTCTTGTAAAATCAAAGATTGTATATGCATATTTCTAATTTTTTATTTTAAAATGGAAAAAAAGCCTTCTCCGTTCAATTATCATAAATTATACAGAAAAAAACCACCCTTAACATGTCCCCATCTTAGTCCTTTTTCAGTCTTGCCTCTGTCTAGAAAATAAATGTGCTGATTCTGCTGTCATAAAATAATTATAAACTATGACTCACAAAGACAGCTTTATACTTTGATCTATGGCACATAGGATGTTTTCTAAAAATGTAATTGTTGACCTTAAGTTGTAGAAAAGTGCATGTCTAACAATTTCTAGCTCTGTATAGGTAACAGGAAATCATGGTACGAATCCGACATTAATACATCTCATGGAAATTTCTTGTGGAAGTCTTTTCATGGTTCTGTAGAGGATATGAAAAATATTTCTGTGTGTATTTATATTAGCTTTTTTTATTTGCTCTGGTGAATAAGTTCAATTATTCACAAATATTGCTCTAGAAATGTAACTATTTTTTTTAGATTTTTATTTCATTCCATCTTGAAATTATGTAAATCTTACAGCCTCCAAACAAACTTTTAGTGTGCTGGTTTTGTGCTGGTAGATAATCTCACAGGCTTCAAAGCCTCTTCATGAAGATATCTATGAAATACTTGTGATATTTGGAAACATTGCTAACAATTTAAAACAATTTTAAAAAATTATAAATTTTAAAATTAAAGTTTTAAAATGAAAGTTTTATTTTAGAATTTATTTCTTTTTCCACAGCTGATCCCTTTTTTTTTTTCCATAAACATTAGAGTTGTTTCAAATGAGGCCCTTTCTGCATTTTTTTTTGTAGTTTCCTAGCAAATAGACATTGATCAGGAAAACTTCAGACACCTACACTTTATAGAAGTATTTCAAAGAGTTTGATTTCTTACTTCTCAATTGCTTTTGCATGCCAGTTTGGTATCATGCTGATAATGTTCTTGAAGTCAATACTGAATAATAAAGATTATTTTTTCACATTAATAATCAGTTTTTCCAGCTTAATGTGGGATTTCAAACCTATTGCAACCGCCGCTCGTTTGATGCACGTGTAATCACAAGCCTTTTTGCCATAACCTTCTTACATCTGAAAATCAACTTTTACAAAACTCAGCTACTTATATGGTAATATAGTCCTATGGCACACAAACCCCAACCCCTTTTACTTAATCTACGTAATTATGTCTCATTTAAAGGAAAAGCTTGCAGTTGGCTTGAAGTTTGAGAGAAGAGCTTATGAGTCTGAAATGCTATCTTTTTCCCGCTGATACATAACTGGTTCTCATTCATGACATAACAGTTCTCATTCATGACAAAGCTTTGAAAAATATAAATATGTGCTAAAAAAACAACACAGTTCTTTTCAAATGGAATCAAAAGAGATGGACTGGGATGTTCTTTACAACTAGCACTGCTGGTATGAATGTCGATGAAGGAATGATCATGCTAACCCCTGGGTACAGATGTGTTAAAAGCCATTAACTGCAGAGATACATTAAATCTTTAATAAACAATAAAAATTGCACATTAACAATTTTACATTGGGGGAAATTTAAAATTAATTATTTAGGAACATCAAGCATATTGTTTAAGTATTTAGAGCAGTCCTTACCTTAAGAAAGAGAAGCTCTTCGTGACCTTTCAACAAATTTTACACAAACTTACCATATCCTTTAAACAGTTTTTTTCTGATGAAATACTGCAGAATTATCTCAAACACACTAGTATTAGAGTACTTACTCCTGCTTTACTAAGTTTAGGTTGTGTGATATTTCTGCCTTATATATAAAGTGGAAAAAACTGGCAGACTGGTCTTGAAGTTGTATGTGCTCCAATCACTAATCTTAGAGTTGGAAGCAAAAAATCAGTGTCTTGCTGGTTTTGAATTAACACAATACTTTTTATTCAAAGTTGATTACTAATCACTTGGCAGAAATTAAAAATACATACCTGGATACTGACGAAACAACAGACTATTTTTTGGGCCAAATTTCTGACATTAATTTCTTTCAAATGTTAACAATGAAAAATAAACTGCACCTCACAATGAAGCCAAATGTACTGCCAATTTCTTTTTAATTAAAGGTTATAGAAACTGAATATAATTTTCTCTGTAAGGAGAAATTGGGTGGAATTCATACAGGCTTTGAAGAGAAGTGACATCTGAAGTAAGACTTAACTGCAGCACATTCTGCATCTTTCAGGTAAGAACATTACATAGGAGTAAAAAAACCACCATCTGTTTGCAGCCAGAAACAATTTCTGACTGTAGATGTCACAAAAACTGGAAAAGTAACTGAACATGTCCCTAAGGAGCATCATGTATCTCAAACAAATAATAAAATAGGACACATGCACTTTGGTGAAGTACTAAGTATTGAGAACTTCTTTTGGAGTCAGGGAGAGAGGTAGCTCTCAGAACTCCTGAAAATAAGATTGGCTAAGGAATTAATTAAAATTATGCTAGATTATTATATACAAATCACAGTTTTATTTTATCCTGAAGCTTTTGTGTATTACTTGGCAGTGGTCAATGACTTTGTTCTTGCATCATTATTTACAATTTTTTATTGTACAGTGACAAGGGACCCTATCAATAATCTATAAAAGTCAACAGAAAAAGAAGTCTGGTCTAGGAGGCAAACATTGAATCAGTGTTTATTACACATAACACACACATAGTGAGGAACTGACCTAAAATCCTCAATTTAAAAGACAAGGAAAATTCTGCTTCATATATTAAAAAAAATGTAAAGAAGGTAATCTATGTTTCCAATACATACTTACTTTCTTTTTTTTTTTTTAATTTCCTTTATTTCTTAAGCTGTGCACAACTGTGTTGAACATGATCATCTAAATATGGAACATCTGTCATTAAAAAATATTTAAAATGAAATAAAGTATGAAACAAAGTCTTTTGACATCTGATGTATTAAAAAATAACTACAACTTAACTTTTACTTTTCCATATTTATAATAAAAAAAATTTAGGGATGGATATTTAAGTTTAATAACCTAAAACCACTTTCAGCAAGTTTTTGAACTTGACATGAAAATTCTTCGAAAAGTGGGAAATTATGCAATTTGGTTATATTTTGAATAAAATAATAAAATTACATAGAACACGTTTTTGCCCCCTGCAGCAGAGAAAAGGAAATCTGTAGTTGCAGATCCAGATAGTTCAAGATACCAAAAAGAAAACAGCAGCAACAGTGAAACTGAAATTTGTAAAATTTAGTAAAGTGAGAACAATTTTAATAGTGTTTTCTATGAATTGGGAAGAAAAAATTTCCTTCTTTAAAATGTACAATGCTCATTAAAATTTTACCTGGATTATAAGGGTGCTGCATGATATTCAGGTGCTACAATGTTTAACATATTCCTCCATTATCTCATAGTTAGTATGGTAAAACAGAGAGAGAAAAGAGCATCTATTGAGCAGCATTTATAACTGAACATGGTTTCTTATAAATAATGGTCAACAGAAAAAAAAGAAACCTTATTATAAATGTTCAAGAAAATATGAGGGAAATGCATCATATATAAAGGAATTAAAGACATGTAGAGAACAACAGATTCAGATTTGTCTGGAGATCTACAGGTGAACTTAGGTTTTTTAATTTGGAAATTCATCATTTGAAGAGATAGGTCCTAAGATTTTTAAACATAAGAAAATAAATACTCTGGTGTTTTGAAAACTTTTTTTTTTCTCAGTATGACTTGAGAATAAGATCTTAGCAAACTTACATAGTAAGAGGAAAGAAAAACCCCACAACTTTAGATATCAAAGGAAAACTACTTTGGTGGACCAAAACCATGCTTATTCATTCATTCACGTCATTACGTTTTGATGACTTCACATTTTCATACCATATTTTTAGGCCATGATTATGGACTTTTCAAAACTTCTTTAACAATGTTTTAGTTTTCTTTCACAGGAATGTAAGGACCACCACATGTCCTGATGTCTTGAAAGAGAAAATTATTCTTTTACTTGTGATGGCATTATAGAAAGTGGATTGATATTTAAAAAAATAAACAAAACATGGTGAGTGTATTCCTTTAAACTGAAGCCAAATCATACACTCAGTATTGATGTCATATCAGTGAGTCATGTCTTATAGGACTTATGATTCAAAAGTGAAATTGTGTTTTCACATTCTTATTTTAAACTGTGACATTAAAGAATTAGTAGTTTTTTTCTTTAGGGTGAGGAGATTACAAGACAATAACTCTGGATTTTCTAGTGGAAAATAAGGAAAAATATCCCTATGACTTTGAGTCATAAAAGCAAAGGAGCCATTTCTGAACTTTTTTCCAGTAACATTATTCATGCAGAGTATAAGACATTATGCTGTGGTATAAATTTCTATTTTACAGCCAGGACAGATTTGTAAAATATAATTTTGCTTTCTTCATTTAGAAGAAACAAAACTTATCAAAAATCCATCTAAGTCTAATGTATCAAACACAAATGCTCAAATCATCATGATTTCTAGCTTAGTGACAAAAACATTTTATTCCAGCTGCCAGAATGGATTTTCAATCCCTACCGATCCTCTTCAGTACTGCCACTGAGACAAAGAAAGATGATTTTATTCAGCTGAAATCCTTGGGCTCCCTTTAAGGTACTAGAAAAGTATTAGTTGCAGTATTTACCAGTAAAAAGGTAGAGGAGGAGATATTAAAAAGAAGATTCTATTCATGCAGTTAAAGAAAATAGGAAAAAAAAGAATACAAAAAGGAGAAAAAAGGCAATCTTAAATCGCCTCTATCAAGGAAAAAATAGATTGCTTGTGAAAGAAACAGTCAAAAAAAGCTTTTGCATAGGCTTTTCTGAACAACACCCCCCTCATTCTTCAAGATTATGTTTGCTAAGTCTGATAGTGAAAAATTGAACTATTCCATAATAAAAAGGCCAGGTATTTTTATCAAATGAACACAAAAAATGGTGTCAACTTCTGTCTCTCTACCTGTCTTGCCATAATTTGCAGAAACACAGTAGTTTTTGTCAATAGAGTACAGCATTCACACTTGCTTAACACATCCCAGCAAGGGTGGTGTGAAAGCCATCTTGCTCAGGATGAATAGCTGCAGAGAGCGCAGGCGAAGAAAAACCTGCTCCATGTTCTTAATGTACCAAAATCACAAGAAATTCTTAGGTAACTCGACATATTCTATTAGTGTAGTGTTGGGATGCTATTGATAGATACATAGAGAGATAACAGCATTTGGGGCCAACGTACTTTCTTTAGGCTTTTTGTACTGCAGTAAATTCTCCGAAGCTTTTCCGGTTTTATCTCCACTATTGTCATGCATGTCATTAAACTAAAACAAAACAAAACAAAACAAAACAAACCCAAAAAACCCACCAAAAAAACAGGGGGGAAAAGAAGGTGATGGATGGTTCTGCTTTAATTGCTAAAATTTCTGGAATGGACTAATTTTCAATGTCAGGTCTTTACAATTGGGCCCAGGGAGCCTTTAATAGATTTTACCTACTTTCCAAGTATTTAAATAATGTAGTTATTACTTTAATGGCATTTTATGAGCAAATGTATACATATGTGTCAGTATAACATTTTAAATGATAAACCAGGACTTTATGGTAATTGTTGCTAGTTTTGAACAATACTGTAGGAGGTCACAGTGCTTCAAGTTAACTGTACGTGTGATTGCAGTGCTATGAACTCTGCCATGTAACGTAAATATTCAAGCAATCACTCCAAGATATGTAATGTTACAGTTATTAAGTCAACACACACTTACAAGGTTATAGCTATCAATCTAATTATTTAATATTTCTGATACCAACTGACAGCTATAAACATTAATTCTCAATTATCCTTGTTTACATGATGTGAGGATCTGGACTCAAGCAAGCAAAATCTTTTATATGTGGTTTTCAGGCACTGTGTTTTGTCTAATGGACTTCTGGTATTTAAAACACTTTAGAGCATTCCTCTCCTAAGTGCAACACTAGCATTAAAAGGTCAGAAAGCAGGTGAATTTGTAAAATTGCATGACTTCCCTCAAGTTGGTATTTTATGTACAAAATAAGTGACGGTGGGCAAGGAAGAAAACGAATATATTAAGCAATGTTTTCAAAAAATAATATTAGGCAGATTTTTCCCACCCTATCTTTCCTTTGTTCTCTGTTAGCTACTTTGAATTCATATAGTTTAAATAGCTTGTAAATATTGGTTGGTTATGTTAAATAATCTTTTACCATAACCACCATATACAGAATTAATGCTATCAAGGTTGCATTACTGTAAATGTTTCCCCATTGATATGACATATGATATTACATTATGTTAATTTCAAATATTTATTATATTTTACTGAGTGTTTTTACTTTTTATAGACATATTATTGGGATTACATAACATCTGCTGGTGTAGAATAATACAACTAGAATTCCACCACAATGAAGGTGTTTTTCACTAAACATATCACCACCTACTGTTAGAATTGTAGTAGTACACAGAGTAAAACTCCTTAAAAAAGGACAATCACACAAAACTACGACCCTGCTTTCCCCTACTTTATTATACCACATATTGTAACACCACATGCTGCTTTCAGACAAAGTATGAGCTTCTCCCAATAACCATGTGCACTGATGAATGAACAGTATTTTAAGTACTGCTAAACTAGCAGGCATTTCTGTGGCCAAAGACTGTTCCCCAGCCCTTGGGGGGAATCCAGCATCTTTATGAGAATACTTAACCAATGAGCCAAGAACTTAGTGTTCTAGACAAACAATACTTGTTCAGATAGATTATATGTTAATTAGCCAGATGGGAAGAAGATACAGACATGTATCTCTGTGGCTGGTGTGCAATAAACGTGTTATAGGGATGTGCCCAACCACAGAGGATGGAAAAGCATTTTGTGGAAATAGTATTAGGACCTGTCACTGTATTACTTTTCAGTTATAGCTGCAGTGAGAAAGTTTTGTGGAGATGTTGTTTGTGATTCCTTTTCGCAATTTTGTATATATGTAAACTTTGTTTAATGCAAACTGTGACACAGCAATGATATTGTCTGTATTTGATATTTGATTTGTTTATTTGATATTGGTTTTAGAAAACCTGAAATCTTACATAGATTTCCCTGAAAATTTCCTTAGTCCTTGAGCTTGTTCTTTTGATGCCATGAAATGCAGTATTCAGTTAAGATAGAAATTGTGTGATACTTAGTCTACCTTACTAGAAAATAAACATGCAAAATTTAAGGGCATTTTAATTCTTCCTAAAACCAATAGAAAACACAGAACATATGCAACATTTGCCCAAGTTCAAGAATAATTCTAAGAATAGAAATGAGGACTTCATTTTGCTTTGTGTCAGATGAGGCTTTTGTTTAGATAGAATCAAAGCCCATATATTCAACAAGACTTTACACTGAATAAAAATACGTAGATATAAGAACTGAGTAAGCTTCAAGTAACATTTCTAAAATAATGCAGTAGACAAGAAGAATTTCAGTTTGTTTATCAGCAGGTGTTACTTTAGATTGTGTGGTCTGATTTAACAAAATTGACTTACAGAGAAGCATCAGGTATGGAAGAGGAAAATGTAAAAAAGCATATGAAAAATGACTTATTCAACTCTAAAATAAAAAAAAAAGAAAAAAGGCAACTGCTTTAAGAATTCAACAAATAGAAAACAATATTTATGCAAAGAACACTTTTTGAATGTTCATCAAAAATCAGCTATAGAAAGAAAATATTAAATCGTCTGAGCATACAGGATGAGAAATACTGAAATAAATAACCTACTACTTGGGCACCATGTAAATATCAAATCTTCAATTAAAAAAACCAAACAAACCCTTGGTCTATGGCAACTTTGTAACATCAACAATTAAATTTAAAAAACACATTAAATTAAAACGCATATGCATAAATTGCATTGCCCTGAACTAGGTAGGAGAATAAAACTCCACATGAAGAAAGAAGTAAAACAAGGAACTGAATGGAAACAAAACAGATTGTGCTCCTGATTCTATGAAACATTTGATGTTAATATTGTACACCAGAATGTGTTCTAGAACAATAGACATATTTACCTTAGTCACTGGGGCGATTATCCAACTTTATGGAGTCAAGTTTATTAAAAATCTACAAGTATTGATATTATGGAAGACTTTTGTAACCTTTTTTATTTTTTGGACATGGCCAACCGAGCTTTTCACTATTTAGAATCCATTTTTTATTCCATTTTGAGAGTACTAAGATAATCAGTTATGCCTAAGTATGGATGATTTTTTTTAATAGTCTAGAATATTCTATGAAGATATTACCAAAATATGACCTGTCTGGTAATAGGAGTACATTTTCTTCTTAACATATTATGCAAATTTTCCATTTAATAGATTTTATAGTTTTTAAAAATGCCCATTGTTCATTGTTGGAGATAAGACGCTAAAGCATTTCACTGTAATGACTACCTTTCTTTTGTGACTTGACATAAAAAAAAAAGAATTGGCTTTAAAAATGTAATCTCTCTTAGCATTTTTTCTTTTAATTAAAAAAAAAAACAGAAGTCCAACACAATCTGTCATTGGATGGATTGGTTGTTTAGGGACATTTATTTTTCCCAGTATAAGGTTTTCTTCTGGTAGAGAAGAGAATAAGAGCTCTGACTAAGTAACTTGATGGGTGTAATGAAAACACAACATCTACAAATGATTAAATGAAATCTTATTTCATGTAAGTAACACAGGATTAGAAAGCCAATTTCTTTTTTAAAAAAGGTTATGTTAAAGGTTATTCTATTTCTTCAGAAGTCATTCTGAATTTTGCTTGATTTAGTCTCAATGGTCTGTGCTGCACATGATCTTAACCTTAAGATTTCCATTACTTTCCACATTCCTATGTAGCAAGTTCTCCATAAACAAAGGTCAAATTCCCCTCATTTATGGTGGTATCATTCTGGGAAAATAATGCTGAAATCAGTGAAATTACTTTGTAAACCAAGCTTTTAGAGAGAATATGAGAATAATTAGAATTACTCGCATGTAGGCAATGTTTCATAACACTTCATATGTTTGTATCTGCTTTATTGTCAACATCAATTTTGCTGGCATTGCATCTCAGGCATCTAATTATTTATTTTTAGACGATGGTCTTCATTGTGGAATGTGATATGAGCATGTGCCTTCCCCAAAGATTAAAATTTTAAAAATATCCTATCCTTTTCTATGTCCAAAACTTGAAGGAGCTGCAGTTTTGTGCAACTTATATAATTGGATTGTACTAATTGGATCGATAAGGCTTGAAGGGTTCACATATCAAACTTGTGCATTTATGTTATATATTCTGTTATTTGTCTTCAGTTAAGTGCAGCTAACGCTCTTAAAGCTCACAACAACACTATCTTATTTTGTGGAAAAAAATATCTGTAAACAGGGATACTAACCCCAGGTAGTGCTACAGAAATCACAACTGCAGCAACTGCAAACATGTCTGAATTTTGTGTATACCTTTTGATCTAATAGCATCATGTAATTCAGAGCTGTATATACAATTACATGTCACATATGCAGAGAACCTGTAATATTCTGATCTCAGAAGAAAACCATTATGTGATAAAAAGGTCTGTGTAAATAAATATAGAAGATGACACAGAGCATGCTAGTTAAATACATAGTTTGAAAACTGATACTTCAGGGACTGAAGCAATCCATAACAACATTTAATCAACAAAGGGATTATTTCATTAATTTTGTTGTCTCCTACTCTTTTTCTAATTCCTTCCTTTTAATTTTTCTTCACTCTTTTGCTCTTTCTTATGTATAAGCATTAACTTGGTCTTAAAAACATACTTTGATAAACTGAATTTATTTTCATTTAATTTAACCAAATAAAGCTAGTTTTGTTGTTTTGAAATCAATATGTAATACCTTTAGGGAGATATTTTCATTCCAGGTTGAAAATAAAGTGGCGGATTTTTTTGCATTATCAGTCCTTTTCTTCTCATGGTGCTGAAACTTGACTCCAGAGAACCTGCTAATTCTTATTTAGCTCTTTCACTACGCTGAAAGATCTCCAAAGATGACACTTATTGCTTCAAATGTGCACAACACCTTTGCACAGATGAAATAAGTTTGCAGTCAATGAGAACAAATTTACTGTGGCAGTGAAGTTTCCCTGAAAATACTCTGAAACTATGTTTTCATTTTTTAATAGACAGTATCTTTCTTATGAGAAAGGCCAATATACAGTAAATCTGTTAGAAAACATATTGAGAGTTTCTTAATCTATTTTTGAAGAAAATAAAATTATAGGGAACAAAATGCTACAGACATATACAGAACATGTGAGGATGGAAATATAACTTAGGTTACTATAAATAACCTATTACAAAATTTATATATTGAGAAGAATTCAATGTGTCAGATATTTTGTCTGGAACCTTGCATATTTAAAGACAATAATCCTGTTTGCTGATTTGTTTATTTATTTATAAGCTATTTCAATGTGAAATGAACTGCTAGACAAAGAATTTTAATGCACAGTGGATATAACACCAGGCTTTTACACAGCATTATTTGCATTCTTTATTTCCATTCTTTTTATGAACGGCATGCTATTGCATTTGTATGGCAGTGTGCATTCATACATATTTAAACCAAATTCTCTTGGCAGGATAATATAGAAGTGTCATTAATCTTACAAATTTTAGCGAGCAAATGACTTGTTTCTCACCTAACAATAACCATTAACATGGCATCAGCATGAAATGTGTTTTACCTTGAATACTGCTGTAAAGTTATCATCTCAATCTTCTGAACTGGTACAGAACCCTGAGGATTGATGGAAAGAAATACTAGAAAAAAATTAAGAGGACTGCTCCTGTTCTGCTCAAATATCGTGTTTGAACTCATGAATTCACCTAAATACTGACTCTCCTAGACAGGCATTTTGTGAGTGGCCAGAAGACAAATGACCAAGGTACTGTCTGAGCAACACCTTTTGAAAGCCCCTATTGCTATCTAGATGGTAAGCAAAAATTTAAGATGGCTGAATTAAAAAGAAAAAGCTTTCAACTTAAGACTTCAATGCCTCCGTTGTTACTTACCCCAATCATCACTCAGGTCTGGTGGATCATACAGTTCAGTTCTTTGTCTGACCAGACAACACGTCATCATGTGATATTGTCTGAGTGCCTTATCAGCAGTGAACAGATCTACTAATCTGGACTGATTCCTGTGCACCTCATCTTTGTGGGTCTCTCTCTTGGTGGTACTGGAAGGGGATTTAGAAAACAGAGTCGCTCTGTCCTACAGAAGTATTCAGAGGAAGTCTTCTAGGTAAGGCAGAAATTCTTCAGGAACTGCTTTTGTGAATAGGCTGTTAATGAGATACTGCTAGAAAATAGTTTTTTGTACGCAATCTTCTTTGCTAGGTAAACAAGGGCTCTATTTCAACTACCTCAAGGAAGCAGCACCATCACCTGTGACTGAATTATACAAAAGTATAAAACTAAATTTTTGTCCTTGTATATATAAGCTTTAACATTCAAGAGCAGATTTTTAGAAGAATCTCAAAGTAAGTAGAACCACTTGTGTAGCTAGGGCTTCTAAATTCCAGGATCAGGTAGAGTTTATTCTCAGCATCCAGTTACAGTGGGGGTTTTCCTGCTTCTAGTGTATGTGTTGTGCATCAGTTTTTGCAACATAACTAAAATTTGCCTGTGGCTTCCAGAAAGCCTTAGAAAACTTCAGGTTTGTGGCTGCAACATCATGCCTAGATGCTAATTCCAGCATCCACTAAATAATGTTTTGAAGAGTCTCAAAACCACTACTGGATATAGCTACTTGTATGTGAGGCCAGAGACCTGTGCTGGCTTTTTTGGAGTTGTAGTTTAGTATGTCCTCATTTTCCTTAGGATATTAATAATTCTTTTCTTTTTTCCCTAATTACAGCTTAAATCCGAACAAACTTCTTGAAGATAAGTTGTGTGCCACTATCTCCCTCTAAATTAGTTTTTTTCATGACCTTTTTTCTTTCTTCACTTACTCTTTGAAAGTCATTAGAACTGAATTGGACAGTTACCATTTCTTTTAACAGGATGTTCAATGTAAACACACAGCACACACTTCTGTCCACTTATGACTGCTTTGTAAGTTTATAAGGACGTTTAAAAGTGTTTTAGAAACATTCTAATCTGATGCTTTTGAAGGTACTGTAGTTATATGTGATACTATGGGCATAGGTTAAATGAACTAAGAATCTTTTCTCTTGCCTCTGACTCATAAGATGGAAAGAAATGGAAACTGTAAAGCTTCTGAAAGATTAGGGGGAAAAAAAAGAAAAGAATCAATCTACTTCATGAAGTTCCACACTGCTTTGTGGAAATTGCTGTTGACATTGCTGCAGATCTTCCTCTGCCCCTGGCCTGCTATATTACTCACTTGCACAATTTGTCCTTTTCTGTGTTATACCAGCTCTAGAGGTATACCAGGTTTTGGTCAAAAAGCAGAGTTCTTCTGCTCTTGCTATTCATATATATCCTATTTATATAGTAAACATCCTATTTACATAAATGTACTGGTTTTGACTGTTAACTCAAAAGTTTAGATGTATTGAAGGGCATTTCTATCTTAAAGCCACATCTTGGAACTTCTTAAATCACTTCGAGTGATTTAACTATGAGTTGATACTTACCATTCCAATGAATCTTATAAATCTAGTTGGTTATGGCCAGCCAGTGTTAATTTGGAACCAGTGTACTGTTACAAAAGATATTAGAATCTGCTAAAACAGTAAGCTCGGGAGAGTTACTTGTTCTCATAAAATAGTACTTTACTTTTGCATACAAATTGAATTGTGTTTTGTTTTAAAAGTAGAGACAACTTACCCTGAGGATATGTTTTATTATCATGTGAAATATGGAATACTATTTTGCTTCAGGACATAAAAGCAATTTTCCTCTGAATCCCTCTAGAAACTACTGCATCAGCTTACCTAGTAATCTAACATCTGTGAGGACTGTCTTTCAATAAGTGTTCTTCAGCATTATTAATTTGTACAAGACTTGTACAAACAAAATATTTAATGAAAAAGGTGATTTTGTATTTCTTCTAAAGTTAAATAAGACTAAATTGTAGTTGTTATGAACAGATCTTACCTCATTGTATTTAAAGTTACAACATCTCGTGGTGGGTTAGCCCTGGGCAAACCCGCAGGGGAGAAAATAGGAAGAATAGCAAACAAGCTTATGGTCAAAGTAAGACAGGGAAATTGCTTATCAATTACCATTATCAGCAAGACAGCCTTTACTGGGGAAAAAATTAACTGACTGTCAGTCAAAATAAAAATGTAACTATTAATTCAGTTAGAGGGAAATAAAAGAGGAAACATTAAAGCAACACCATTAGTACCTTTTTTCCAGGCTTAACTTCACTCCCAACTCTTCTGCCTGCATCCCCCACCCTCATCCTGTCCCTGCAGCATCACTGGGAGGGGGAGCTGCAGCCAGTCCCTATTAGCTCATCTCCAGCACTACTTTTTCCTCACATTTTTCCCTTGCTCTAACATGGATGCTTCAGAGGCTTCAGGGAACACCTTCTCTGGTGCCATGGACCTCCTCCTCCTTCTCCTTGTAATGTTGGTTTTCCCTCTACTTCTGCTCTTTCCTAAATGCAGTTTCCTAGAGACCACCATGGCTGAGGGGCTCAGCCACGCCCTGTTGTCCCCCCGGTATCTGGCTGGAGCTGGCCATGTGCAGCACCGGGCAGCCCTGGCTTCTCCTCACAGAGGCTGCCCCACAGCCCCCACTGCAAGGACGGGGGCACCTGCACTCTAATTTAAAAATAAAATTGATAACAGTAGAAGCTGTAAAGAAATACAGATGTCTTTCACCATCATGCTTTCCAGCCTTTAAGCTTCTTTTTTCCTAAATGTTTGCTGTCTTCTGTGAAAAGTCCTTCAGACGCTTGAAAGGATCCCCAAAAAATCTCTTCTGATCTCCCAAGTTTCTATCAGTTTCAAAGTCCATGTGGACTGTAACCAATCCGAGCTTGCTGCCTAATGGTGTTAATGGTAATTCATTTTTTCTTTTAATTAAACACAGATGTAGATCTAAAATTTAAGAAAATAGGAAAAGCTGTATTCCCATGCCAAGCTCATAATTTCCTTTTTCTGCCACACTTCAGGGTCATTGACAGTACCCCAGAGTCTACCACAGATGCACATTAATTACCCGTGCTCTAATTACTAGGGTATCGGGATAACTGTTCAACCGTTCATGAAACTTTCTTCTTTCAAAGCTCCAGAGACATGTGCAAGAAGCTCACAACTTGGCAATTTTAATTGAACCCTATTAACTCATAAAATTGTACAAAAAACTCTAGTTATCAATAAAGAATCCTTTTTCATTTTGTCCACTAAGCCCACAACATACAAGTGATAATTTTTGGTGCAATCCATTTGGACATTTAACAATGCAGCTATTCACAGAGTGTTAATTACTGGGAATACATCAACAGGATTAGAGAAAAGTCCAGGCTGCTAAATTACCAGTTGAATTCCCCATTGAAGACATGCATGGAGGCAGTTAGCTAAATAAGCAAATCTAAATAGGATGATTATCTAAAAAGTTAGAATATTAACAAGAGGAGGCCTGTGCAAATTAATAGAGATGCTAACAACAAGTTAAAAATATGTTAAACTGTTCTGTGATATGTATAATTCCAGGATATAAAGTGAAATTTTGCTGTTTTAAGACATTTTTTCCCAATATCATTCATTATTTGACTGAAGAAAGGGTTATTGCATGAATGAATCAGTCACAAAAAACGATGCCTTGCTTTTTAATGTCAGTATTTTTCTTGTGTCAGCCACATCTTTATTTTAAGGTTTATTTGTTTTAAAAATGTCACAGTAACCATCTCCTGTTTTTAAGATACCTGTGAGATGTCATGATGATCCTCATTTTCTCTGACTTTGATTCCACATTGCAGCTTCAGTGTATCTTTTCTTCTACTGTATTGGTATAGGAACCATTACTAAACATTAATGCAGTTAGCATTACTTGATAAATATGAGTTCATTTTTTGGCTTTGTAATCTACATGTTGTTTTCCAGGAGTCAGAATCCACTGGTGGATTCTTGGTATTCTTTAGCAAATTCCCTGTCTTACTTTAAGTAATCATGTGTTTTCAAATCTCTTCTCAATATATTCAGCAGGATTAATTATCTACCCAAGCAACTTTTCAGAACAGAAACAATTAAGTTGTGGTGTCATTATAACAGATATATTCAATAGTCCACAAAAATTTCCAGTTAACTCCTATTTGCTATGTTACCCATACCAGAGTAGTCAGTGACTATTTTCTTGTACTTAGCTGATCTGTTAGTATATTTTTAAAGTTCTGTACAATTCCACACAAAAAAAATTTAGGATAAATACTCTTGATTCACACAATAGAGGCAAATAGTGAGCAGTTTGAAATATACGTATGTCTTAAAAGTTATAGTAAAATTAACTGTTTAATACTTGTCATTAAAATAGATGCTACATCTTTGTCAGATTAGTGGTTGGCTAGAACTTACTTTTGTAATAAGTGTAATGCTAAGCCATAGTAACAAAACACCCTTTACAGCAGGTATTAAGGCCAGTTTGTCATAAATGAATAATTCTTGCAGTCTATAAAAATTAGCTTATGTGAATTGCTATTTTAAAAAATGTAGAAAATATACAGGGAGATTCTCCTTGCAGTGTATTTCTGGATACTGGACCACCATGTTGTATCAAATAAGATTCAGCTGAACAGTTGCTTTGTGCTAATCAATAAACAGATTTACTCCATACAGATAATTCTGCTTAAATAAGCATGTGACGCTTACTGCAATTAATCAGAAAAAAACAGAAGACAACATTTGTTGATTGATCCTGTCTAAATTCATCCAGAAGAACCTCAGCTATCTTTTGCACTTTAAAACAGTAAAAGAAATGTGCCAGGAAATTGCTCAATCTTCTCCATGGTCTCTGTTTCTTGATTCAGTTTCTTTTTTTTTTCTTTTTCCCCTGATCAGTTAAATCAGGATTACACTTGATTACAGACTACACTTAAGTGTAATTATGCTGCCTTTATTAAACATTTCCCTGATTTGGTTATTTGAGTACTAAGATAATTACAAATCTTTCCCATCAGAATGAATTTCTGTTGCCCCTCATGGCAAACAAAAGTAAAAAAATCAGGAAATTAATTACACATAGTTAATGCCTTAAGTGGGATGTTGGATCACTGAGAGAACAAAACCAAGAGAAAAAAAAAAATCTTAGTAACAGTCAAAATGCTGAGATAACAAAAAATAGCAAACAAAATTACATGTATTGCCAGGCACAGCTACAAAAATGGTGACTAAGTCCATCAGAGCACGGTGCTCATAACACCAAGGCTTTGGGTTTGATCCCCATATGGGCTATTCACTCGAGAGCTGGAACTGATGGTCCTTTTGGGTCCCTTCCGACTCCGCATATTCTGTCATTCTGTGATTTACTCTCCAAACTCCAGGCAACGTTTGAGAGATTCCATGGAAGATTACTGCATAGCCAGCAGAGCTGTAGGGCAGATTTTGGGTTCTGTGCTGTCTTTTGGGCTAGGTTTAAGCCACCCAGCTGCTGGCTCACCCCGTGTCCCTGCAGCACCTCCGGGGCGGGGCTGGCCCTGTCCCTGTCTCCCCACAGGGCCTGCTAGCCAGGGTGGCCCTGGCATAGCGCTCACGAAAGAATGCATCTCTTTCAGGGAAAATATGTAACCTATTCTATGAGAGGCAATGTAAAATGAATGTTAAGTTTGTCCATTGGTAATTTGAAGTAAAAAATTAAAGTAAGTTTTATAACCTACTGTCTGGAACCTCATTTCTTTGTGTAGCCTACCCATGTGATAGGCAGTGTTTAATTCTGTTTTAATAGGAGTGCCACTGAGCACAGCAAATTTGAAAGATGTTTTATCCTAAAATTAGGAGGGAATAGAAAGAGGCAAGAAGGATTATTTCATATCTTATATTTTCAATTAATGATGCAGAGGACTATGTCATACCATGATACTTGTTTTGATGTGAAAATCATTTTAATGGGATATTTAAATGAGCTATTCTTTATTATTCTTATTCAATTATATCTGTATATATCAGTACATATTAACATCCTGTACAAGGACTTCATTTACATTTAATTAGTTTCTCTGTAAAATGATTTCTGCTTTTAAAATTATGCATTTGTACATTACAGAACAATCAAATTATCAGCCTCACTGCCAAAGATCAGTTTGGAACTCTGAGAAGTGTGATGAAGTATGTTTTCTATCATTAAAATTACCTGCAAATTCTACAGCACTGTCAAAATGTCTATGGCTGTTATTTAATTTGTTTATGACTAGCAGGAGTAAATGGGATTGTGTAATAAAATGGAATTTTCAAGAAAGTTTATCTTTCCATGAGTGGAGTGCTCACTGGAAGTCAAAGAAATCACCATAATAAATGCGTCTATATTTTATAGGCCTTTGCTTCCTTAAAATGTGTAGTCTTAAGATAGGCATAAAAATGTTACATGGGTTCTAATTAAACCTGATGGATTCAAACATCAGTGAAATTTTCAATTAGTGCACTGGCATGTGAAACAGAATATTACGAGAAAGGAAAATCTAAGCTTAATTCTGTTTGCTGATTCTTTATTTTCATGAGAACAGTCTTGAAGATGGCAATCTGAGAATCACCACAGTAAAATAAGCAAGCGGTTCCCTTGCATGAGGGAACACAAATACCTAAGCAGAGCTCAGTGAAACTCTACAGTGACTGTTTCCACACACCTAATTCTGTCCAAAGTGCTAAGAAGTAGTTTTTAACTATTAAAAATATTACCATCGTATCATCTTCTGTCTGTGGGAAAATAGGAGAAGTTCTCTGTTCTACACAATTTTGTGATTTTTTAAAGAGCTAGAATGCAAAAAGGTGATATTAGAAATCTGTTGCCAATACAGCTCTATAAGGTTAAGTACATCTTCCTTCTAAAGGGAACAGTTAATGTTGCTTTTAATAGGCATATCCTCAGTTTCTGCAATCTAAGTGCAAAACATGAACAGTTAATAACTAACAAGTTTTTACTAATTTTAAAATGAAATAAATGCAAATCTCACATTTCCTTGGAAAAGAAAAAAATTAAAAGAGAAAAACACTTGTCACTGCCATTTTTTCCTGGACAATGGTTGTTGCTTATAGTTGTGCAAATTTGGATTTTGGAGTATTAGCATATACAGGGAAAACCACTATATTAAACCTGTGATATTACTTAAGCCTGAGATATGGCAGCAACTTATATCATTTATAGTTACTCATGTTTTTGAGGCCTAGAAATGTGTTATGTTTCTGTTCCTATTTGATTTAAAAAAAAAAAAAATCACTAAGCTTTAGTCCAGTTTTGGGCTTGTATAGTGGGAGAGTGTGAATGTTGTGAATTGACCCTGAGCAGCAGTTAAGCACTCAGCCATTGCTCAGTCCCCACTTTACTCCCACTAGAAGCACAGAGAACAGGAAAAACAAAAGTGTGAAATCTGTGGGTTCAGGTGAAGACAGCTTAATAGGTGGGGGAGAGAGGAAAAACACAAGGAATGCAAAGACAGTCACGTGCCACCTCCTGCAATCAGACCAATGCTCAGCTAATCTCCAGACAGCAGCAGCCCTGAAAGCCAAAAAGTCCTCACCTTCTTCCTGTGCCCCCAGCTTTTAATGTTGAGCATGATCTTACGTGGCATGGCATATCCTTTGAACTAGCTGGAGTCAGCTGTGCCAGCTGTGTCCCCTCCCAGTTCCTTGTCCACTCTCAGTATTCTTGCTGCAAGCCAGGGAGGTTGGGGAAAAGAGAAGGCTGATGCTGGTGCAACCACTGTTCAGCCATAGTGCTTTAACCACAAATCCAAAATACAACTCCTTTTGGACAGCTATGAAGCAGTACTCAGCCAAATCCCTTATAATGATTTAGGTGTTTTAAATCAGCTGCTGCCGTCAACAAATGTGAAGTCTGAAAAATAAACCTTAATAAACACAAGCTACTCTTCTGAAGTTTTTTCTTGGGCTGGTCCAACTGCTTTACCAAACAATAATAAAGTAATACAGACTGGGTGTCTTTACAATGCATGTTCCAACTTCCAGATGAGAATTCCAACAGAAAGACTTATTGTCATTTTACCAACAAATTGTTGGTAAAACAAAACAACAAAAAAACCCACCAACAAAAACAACAACAAAAAACCCCACAAAAAACACCCACAAAAAACCCCAAAACAAACAAAATTATCCAGTCTGTCCTGGCATTAACACCTCTTGAAAGTAATACCTCAGTGGAAATACATGGCCTTCCTTGCACTGGTCTTTGGCTATCCCAGTAGAGAATGATACATAACTGTGCAAGATCAGACAAAGAGAAGTTTCAAGCTTGTAAGATTTCAGTCTATTTTTTGAAAGAAGATACATTTCAGGATCTTTTCCATAGTCAGTTATGTACTAAATAGAATTTCCTATTAGCAGAAATAAAATGAGTGGTTTAGTTTTCAAGTCGATATTTTAATTATGTTTTCATTAAATCAGGATAGAAGGTGTTTAAAGAGCCTCTGTCGAAAGTTCTTTTAAGTAATAGTTTTGAGCCAGGTGGCTGTCAACTACAGTAAGATAAAAATGCCAAATATAAGGACAAAGTCTATTTTGAAATAAATTTCACAGTTTGGTGAAGAGAGTTTACACTTGTGTAAACTTCATGGGAGTTGAATTAGTTGCTAGCAGTTTTTAGGTGGGGGAAGGAAATGTGCAAAATTTTGTTTTTCTGTATTTCTATACTGCTGCTAAGCTGACACTTCAGCGGGGACTGAATGTCTTTGTCTCATTTAAAAACAAAAGCTTAACTCTGAGAGACAGCTCCTGGCTCTTTTGAGATCAGAGGTTTGGGAGTCAGGAGCTCAGTATCTGCCCACACACCTTAGACTGTTGATAGGGAAACATGCCTCAGATTCTTTTATCTTCTGTGAAGAAATTATTTATTCTCAAGATACCTGTACCAATAACTGACCACTTACAAATGCAGTGATGCTGGAATTCTCCTCTTGTATTTAGGATTTCTTTCAGTGTAGCTGAACTGCATGGTGGGTATGAGGAAGAAAATAAATGATTTTTTAAGATTTATCTTTCAACTGATGGACACTGGTGGTCGTGCTTATAGGTCATGTATGTCTTGGGACAGGTAGCATGGCCCCACTTTTTATTTTGTTTGCCTTTTTGGTGATTGGTCAGATATTTGGAATAGGATTCATTTTCTGTAACATTTTACTCCTCAGTGTAAATGATGCCATCAAAATGGAATAAAAATACTTATTTTGCTAAAAAATTTATAGATTTTAATGCAAGAAGATATTATATTTAATAGCATGAATTTCTGGGGGAAAAAAAACAAACCAAACCAAACCAAACCAACCAAAAAACCCAATAACAACAAAACAGGACAGGATTTTGTCCATAATTTCTGGTAGAAAGTTTCTAACTTCTGTTTGAGGTTTATATATCTTTCAGGAATATATTCGGTCTTAATTTGAAGGCTTTTGAGTGATGGAAAATAGAGCACATCACTTACTAGAAGGTTTCTCATGGATAATTATCTTTACTATAAAAAATCATGCCTTGTTTATGCTGAAAATTTATCCAATTTCAGCTGCAGTCACTGGATATTGTTACGCCTTTGTTTAGTAGATTAAAACCCCTTGCCTTTGAAAAGTTAAGTAAATAGAGCTTTTTGAAACAGCCTTATGAGGTTTGTCTGAACCTTTTCCAATTTTTTTGAAAACTTTTTGAGGGGTTAGGCAGTCTAATAATCTTTCCAGTGTTGCATTCAGAAGAAATATTATCTTCATATTTCCCATAGACATGCATACTGCAAAATATGTTCTGATGGGATTTGTTTGGATTTCTGTTAATTTTCATGTGGCTAATGTTGTTTAGACTGTGGGTTTGAGTGTTAAGATGCAGAGTCCTTCAACAGCAGTTTGAATTTGATTACAATAAACCTAGGCACTAATAAGGAAGTCAAAGTTAACTTGGCAACCAAAGCAAATTCTGGTTAATTAAATATCTGCAAACCTATTAGCTCTAGCTCTTTTCTTCTCATCTAGGTCAGGGTCATCATAGTTTCTAAGAGGAATTTTACCTCAGTCATGTATATTTTTAATTCTAGTGCAGAGAGATCTTCTAGAATTTATTTCAATCAGTAATGGCACAGTAATTATATACATTTCCTTATATACATTAGCTGCACTAGTCTGCAGGGTGAAGGGGTGGGCAGAAGGTGGGAAATAGTCTTCCAATAGTTCACTGAAATAAAGGTAAAACAACTTATTTCCAGAGAGAAAATAACATTTTCACTACCCTGAATGTTAACAACATAGGAAAATCTCTCTCTTTTGTAATACAACACTGAGTAAAACAGATGGTTGTCTCTGTCTGCTTCCTGTTTCTCATTTGAATCCTCAACAGCCAGCAGAATAGGCAGCTTGCTGGGCCAGTGGCTGAATTTTCTAGGTCAGCCAAATGAGGTGTGTTCTCATTCTTAGATCTCCAGTACTATTGGCTGTTTTCGTTTTTGTTTGTTTGGTTGGTTTTGGTGGGTTTTTGTTTTAGTTTTGATTTTTTAATTATTATTATTTGATTGCAATCAAGTAATTTTCTTCACCTACTTTCAATTATCTATATTTCTTTAATATGATGCATCCATACCAGCCAAATAACTCATAAACACGGTACAGCCAAGTGCGAAGGGAAGTGAATTGAAGCTGCAGTGCATACTTTTGGGAACTGGGAAATAGCATAGAAGAGACAGATGCAGGCAGATGGCCAGCCAGTTTGCTGTCCAGGAGAGTGCTGCACAATTCCAGCTGGGAGTTTCTGCTTCGAGCAGATAGGACCCAGCACACGGAGTATGAGTTCTCTCTGAATGTTCATTTTCATTTAAAAGAACATCCTTCAACTGGGGGTTGCACGGGTTTGAATAGCCTTTTTACAATTTCTTTGCTGGGTGGAGAAGGGTTAGCAATTACAAAATGGAATGTGACTTCTTGAATGTGATATTTTGTCAATGGAATTTTAGCAAAGCTATTGCTGCTTTTACTTTTGAGAAAGAAAATGAGAAAAAAATGATGTGCTATATTTTCTACAAGCAATCTGATGTTAAATAACCCATTTCTCCTGATTATGTTTTTCCCTCTTTAATTTAATGTAGAAATCTATGGGAAGAGGGGGTTGCATTTCCGAACAATGTATATGGCTTTCAACAAAAACTGCAGCCAAATCACAAGTTTTTTAAAGAGAGATACTGAATTTAGCAGGTCTGTGGTTTTAAGCTTTAAAAGGTCTTTATAGATGGGAAATTTTTAATTCATTAAATGTCTGTAGTTTAGAACACTACCTTTTCACTTGCCCTTGTGAATATTTTTTCCATGAGTTCACAGGCTTTCTTACCAAATCATATGAAAATCTATAACACTGTCCCTCAAAGACTTCTTCTCCCACCTCTCTGTTGCTTTTAATGTAAACAAAGATTGGTCAACCAAATATGGCTAAGGCAGACTGACTTCATTGGAGTATGGCCACAGGTTGCCATATATTTGGCAAAAGATACAACTATATATTAACAAGCAAGTGAAAACTGTATTTGCATTTTTCAGAGAATCTCTCACTCCAACAAATCACTGGCAAAAATGCTACAAACTCATTGCCTCTTTGGAGGTAATCCATATGCAAAAGCATGGGGTGGCACACACCAGATGCAATCCAGGGTGTGACTGCAGTCAATGCTCCTGCTCTTTGGAGACTGGGCATTTCTAACACAGGGTGGCTTGTGTCACACCTGAGAGGCTGAATGTCGTGCTGTGGCAGAGGTGTGTGCAGGGCACAGTGACTCACCTACAGCACATTCAGCAAGCCAGCCTTTCAGCGGCTCTGGAGACTGGAAGCAGTCCTCAGATGATATTCTTTCCCTTGCTGGAGGACCTAACATAAAGCAGATTGTCATAGAGAACCCAGCCTGCTTCACTCAGTGAAGTACACTAATCAATTAGTGATTGAAGACCTATATAGCATACTTCTTCTTTATTTTGAAGTGTGATGTGATACAGTTATGAGCCATTTTACTGGTAGAAATCTGAAACTGGCTGAATGATAAACAAAAAATAATGTACAAAGTGACCATACAGAAAGTTCCTCATTTTTTCAATAAATTAAAAAAATAGGAATAATTTTATATTTATTCAGAACCTAAAAGATGGCAGGTGGCTTTCAGGAAATTTACTGTCTGTTCTTTCTCCAGGAACATCTGTTAAAATTATATCCACATTCAGTGCAATACTTAGCCTGAAAGCAATTAGAATTTCTGGCTTTAATGTGTGGCTTGCTAAACTCTATTTTGTCGTTCAGGCTCATGCTGTAGTTCTCTACGGTTTTCAGTTCTGGAAGCAGTATTTCTCTGTGCTAGGCAGTGCATTTATTATGCTGGACTTCTGTTCACTCAACACTTCTACAGTTTTAGAGACCAAAGCATAAGAGCAAAAATCAGCTCACTGCTGGAATTGGGATGTTACGTGAGAAATCAGGGTCATCCCTGATTGGGTGGCTCATCCTCTGTTGTTTCAGGAAGAATTTGAATGGAAGAAAGCATTAATCTTTTAACTACACAGTCAAGGTGGAAATGTGGATATTGCAAGAAGAGAGAAAGAAAAACTTTTTGTGGGAACTAAAGTGTGGTGCTTCCCAGCAGCCCAAGGGACAGTCACAGACTGATCTGTACATGAGTAAATGACAATGGAGATTCTGGGGCACCAGAAGTTGGTGGTGCTGTGTGAGATGCTGGAGCAGCACTATGTGAACATAAAAGTAGACTGTCTATGATCTGGGGAGTATTTAAGGGTTTGATGTTCCCTCCTCACACAATAAACATGATTTCCTTATGACAGCTGGAGATCAATCGGAAGCAGGAATCAAAGGTACACTTGGACTCATCGGTTCCCTACGGGAACATTTGGGCTGAGAGGTGTGTATAAGCACACACCATTATTTATGAGGAATTATGAGGACCATAACTCTTCCTTTTCTGATGTCAGTGATGATATATCAGAAGTCAGCTAACAGCTGAATTAATTTCTATGTATGTGACTATCAGTTTGTGGCCCACATGATTAAAAAGCAGATGGCAAATGTCCAATGAGCCTTGGGGTTGATATGGGCTTTTCTGCTTTATTTTTTTCATGATACAGTATTGTGTTTTGGGTAGAATGCATATTGGGACTGGATAATGGCAAAGCAGCTGCTTTTTTGTTCTTTCAGTTTGAGAGAGAAGAAACCTCCCAGAGCCATGATCATCAAGAGGCAATGCTCCTTTTGTTTGAAAAAGCCAGAACAAATATATACACCTGAATTTCAGAAAGATAGTTGACCTTTCAGTATGTGAAGACCCTTCTGGACCTTGTTAGAACAGGCCTGGCAGCATTCACTGTTAAAGGTTGCCCAGTTTTGTCATGAGCTGTGGCTTTACTTGGTATGAGAGTACTAGTGGGGAAAAACTCTGAAAGATTGAGCCTAAGATGGTGGGCACTGGCTTGCTGTTAAATGTCTTCACATTTAGAAGTTCAGAGTATTGTTGGTATTTGTTGTTTCACAAAGAAGGAAGTCCATTCACAGACATTTTTACAGCATTTTTGGGGTTATTAGGAGGTAAGCTGGCTCAGGTTTCAGTAGAAGATATATCAGAACCAAAAGTGTAGATATCCCTTTGCTACCAGCTTACAGAAAGATGTCTCTATCAATTAAAATTAATGACATATATAAAAACTAATAATGATTGAAGCAACCTAGTGCTTAGACCTGCCTACAAACACTAGGCAGGTCTAAGCACTTTTTAAGTGTTAATGTCTCAGGACAAAGGATCTCTAATATTTTTTTAATGTTCCACATATTTCTATTAATGCAATTAATGACTTTTAGTTGTGAGAAATGAATCCACCAGTATTTTTTGGCATAGTTGTTCCAGTGAGATTAGTTTTGTTAGCTGGATCAAGAGGTGTCAATGGGTTGATGAAGACTGAAGTTTTGTGAGTGCTTCCTGAGTGAGACAATTTTAATAATTGTTAAAACATCCTACACTGACTCTTTTCTTGTATTAGTGACTTAGTCTGAAGATAACAAGCTTGATCTGAAGCCATGCAGCTGCATGGTAGGAAAATACATTAGCTTTTAGTGTCTCTGGGAAAACACAGATTAGCTCCCAGAAGAAATGCACATGTGAAATAGTGGGATGGTACTGGCATGGTACTGTGCAAAATCATGCGCAAGAACCAGACATTGTAGACCAGCCATTTAAGTACAGTAGCTGAAGATCCATTAATCTCTACTACTAGTTCTGAAAGAAGAGTAAGGTGTAAAAACGTTAATAGGCTTATTTTTGAAATCAGTGACAAAATTTTTCTGTTAATTTGATATTTTACACATGTCAAACACATGCATAAAATTTTGTGGCATAGTTTTTTCAGAGAATAAGCCCTTCCCTCTCTTTTAGTAGAACATAAAAGATTGCCTTATTTTTCCTGTTAGAAATATTTTCAGCATGATACATTAATCTGAACACAACAAAGATGGGCATCAATTTTAAAGTACGCTTATAGATTTGTTGCCTTAGGATTTTGCATAAATAAAGAAATAACAGAAATCCTCTATCTCTGAACTACAAATTTCAAATGACTGCAGAAAATCACATTTGTTTCTGATAATATGTAAGTTTATAAGCTATTTAATATATAAATAAACTAGTTATTGTGTCTAATAAAATATTAAAAGTACATTGCCAATACTTTTTTTGCATACTTTGACAAGAAATGACGTTGTGATTTTAGCCATTCAGCTGAAGAAATGAGCAAGTCCTTGGTGTTTTTGATCTGATTCTCATTCTAGGAAGACCATTAATGATTTTCCTTTATCTTTTTTTTCTTTCCTTACTCTCCCCCTCCCAATAATTTGATTAATCATTTCAGTTACATGTTTCTACTTGGCAACCTCTGGATTCAAAGATTCTATCTCAGCAATATGTCAAAAGGAGTGACACTGCAAAGGCTGGACTAAGCTTTGACATGACACTAAATGAGGAACTTTATCTCATGAGACATCTGAGTGGATTAGATTAAATGAACTTTAAGAGGATCTTTAGAGCTATGAGCATAACCCACACAATCCATAAATATTGAATATATCTGCAAATGTGCACTGTCTAGCATTACTGCGTGGTTTCAATTTTATATTAATTCTCTTTAAGAACTGCCCCATGTCCTTATAAACATGCACAAATTAAATGAAACGGCAAAGAAGCAAAACAGAAACGCTTTCACAAAGTGTGGGAAAATTATAAAGGTAGCTTCAAGTTATCTATTATGCAAAGTCCACCAGGTACTTTGAAAATTAGTCCTACCAAAAATGGTAAGACTTTTTATGCTGATAAATATTCTTGTAAAGAGAGGGTAGAAGTTACAATTGAAGGCATGGCCTTAAAAATTCCCTTCAGCTTGCACAGATCATCCATACTTGGCTTAATGCATGGTTGAAGAAGTGTTGAACAGGAAGGAAGACTTCAGTTTTCTCTTCTGGTCTTTTTGTGCTTTGTACACAGTCTGGATCTGAGACTCTTTGGCTTGGGGATCTCTGTGATAGATCTGCATTTGACTTTGCTATCTGAAACAGTGTTTGTTATTTTATTTTTTCTTGTCAAACATTTTTTCTTTATAAGTCAGAATTTTTGGTGCAAGGGTGAGGCAGCCTCTTCTGTGACACATTAGAAGCAAATATGAATGTTGTGTAGGTGTGAATTGTGTAAACAGTGCAAATTCTGAAGAGATGTGAGTTTAGTTGTGTAGGGATTTGTCTAGAGATCCCTTTTGTTAATATACTTGTAACTTCTATAGTTTAGCACTTAGATAAAATTTTGTTTGGTTTTTTTTTGTGTAGTTAACATTTTGTGTGTGATAGTATTTGGATGTTCCACATGAGGAATGAATTCCACATGAATTTGCCTCACCTAACTTCAGTAACATAAATACCAGGCCTGAGTTTAAGACACTAGTCTGGGCTCTCATTACAACTAAGGAATGACAGAATGGGAAGAGTTTCCCATTTATTTTAAATATATTTTTTATGTGTGTGGGTGCGTACAGGCTGCTATAGATACTTAGCTGTGTTCTGACTGCAGAATAAGACTGGCTTAGACTACAGACTTGATTTTGAAATGAATTAAGATGAATCCATTTTAGGTGCAAACCAAAATTCACTAGTTAACAAGAGTTAGTTCCTTAATGTTAAGGTCACGTTCCTTCTGCATTCATAGAGATCAAAAGGTAGAACATTCAGATATGAAAATTTATAGACCCTGTGGATAGACTAAATTTTTGTGTAGGAAACTGGAGACACTGAAAGACACCTAGAAAATCGACACTGTGCATTATGTAATTTTTGAATCATGCCTCAGCAAAGGCATGCCATAGTCAAGAGTGCATATGTTAAATGTTGCTGTTGCTAGTCCACATAATTCACTGACTAAATATTTACAAAACAAAAATACCAGTGTTTTCTCTTTTCTACAACAGTGTATTACAATACATTGTAGAAGGTACAATTCCACACAGTACCACTGTATGATGTATCATACTGAGTTCTGACATTAAAAGTTATTAATGACTTTTGTTTTCAGATCGTTGATGCATTTTTGATCCTTCACATATCTTGGACATTTTGCTAATCTTATACAAAATCATTATCCATGAGAAATATTATTTTGGCAGGAGGCACGTTGCACTGTATTTTGTGAAACTAAAAGCATGTAATTACATTGTTGTCAAAGTAGAATATTTCCAGGGTCTAGGCTGTATGCAAATAATTTGTAAAGTTGAAGTTGCAGGTAAAATTGTCAAAGGGTTTTTAGAAGAATAGATTTATTACTATCCCAGAGAGGCTATTTTTGTAGAATCTTATATGTGTTTTTGCCAGTTGATAGATCTGGTATCTTTGTTGTGATTTTAACAGCAAAAAGCTGATGCTGAATTTTGTTAACTTAAAATATTTGAAAGGCAAAGGAAAAAGAAACAGTCTCTCCACAAAATATTTCTTTATGACTAAGAACATTTTAGAGACAGATGAGTATTCTCACTAACAGAACATTTTTTTATGATCTTAATTTCATTGGATATTTATACAGATGAGAACTTGATGACTGACAAATGGAATTGTAAAGTTCTTCCTGAGACACGTGGTCAGTTGAATTTTCTGCACGAAGAAGAAATGTACATGCTTCCTTTCTAATAAAATAATAAATCTGTCTTTATTTTGGAGTTGTAAACTGCATTGTACACATTTCTGGGGGTAGGTGATGGTCTCAGAAGAATTGCTCAATGAAAAGAATATTGTTTAATAAGTGTAAGAGTCATGTCTTCCAATATCCATCATTTTTGTCCATTTTCTGATGGAGGAAAGTAATGCTTATGAGATTCCGAAATATTTTGAAGGTCTGCTTGACTTATGAGTGCAAATTGTGATTTTTTGGAGGATCCAATTCTCTTGCCATTTTTACCCAATATCTTCTGTTTGCATAGCCACCTCTTCCCTTCTTTAATGAAAAAAACACCATGCAATTGTTTTTTCCTAAGTAATTGAAAGGTCAAAAATCAATATTTTGTTATAATAAACTGTCAGTAACTCATGCCAGCTCAGGCATCTGCCATGAAGAGCAGTAGCTTCTGCCATGTAGCAGGAGCAGTATCTGCTTAGCTCTGTTGGTTTCATTCTGTAACAGCCTTTGAGGCATCTTATTGCCATAAAGGTTTTAAGATTTGTTGTTACATAGCCTAGTCTTTCTCTGGGGGAGTCTAAAGCAACCTTCAATGACATCCAATTATAGACAGATCATATAAAGGAAGTATTCATCTAAATATAACCTGGTCTTGCTCTTGGGTAGTCTAAGGCAATCTTCAACCACATTCAATTATAGATGTATCATATGAAGAAAGTACTCATTTAAATATAGCTGACAGGTCCGTAGATGACTAGAAAATGGTCATCTAATCTTACTCCTCAGATAGCATAGGCCTTAGGATTTCATCATTGACCCTGTATTCTACAGAAAAAATGCCTTCTAGGAAGCAATCCAGACTTGATTTATAGGAATCAAAAATCTGTTGCTCCCTTCAGGCGTGCTGGAAAACAGTTTAATTTTCTCTGTAATTTGCCTGTACGATATTTTAATTTGCTCACATTTATCAACTTTATATGAAAAATATGCCTTCTGGGATAATATTTCTGGTGGATTTTTTTATAAGTAAGACATTACAATTGAAACAAAATTATTGTATGCTATGATGGTTTCTTAAAATAGGCTGAAATATGCCCTGCATGGTAAACAGCAGAATGTTTTCTTTGTATCCTAGCTTCCTAGATATGCAAAGCATACACAATTTAATAGTCTAATTAACTCATAAGGTGCTGTCATATATTCACTGGTGGAGGGATGTTAACAGTGGTGGTTTCAGTTTTCGGGGTTTTTTTACAACATGATAGTAACAGCCTCTTTTTCAAAGTTCTCTAATGTTTATATTTGGTTTGTAGAAAATCTCTGATGCTTTGCTTAGGTTTGTGGAAAATAAATTATCATTGCTTGCTAGAAGTTCCGAAGACTGAGAGAAGCCACGTGTTAGAGAGCAGGACAGCATGGAAGCAAAGGACAGCAAGAAGCTGTCCTGCAAAGGACAGCAGGACATTACAGAAATTTGAGTTCTGGCCATACAAGACCAATGACAGTCCTGTACATATTTCATCATTCAGATTTGTTGCATTAACTTTATTTTTCTGTTTAAGACTGTAATCGCAGACTTAGGCTACAGAGTGATTACATATATTTGTTAAGATGGCAGTGAACATGAGAAATGCTAATTTTTTACAGGCTGTGCTTTGCTCAATGTAATGTTTGGCAAAGATGAAGGGGTTTTTTGGTCCATTTGTTTTTGTTTCTGCGATAGAAATGGAAAAGCAAATATTTTGGACACTGTAGGCTTAGTATCAGTAGAATATCAAGAAAGAATCTATTACCTGTGGAAAGCTTAGGGAAGTTGGCTTTGTTTACTCTCCATATAAAATTTCAGAATGTAATTTCGAATTATTAAGGTGTTTTCAATTTGTTTCTTAAAACAGTGATAACCTGATATGGGAAAAGATAAGTGAGGTCTCACGAGTTTCAAACTATTATGAAACTGAATTGGGAGCAACTTTAAACTCCCTTGGTAATCTTTCATACAGCCGCAAGTATATCTCAAAGGATGCTTTCTGTAATAAATCTCATAATATAGGTCTTATGCCTGTCTTAATATTAGAACATCTGTGAGCAAAATATATGTGAGCTTGTAAAGGGATTCACATAAGAGACTGCCTCCAAAAATGAAGTCTGTAATATGCAAATGTAATGCTTACAGCTGCAGTATTTGGTGAAAAGATTATGGGAAATCAAGGCTGAACAAACCAAAAAATTGTCCTGATGCTTATACCATTGGTTGGCATAGGACTCAAGGGATGTTTAATGCATGACATTAAAAGCTATTAACAAAAACCAAATAATTTTTATTCTTATTAAATCTTCAATTCACTAGTCATGAAGTTGTTTTACCCTTGGGCTTACTTCCTCCAACTTTAGAACTTCTGGTTTGAGGATTAGGTGGGAAAATTCTTTTTAATAGCTTAAAAATATATAAAGCAAAATACAAACATATCTAAAAAAATAAGCATATTAGAATCACCAGACAATTTTATTACACTGCTTTATATATAGGAGTCAATAGATAATATAACTACTATAGATAATGTAACTCCTGCTGCTTTGAAATGTTTTTATTCCTGTTTTACCAAAGTGCTTCAAACCCCATTCTTTCAGCTCAAGAATATATCTTCTTTATAAATGATGAAGTTGCTGCTATGGATTTATGCTACTTTAAAAAAAAAAGTTAAAATTTGGACCCAAGTGAAATGAAGCTATTATTGTTAAATATCCATCTATCCTTGCCCCATCACTGTTTGTTTTCTTAGGTGTTCAGAACCATTCAGACGCTGCCATAATGCAGTGTGCCACCCTAGAAACAGCTGCCTAGTTAGAACAGTGTCTTAAGAGTACAGAAACATAAGTGCTTTATAGTATATTTTGCTTTTTCCCTTCACACTTTTAGTTGAGTAACTTTTCCTCCACTGCAGTATTGAGCTAGATGACAAATCAAATTGAACTTTTTAACCAGACATCATTGCATCTGAAACCTGTATTACCTGGAAAAGAGTAGCTATTAGTGGTTGGTTTTAAATATTATAGTTAAGACAGCATGTTTCAAACAAAGTCCAGAATATTCTTAGAACTGTATGCTCCAAGGTAATGAAGGGCATAAGTTTAAAAGTAAAAGCTTGAGCTTTAGTGAAAGATATTAGGATGCACAGAACTGAGCAACTGTACTCTTACACTGACTGATTTATGGTGTCAGTGAGCCTGGATAATAAAGTAGGATTTAGTACTTTTAAATTTAAATTGGAATAGTAAATAATGATACACCACACAAACAAAAATAAAAATCAACAATCAACAGAAGCTTATCATGTCATCAGCCAGCCAGCAAGAGGTTGTGAGCCTGGGCAGGCTTGTCAGGCTGGTGTTTGGGTGGGGGAGCCAGAGGGTGCAGTACCTGTGAGACGAGCACACTACAGCATCCATCTCTTTGCTGGTGAGCCCCAAGCTAGACCAGCCAGTGAAGATAAAGGGCCTGGGAACTGTTCAGGAGTGTTGGACAGAGAGCAGGGTCCTGCTGGTATTTGAGGGATCCACTGAAGTGCACATGAGTGTGAGCTGGGAGCGTTGGGTGTGTGCTGTCGGTGCTGAGGTTCAGACTCCACTGGCCCAGGAGGGAGGGCACTCGATCCCTGTGCGTGCGTGCCGGTCCCGCACGAGGGTGATGCTCAAGGCAGCCCCTTGCCTGTGGCAGCACGTGTAGCTGGCTGTGTTGGGGTCCTCTGCGTGTGTGTGCTTGGAAAACACCCAGCATCACTACTGTTGGACTTGCAAAGGAGAAAGGAGCAGCTGCGTCTGTTGACCAGGGATGGAGGTCTCTGGCTTCTGGGCTGGACTCCAGAGGCCAGTGGGAAAAGTGTCTTACATAAATAACAAGCCAAAGCTGCTGGACACAATGGCTATTTCTTAAATCCCTTAACAAAATTTAATCAGAATACTTATAACCAGCTCCCAAGTTTTCCTCTAACTTTTTTTCCTTCACAAAAAGCAATTACATTGATGAAAAAGCACATTAATCCTCAAAGATGTTAATCATTATATTTTTATACTATCATACAGCCCTAAATATAAAGAGAATCTCTAAAGACCTGTTAAAAAGAAAGTGGTTTTGATTAAAAAAAAAAGTAACTACAGAACACGCCAGAAGAATTCCAGAAAATTTAATATTGTTATGAGTAAAAATCAAGGTCAAGTTTATCTTGCAGCAAACAGAATTAATATTAATTAAAGATAAAATTTAATTCTATCTATCAGGGCTTTAGCCTTCCTAACACCATCCCTGGCTGCTTAGACAATTTCTCTGTATTCCATAGAGGTGGGGGTTGGAATTAGATGATCTCTGAGATCCCTTCCAAACCAAACCACTCTGTTATTCTGTGACTCCTCCCTGGCTACCTATCCATGCTTCCATACTCTTTAGGCTTTCTCTCTGTGTTTCATTTTGTATAGGAGCTGCTTGTTCAATAGCTGAAATAATCTTGTGATGCTTTTCTCTTATAAAGATACCATAATCTATGAAATAATTACCAGTTCCTATTCTACATATATAATAAAAAGATGGGGGTGCTTTATAAATGCAAAATTGCACAACTGGTGTACTAGCTATGCAATGCTCAGAGTTCACATCATGTTCCATTGAAGATTAGAAGACTGCAGGTATTCTATTTTTCTTTCTTCACACTGAGCAAAGAAATTATATAATGGGAATCTACCTTAGTAAATAATCAGTGATAATTTTCAAACATTCTTTTACTTATACTGCATAGATTAAATGCTGATTTTGCTATGCACTCTGCTTGGCTCTGTGCAAAATAAAAAGCAAAATTCTTTGGTAAGAGAAGGTAATTCACATTCTATTAGCTATTAGTCATGATTTTAGGAAGCTACTATGAAGGATACAAGAAAATTTATATTACAGAAATTGATAATACTTATTTGCACCAGCTTTCATCTTTGACATACCATGCTCTAGCTTTCATAATTGCCAGTAACATTCTTTTCATATAATAAAAATCACAGAATTGCCTTTGTTGGTGCACTTCCTACCTTATGTGATTGCGTAGTCAGGCATTTTCTGTGGATATCAGTGTTCCTCTAGACCTTGAATAAGTGAATCTCAGAATGGCTGATGTTGGAAAGGATCTCTGGATCCTCTGCTCAAGGTGGGCCACCCAGAGCTGGTTGTCCAGGATCAGTTCCATCCTGTGTCATTTGCTCTGAGTGACCCTGCCTTGGAAGGGGGTTTGGACTACACGATCTCCAGAGGTCCCTTCCAAACCTAACTATTCTTTGATTCTGTGGTTCTGTGATTTGTGAATCTTAAATTTGGTAATTAATAGCTTGCTAGCCATTTCCTTTATAACGGCTGCTGTGTTATAAACTTTTAGCAGGTACCTCTGATCAAAACCTGCTTAGAGAATGTAATTATTGTCATGGAGGGAGAAGATTTGGCAAAAATTATATTGAAGTTCTTTTTTATAAACCATTCTAAGCTGATTTGGATACCCTGGCACGGAGAAGTCAAGTAGTCCCTATAGTCCAATATTCCAACTATGAATTGACTGATGGGAAAAGCTTGATAGCTGCATGTAAGAATACCTGAAATATTTAGCAATGCAGATATCTAGGGTAAAGCAGCCCTATTAAGGCCCTCTCCTGAGCTACAGGAGCTAAAAGTTGTTGTATGTCCTCTTATTCTTCTCCTTTCTAAGATTAAAAAATAAAAGGTCCTAGTTTCTATCTGAGATTTTTTTCATCTCCTTAATCATCACTGTTATCCTACTTTGTCCTACATCTGGTGCTTTTGCCACAGAGACTGACAATTTTCTATCAGCTACTGCAATGAAACAGAGTTTTAGTTGCATCTACATACCTCAGCAAAAAGGCAACAACAATAATTATGGAAGCTATCTACCATACAAGGTCAATTTTTACTGATGCTTCCATTTAGAATAATCAACTCTGCCTCTATATAATAAAAAGAGAGCTAGTGAGCATCCAGAAATGAAGCACAACTATCAGGTAAATGGTTTAGGACCTCATGCTGCATAAGTGTCATAAAAATTTATTGTTCATTGAAGTTAATAGGTACTGAGGTCATTCAGTGACACTTTAAATCATGAGGGACTTATTCCAAATTAATCTTTATTTTTGTTTTAACTTTAATATTACAGCACTTCAAAAGAAGCCCTAGTAACCATAACAACTACAATTTGCCACATATCAACAATTCAGTTGATTCTGTAAGCACTTTAACAGCCTTGGCAATTCAGTGGTTGAGCACATTTGATTTAATGCTCTCTTCACATTTACCTGTGCAGTGAGAATAAGAACTGGTTTTCATCTGATACCCTAGATGTACAACTCAAATTCTTTGCTGCAATTTCAGTAGTGACAAATATTCATAAGGATGATGAAACACTTAGAAGGAGAATTTGAGAAAGTTTGGACTACACGATCTAATCTTTTTACTTACTATCTATATCACTATATCACTTACTATCGGTAGTGATATAGGTTGATTTCATTAAAATCAAAGTTTTCATTAATATACAAGAGTAACTTAAAACCGTAGCTATATGGAATACTCTTTCAGTAATGAAAATGTGTTTGAAACAAATTTTTTTTTAGGGCTAAAAGTAGCTAATTTTAAAAAGTCAAACTGCATACAGAGGAAAAAAAACCAAATATGCACATTAGAATTAGGGAACAAAGACAATTAAGGAGCAAGGACAAAATATTTGCAAATGCTACAGAGGCTGTCTACGGACATATTATAAAATAGCTTTGAATAAATTATAGATAGAAATGTAATCAATGTTTAAAGTAGTTTGTCATGTATATGTATATGTTTACAGTATAGTGTATTTAGTATACATAAACATAATCTAGATTTAGTGAATATTTTATGGCATAGATAGCATAGATATTATGCATGCACTCTGAAATTGCTAAATATGATAAAAGTAAAAATAAATAAAAGAGCGAACAAATATTAGTATTATAGAGCATAGTGGAAAACTATTAGCTATAAGAATGCAACTTAAAAAACCAAGTGATGTTTGAATACTGCTATTTTATTATACATAAGGCTATAATAAAGAAAAAGGAATAAAAGTTAATTCAACTTTTGAAAATACACCAAAACCAGAAAGTATTGCAGAGATTTTGAGAAGTCAGATACTAATTTACTTTGAAAAAGCCATTTAAAATATAGAAGCAGTATATATTATTATAAGCATATAAGAGGTGTGAATTGTCTCTAGTGCTCAACAAATAGGACTCAGTTCTCAGCCTTCAGCTCTATGACTATTACAAACAAATGGTACCTATGTTGCACTTATTTTTGTCAAAACGAGGACAATTTTTAAAATTTGTGATTTTTCACATTATAGCTTATAATGGCTCAAACTTCCTAAAATCTTCCTAAACTGATTACTTACCTTTGTGAGAATCTACTTCATAGTTCATAAACCAATTCTGAAAACAGAACAATGGAAAACATTTTTCTTATTTTAAGATATGCTTTTATCTTCTAGTATTGGGCAAAGCACTTTAGTACAACAGATAATTTGTAAACCAGAATAACAGCTTTTTAAGTACTCAAACAAAAAGTCACCTTAGAATCATAATATGCTTGACTTCCCTGAAAAGAAAGACATAGAATACAGTGCCAGTTGTCTTATGGTTTAATGTATTTAATGACTGATAGAATAAAGAGAATTTAAATAGATAGCAGCATTTGATTTTTTTTTACCAATTAATCGACTGGAATAATTACCACACAGCTTTCTTATGTGGTATCTCCTCTATGTGTTCTTTAATCACATGGTCATGTTCAGCTGGCCCACTGGAGCTAACAAGCAGCTCATAATATTAAAGTTCAGTTAATTAGAGAGAGAAGGTAATCAATCTTTCTAAGCTCAGCTTAAGGATATTCTTTGATTTTGAAAGCTTGACTACTTATCTGAATTTGACAATTGGATTATTGCATTTATATTGACTTTTGTCAAACTGTTTAAATGTGTAGCTTACAGTTTAACTTGCAGTTTCACCACCTTGTTAAAACCAATTTTCTAAGATGATAAAATAAACCCATTGCACGTTCTAACAATAATGAGCCCTGGTTTAGTGACGGGAAAGATGTAAGAATCTGAGGTGAATATTTAACTTCCTTCTGTGCTCAACTGAGTGCTAACTCCTGAAGCTTCTTGGCTCAGAAGTTTTGCCTCTTCTTTGGTGTTCCTACCTTCTGCCTCATTAGTGAAAACTTGACCTCTTATAATCTCTCACCATGGTTGTTTTCACCATCTCTTATTGATGTATTGCTTTGCAGACCTAAAAGCCCAAAGAAAATAAGAATAATTGTGTCACAGGAGAACCTCTAGGTAGGGTAGAAGCTAGAATACAAGCAATCAGTGATATATAATTTGAAATTGATTAACTATAAAAGATGGATAGACTAGTGGATTGTGATTTCTTTTTCTAAGACTCCTATGGCACTTCCACAGCAGTCTCATGGAGATCGTGTCCCCAGCCCCTCTGGTCCAGTGTTGACCAGCACCATGGACTCAGGAAACAGGACATTTACTCCAGCTGCTCAGATGCCTAAGTCCTGGCTGGTGGCCTGGACTGCTACACAGAGTTCTTGCACCCCCGGCTCAGCTTTCTGCAGGATCTTGGACATGGCCGGAGGACAGTATTTTTAACTATATATTACTCTCTAAAGTTGATTGCTGGCAGAAGCTAGCAATGTCTTGGCTGCTTTTGTGATGCCAGGCTAGTCTCACTGGCATTCTTTGTATTGGAGGTCAGTGAATGATTTCTGTAATGGTTCCTAACATGCTCTGTTTTCCCATTCCAAATGGGACACACAAGTGAGTAGTTAGCAAAAGTTACACAGCAAAATTAATCTATTCTTCAATTGATTTTCTAGCTTGTACTGGATTAGTTTAATGAGTCTGAACTGGTCAAATATAGTAGAGGTCACACATACCTGGGGCTTTACCATGTAGTGTGCCACTGCACTACCTGATAATGACAAATAATTAAAAATCTGAAGGGTTTTCCTGTTGTACCATTCTATAAGGACTCTAGCTCATGCATCTGACTGCTTATATGCCAGCAGTGCTGGGAAAACCATCTCTGGGGCAGAGATTTAGTGACATAAAGGGAAGCAGCCTTATGGGTCTTGAATATCATCTGCTACTTCAAGTTTGTGATGCAAATGTTGAGAGTCTCATTATCGAAGGGCAAAGACATGACTACACATGTGGGAGGCTAAAGGGATGCTTACGTCCTCCACTGAGAGCACTCTTACCTATCATTCATTTCTGTGAACTCATCACTGCTCACAGGCACGTGCATTCAGATTCTACAGAGTGCAGAATCCATAAAAATAGAAGAATATCTTCTAGTGATAAGTGATACCTTTTTTGGAAACCAAATTTTTTTTGTTTGCTGAGGAATTTACATATTCTTGCATATTTACCATAAATTTGGTGGGGATTTTTTCCTGCAGATGTATTTAACTCAGGTTAAGTAAATTGCCATAGGATTTAATCAGAAAACCTTGCTACAAATGAAAAAAAAAAACGTTTTATCTAAAGAAAAGTAGGGTTTTCTTTATGAGGCTACTATAAAATGACATGATTAAATAGAATTTTAGTTCAGTTGTTTGACTGTCATACCAGTTGAACTTTCCTGCCTTTGCTTTTCACATATCTTAGGATTCTAGTGTTTGTTGCATCTGTCAATCAGCCAATTAACTTCACATTTAGAGAAAACATTGTGAGGAAGAAAGTGTCATTCTAATGAGCTCTTATTATTGTTTGCATTCTTGTGCAATAAATGAAAATTCAGCTATCAGAACCTGACAGCAGAAGGAAAGAATTCTTGTTAGGAAAAATTTAAGGTGAAGACATTCTTTCTGAGATCCTGGGATTTATATCAATAGACTCTGAATTTAGAATGTCCTTTATGCTCATCCATAATTGCCAAATTTGTGTTATTTGTACTGACATTTTAAATTAGCGTAGTCAAATCAGTATGTCTCCATGAAGGTGGATCTTTAAAAATAAATGATGTGAACAGGGAATCATTGTTTTAGTCTAGATCCAATATTTTATTGGGTTTATGTGGCCATATTTTGTCAGCAGGGATGGCTTCTTTGAGAAGTTGCCAGAAGCTCCCACCATGTCTGTTAGAGCCAATCCCTGACAGCTCCAAAGATGGACGTGCCGCTGGCCACGGCTGGGCCAATCAGAAATGGTGGTAATGACTGTGATAACATATTTAGTAGGAAGAATAAAAAGGGTATTGTGCAGGCGTTACTGTGGCCAGAGAAGAGAGGAGTGAGAACATGTGAGAGGAACAACTCTGCAAACACCCAGGTCAGTGCAGAAGGAGGGGNGCAGAAGGAGGGGCAGGAGGTGCTCCAGGCACTGGAGCTGAGATTCCCCTGCAGCCCCTGGTGCAGACCATGGCGAGGCAGCTCTGCCCCTGCAGCCCATGGAGGAACACAGGGATGCTGAGATCCACCTGCAGCCCGTGGAGGAGACCCACACTGGAACAGGTGGATGCCTGAGATGAAGCTGTGACCCCATGGGAGACCTGTCTGGAGCAGGGTCCTGGCAGGGACCTGCAGACCCATGGAGAGAGGAGCCCATGCTGGAGCAGGTTTGCTGGTAGGAGTTGCAACCCCTCTGGGGACCCACGCTGGAACAGCCTGTCCTTGAAGGACTGCTACCCACGGTAAAGTGACCAACATTGCAGCAGTTTGTGGACAGCTGTCACCCATGGACTCACACTGGAGAAATCCATGGAGAACTGTCTCTTGTGGGAGAGACCCCACACTGGAGCAAGCGAAGGACACCTCTCCCTGAGTAGCGGGAGAAACATGTAATGAACTGACCATAACCCCCATTCCCTGTCTCCCTGTGCTGCTGAGAGGGAGGAGGTAGAGCTGGGAAGGAGGGAGGAGTAAGGGAACGTATTTTTAAGGTCTTATTTTACTTCTCATTATCCTGCTCTGATTTTGTTAGTAATAAATTCAAATAATATCTCTAATTCAAGCCTGTTTTGCCTGTGATGGTATTTGGAGAGTGACTTCTATTTTTTTAAAATATTTATTTAAATATTTAAAGACATTTATTTAAAGTAAAAACATTTCTTTCTAAACAAAAAATAATTGAATTGTTGATGTTTTCAAATTATTGCTTCAGTTACAAATTAGAAATTAATGCCTGTATATGAAATACAGTGTGGCTAGCAAGACCAGGGAAGTGATTCTGCCCCTGTACATGGCAATGGGGAGAGCACACCTCAAAATCTGTCCAGTTCTAAGCCCCTCAGTTCAGGAAGGACATTGAGGGGATGGGGTGAGTCCAGGGAAGGGCAGGAGAACTGGTTATGGGTCTGGAGCACAAATGCTATCAGAAGCAGCTGAGGGAGCTGGGGGTGTTTAGCCTGGAGGAAAGGAGGCTTGGGGGGTGACCTTATCACTCTCTACAGCTGCCTGAAAGGAGGGTGTGGCCAGGTGGGTCTGGTTGACAAGTTGGTGTTCGGTCACAGGTTGGGCTCAATGATCTCAGAGGTCTTTTCCAACCTAATTGATTCTGTGATTCTGTCATATTCTATAAACAATGCTGTTGGCTGACAAGCTGGACATCAGACTAGCTTTAGACAGAAGAAACTGCTAGTGCTTTTATTAAAAAAAACATGTTTCTATGACAAGACCTTCAGCAATTCACATCTCTTCTGAATATCAGTCTCCAACAGAGCCCTGGGCAGAAATATTTTCTTGACCTATTTAAACTTTGAAGATTTCAATTTTTATTTTTGCTTTTTCACTGAAGCAAATCCAAACATATTCAAAGTATAAAGTAATAAGGTTTAGAAAAAGAAGAAGAAAAAAAAAAGAATCCAAAGTCGTCTGACGGAAACATGCCTTACCTGATGTTCCTGTTCCTTGAACTGTCACAAATAATGTGAAAATGCTCTAAGCAACAGCAGAAGGCTCTTCTTGGATAGGTATCTCTATTGGAGAGACATTCATATAAACGCTTTGATGTTTATGTGATAACCTTGGAATCTCTTTTCCAAATTCACAGTGAAATGTCATGAACAGAAGACAGCTGGCTGTTGGAAAATGGTCTCCTGTAACAGGAGCTGCACTGTTCAACCGAGCAGTCTTTTTCTACGTTTTCGTGCTTGCTAACAGAAATATATATATATCAAACAAATATATGTATATATCAAACCAGTAGTACATCTGCTATTAAAATACGTTATTCCGTAAAGCAGGAAAAAAAGGTATTTTGCATACAAGCCTATTGCTACGAGCAGCTTTTTCTTTCTTTTAAAACTGGCATTTTTTTCCTTTTTAAAGCAGAGTAAACTTTAAAACAAAGGAATCATATAGTGTTCACAAATGCAAATGCTTCCTGTTTTCATGTTACAAGAATATTTATTTTCACAACAATTCTTAGAGTTTCAAACTTCTGTGCATAACTTTGTCTCAAATAATTTAAAAGTAACAGTCACCTCATTGCACTTACACAGACTCCAAGAAGACTACAACAGTTTGAGACAGTGAAAGGAGTCATATGGTAATGGTGATACACTCTAACTAATCCATATATATTCAGCCGCAATCAGAAAAAAACATAGAGTTTTTGTAAAGTATATAAAATCAGGGGATCCTTTTTTTTTTTTTTTTAAAAATCTATAGCAGAAATCTACCTGTAGCCTCCAGGGAGGACCCCATGGTGGAACAGGTAGATGTCCAAAGGAGGCTGTGACCCTGTGGAAAGCCCTCACTGGAACAGGCTCCTGGCAGGAGCTGTGTTCCCATGGACAGACAAGCCCTGGAGCAGGTTTGCTGGCAGGACTTGTGACCCCATGGTGATCCCCCAGGCTGCCAGAGCAGCCTGTTCCTGAAGGACTGCACCCCCTGGCAGGGACCCAAACTGTGGGAAGGACTCATGTTAGAGAAGTTCATGGAGGATGGTCTCCTGCAGAAGGCACTCCATGATGTAGCAGGGGAAGAGTGTGAGGAGTCCTCCCTCCGAGGAGGAAGGAGCAGAAGAAACAGCATGCTGAGTGCCACTACTTGTCCCCCTGCACCACTGACGGGAGAAGGTAGAGAAAATCAGGAGTGAAGTTAAATCCAAGAGAAAGGGAGGGGCAAGGGGAATTTTAAGAATTAGTTTTTATTTCTCATTATCATAATCTGATATGATTGGTTATAAATTAAATTAATTTTTCCCAAGCCGAGTCAGCTTTGATGGTAAGTGGTGAGTGTCTCTTGTCCTTACCTCAACCCATGAGCCTTTTGTAGTATTTCCTCTCCCCTGTCCACCTGAGGAAGGCAGTGATAGAACATCTTTGGTGGGCACCTGGCATCCAGCCAGGGTCAACCCACCACAACAGACTATAAATGACAGTTTGTTTGCCACCTTGATAAATGCAGCATGACAGCAGATTAGCCTTCCAGACCCATAAAGTATTGTTTAAAAGAAATTACAGTGTCAGTGAGGACAATCTCCATGTATAGTTTCCCTAAATGTCAACTTTTTAATTTAATATGTAATTTAACAGCAATTCTATGTTTAAATGAGCCAGTTCCCACAAAGTGTTTCAATTAACTTAGCCATAAGAAAACGCTGAAAGGGATGCATTTTTTAAATAAATGCAGATTTATATACTTTTATGAATTTATACTTGCCCCCTAGCTGTTACAACAGCAATAAAATCTTCAAGTTTACTGAATTTTCATTAAATACACAATACTTGTATCAGATATGCTGTTCTTTGCTTTGTTGTGTTTATTAAGGAATTATATTTTCATCTGTATAAAGCCACAAAGATAAAAATGTTACACATCTGAAAGCAGGCAAAAGCTTTTCAAATGGATCTGTGAAGAAGTATGTGTGAGCAATATAAAGAATCTGATCAATAGAAAACAGAAGAGAAGCAGGAAAAGAAAATTAAAATTAGGGATGAAAAAGCTAGCCTGGGAGCAGGGAACACAGTTAAGGCTGGCTTCACTGCGCTTCAGAAGCAGAGAATCAATAAGGCCATTGCTTAAAACTGAAGAAGAAATTGCTTGTGTAAATGTGCTTTATTATTCTGGTTCTCTGTTGTTATATGGTTTCAAGATTTTTCTGCTGTTCACTTCTGCATCGCTTATTTTTTCTTCTAGAACTTGTCAAACTTGTTTTGTTGTCTTTTTTTTTTTTGTTTTTCTGGAAAGATGTCTTCTTCAGTGTAAGTCTACTTCTCTACACATTTATCTACACGATTGTACAGAAATATAAAATACAATCACAAAGCATGGGGAAAAAATAATGGTCTGTGTTATAGTTCCATGTATCAGGGATCAAGAAAACAAAGATAACTTTAAGACAGGATACAAGCCAGGTGTTGACATGAGTTAAATTGGAGACATCCATAATTCATGTAGTCTCGGGAGTATGATTTGAACTTTCACACTTTGTAAGAGACTTACTGAACTTAGAGGGCAGCAGTATGGGCTGATGTTCTCTGTTCTTCTTAATGCTTCATATTAGATGGATTGTGCCTCTTACAGGTATGTAAACTGACAAAAGTCAGCAACAGGCCACAGTTCAGTCTATCTCACTCAAGAAGCTGTGAAACCTTGAACTGAATGCTAACTCACAGAAAAAGCCATCAAGTGCCAATCATACTGCCAACATGGTGCTGAAGAGAGGAGAGTGCTTCTGTAAGACGTATTTTGAGTGAAGACAATCTGGTAAGAGGTCAAAAAAGCTACTTTTGAGTTGCTGGGACAGTTGAATTATGCATTGTTTTTTTTTTTTTTTTCTGGACTGAAACAAACCATAACATTTTGTATTTGATAATGGCTTGTTCTAAAAGCACAGAAAAGAGAACTGAAGAAATGGTAGAAAAACCCACATCTTTCTATGGTTCTAAATATTTATTTTTTTTTACAAAAAGGTGTTTGGATTTCCTTATACACTCAAGGATCTAGGAAAGGGAGGCAAGGTGGTAATGAAACAAAGCCTACAGATCAAAATGAGAGGTCTACTGAATCAGAGCAAAGTCCCACCAGTCTATAAAATCACAAGGTCAATCTTTGTTTTAAAGGCAATCGAGGTTAATTGAAAGACAGTGTCCCACTAACAGGAAATCTGGCCAATTGATGTGGCTCTCTGAGAGACAGCAGGAATTTAAAAAGGGACATCTATACCAGAAGCTTTTTCCAGATTTTCAGGTAAGGTTATCTTTAGAATGTTGCTGACTGGGTGATTGTTCATGTTAATGATGCGTTGTCTGGAACCTCCATTCCAAGTTACGACTAGCTAATTACAAACTAATGCTAGACATTAATATTTTCAAATTATCCTCTAAGGAAATACCTTTTCAAAGATTAGAGACTATGCCAAACCTAGTGAACTCAGTGCGTAACTATGCTGTTGACATTAGTGAACAAATCTGTAGAAGCACTGGAAAGGAAGGGGGCCTTTTACAGCCACAGAAACATTCAGAATTAATATGATCATTCTGCCTTTTTTGCTTACATGTGCATATTACCTTTCCTTAGAGTGAATCAGCCAGATTCATTTGTTATATTACTGCTTCCTAAAGTGATTGACAGTATTCTTCTGTTTTAATTCTGTCTCCGGCTGCAAAGACAGACTTTGTTCCGACTGACGGTAGAGAGAAAGAAGAGAGATGAATGGTCTCTTTTTTTCTGGATCCATTTTTTAATGTATCAGTCAACCTGCCTTGTCTACCAACAAGTTACACAGTGTAACGGATTTAATCTTTAACAGATAACTAAGAGTTGATAATCTTGGAAGAATATTAGTATTTTAAATTTAGGAATGACTGATCTTTGAGGATTACGTTCAGTTAGTGATGCTGGACAGAAACTACATATGTTTGCCAAGTCTGGTTTTATTTCTCCTTCAAATAATATCTTTTCCCTTAAAACCATATTATAGTTGCTTAAACTTAAATACATGAGGAATTAAGAGAATTAGGAAAACATGAGGGAGATAAATTCAGTTCATTGCAGTAGACTGAACCTTCTTAGATTTTATGGTTAAAATTTGAATGGTATTTTGTGGTTATTATGTTTCTATTATTCTGTTTCTATTATATAAAAGCTGATTTTCAAAATGGGATTTTTGTGTATTAAATGAGTGTTTGAATTAAAAGATTGCTGAAAAGTCTTGTACATTAGATTTAGTGACTCAGCTGTGGAAGCACAATATCTGAGATACTAAAGCTCAAGAGCAAATGTAAATAAGAGGACCCTTAACCTAACTAGTCAGCTTGTCAGAAAAGTGGCTGCAGTGCAGAATCTTTTAACGGTGGATAGTTGCCCTTGAAAATGTTTCTGAAATATTAAAGCATGTATATGAGCAACCATGGGAATTACTGAAGCAGAGGATGAAAAACAGTAAACAGTGGAGGCTTTTTTTAAAGTTTTATTCTTTTCCCTGTAAGTCCATGGGGTAAATTTGAAGTTCTTTTTCAACAAGAAGCATTCCTTGCAAAAATAGAGAGAAGAGTATTTTCTCTGCTTCAAAAGGTTTTGTAATGTTTTCCCAAGTTAACACTTAAAAGTGCTTCTTCTGAGGCTTGAGTGATTTTCAAACTGGGAAGCCTGAACATCTGCCCCTTGTTCTAGAATTTGGCATTTAACCCAATTGACTAAAGGCACTATAACTCACTTCTTTGGTATAAATAGATCCCAACAGCTCAAGAGTTGACTAATCAGCTTATTGATTAGTCTAGTTACTCCAGAAGTTCCACTGGCTTTTAATCAAAGGTGAGATGATAAACTGTGTTTAAAGTCCTACATTTGCATATTAAAATTAGTTAATCACTTTTAAATACGTAATTCACACATATACAACAGCAGAAAGCAAATAGAAATTAAACTGTTAGGGTAAAGCAAATTTGTCAAGTGTCAGCTGTCATAAAATTTGTGAAACAGACATCACAGGATATATTATACTTTATGCATCAGAAATACAAAACAGAGCGTGATTATTTTGTTTTACATTATTAAGGAACAGTTTTACTAGGCAGTGATCAATGTTTGTTTGTCTGGAACTGTTTATTAACTGAACCTAAATATTATACAGATATATTTTACCAGTGTAAAATTACGATTCTGCTCTCATTCGTTCCATCTTAAAAGCAGTACTGGTTGGAAATCAGGTCTCAGAGGAGTTTTGTTCTCTTTTTTCATCTTTGTTATAACAAGGAAAAGGTTTACAACACTTCCCAGTCTGCAGGAAATTACTTTATGTGCTGATTAGACTTTTGTAAAAAACATTGTCATGCATAAGGAAACTCTCACCTGAAATAGGTAGACATCTCCAATGATCAACCAAGACAAAATTTTAAAAAGTTGAAAAACATCCTGGAGAAAGGATGTGTATTAGGATAACAACTACAGAATTGAAGCCAAAATGAAAGAGATCTATGGAATCAGTACAATTTATTTCAGAAATATTTTAAATGTGTTAAATGTAATGAAGATGTAATAAAAAAATGTAATAAAAGCATACATATCAGAAAAAGACTTCTTGCATTTGCACATATTTTGAGGCAGATCTAAGCTAAATCATCATAACTGAAATTTAGGAAAATGTGAATCTCACATCAGCTGTGAATTTGTTTGATGAATGCATTTCATCAAACCCAGGGAAAGTTTCTGCAGCTCTGTATTGTTTTCTTATGTAAAATGACAATATTAACATAAAAAATAATATTGTCTTGCAGGACACTAATACCACAGGAATAAGAAAATATAATATCAAACATATTGACTCTGATGATTAAAGCCAACAACAAAATGCAGCTAAACATGGACAACATAAAATTAGTAATTGCCAGATGAAGAAAAGAGAATTGTTAAGAAAAGTTTAAATGTAAAAGGTGGAAAATGCAAAGAACTGAAACAATGTGGCTTATTTTCAGAATAAAAAAAAAAGAAAAGCAATGCTGATTTAAGAAAAACAATCCCATTCAACATAGGTGTCAGAACACTTTTTTTCATGCAGAGAATGATAAATGTGTGAAACAGGCTGTCAGACATAGTTGCTCAGGCAAAAAACACAGGGGTCACATGAGAAAAATTAGATGCCTTCCACAGGGGATGGAAGTACTAAAAATGGATGAACTTAAACAGGCTGAATAACCTCTTTCATTCTCTGATGTTATGTTATCCTCTCAGCTGTTTCTTCTGAAATCATGTAATTGAAAAAGTTGTTCTGGTTGCAGCTTGATAATATTGTCAGAGGACTTCTTAATTCTGGTCCCTAATTTGCATTCTGACAATATATTTTGAGGACTGAATGTCAGGGTATTGTTAAGCAATGCTGATCCTTTTAGCCTTATTCCTTGAAGTATTCAGGTGAATTAGTGTAATATGCGAGGCTGTCAGGACAATCTATGTAATGGTTTAGTGTCATTTAAATGGTACGGTTTGTGAGCTCTTCTGTCTTTTTTGGTACAGAATAGTGAGGGTTTTAGCTGAACTTTTGAAGAAAATATTGAAAAAGATGCCGATGTTAAGCTCTGGTGATATTTTTCAAAATGTTATCCTTCAGACAGTGGGTTTTTTTTAACCACAAGGACTTAATGACCTTGCAATCACTACTAATTCCAGGGTGGTTTTAAAACTTTACAGGGGAAAAAAAAGTCTAGATTATAATCATCTTCATATGATTTAATAGTAGTTAATATTTTTCATGTGACACCCAGGTAGGGCAGAGTTGTACCAGTGCATACCCTTGAGGACAGGGCTGTCACTCAGTGACCTAGGTGGTATTTACGAGTGGGTCACCATCAACCTTCTGAAATTCAACCAAAACACATGCAAAGTTTCTCTTCCCTGCAACAACATAAGATGGAGCCTGAGTGGCAGGGAAGAGCAGCTCTGCTGAGAGCTGGGGAGTGCAGCAGCTGGGAAGCCAAACAGGAGGCAGCAGTGTGTGCTGGCAGCAGAGCAGGCTGAGCACAACCTGGCGTGTACTAACCTACACACCTGCTGTCAGCTCTGTGAGACCACATTTAGTATCCTGCACCCATTTGGTTTAGTATCCTGATCCAGTCTGGGGCTCTCCAATAAAGGAAAGACGTGTTATCTAGAGTAAATTTAACAGGACCCCAAGGCTGATCAGGGACAAGATGCTGTGAGAGGGACTGAGGGGTCTGGGCTTGTTAGGCTTGGAGAGGAGAAGGGTTTTAGGAGATTTAACAGTACTGTACCTACCAGCAGGTCACCAGGAAGGCAGAGTCATGCCCCTCATGGAGGTCCATGGAGGGAGAGTAAGAGTCAACAGCCTCAAATGGACACAAGAGGGTCAGCCCCATGGACTCCATCCTAGGATATTGTTAGTACCTCTGCTTTAGAACCTCTGTGAAAGATGCTCTGCCTTCAGAAACCTTTTGCCTTTGACTGTAAATTACCTCTCGGACTTGTATTTAGGAATACTATTGATTGTAGTTTTACCCAAGTCACTTCCACAAGGAGGCCCTTTGTAATATTTTAGTATTTGAAATTTTTTGTATGTTGGTTTCTCCTTCATTTCTTGCTTCTTCAGGTCTTTGGTTAAGATTCTAGCATCTCTGGAATGGGACCTCCTATAGGGAATATTTTGATTTAATTCATAATTTCACTAGCAATATTTAAGTAAAGATTTATTTATTTAAGTACTAAAAAAGTGTCACATAACAGTAAATAACAAGAAGGGATTTAATGCCAATTAAGAAATGTTTTTGTAGTGCTGTGTTGCAACGCCAGCTACTTACAGAGGGCTTGCAGTCCCCTTCATACTTTCACACCTGTGATTAGCTGTTGAACTTTTGTATATTTTTCTATATTTATTTCAATCCAGTGTCTTTTGCTACAGCCCTGATACAGAAGTTTTTTGAGAACAAACATTTTATTTTCTTCTCTTTTTTCATAAATATCATGCAGTTTCTCAACTAAGAAGTTAAAGGTCACATTTTCATCTTTTGTAATAAAGGCATAAGAAAAAAATGAACAAGAAATCCCTCATAAAATCTTCAGTTCCTTTGAAGTATTTAGAAGAATGTTGTTTCAAATCAAGGAGTTAAATTTTCAGTCTGTAATCCTAGAATTCAAACACTATTTAAAATCCTAAACAATTTCTGTGTAAGATAGATGTGGGGCTGAAGTGAGAATTGAGTATATTGCAAAAAAATTTTAAACTGCCTCTTTATGAGCTAGGACTAACACTAGGAAACTGACTGCTGCATCATGACTAATATATTTTTCAAAAGTATTTCTGCATGTGTGCAGAAATAACAACTTTAAGATCATTGTTCCATAGCCCATATCCTAATTCAGATATGTTCATTGTAACTGAAATTTCTTACATGTCAAAATTGTGTTTAACCTCCCTGTACCAGAGAAACAAGCTTTCTTTGATGCATTAAATGGTCAAACAGAGTTATAAAATGGAAGCACTGATAGAATTCTGGCTATATATATACACACTATTATATGAAAGGCAGGAGAGAAATGGAAGTTTTACTAAAACTTCAATAACAAATCAATTTTAATCTGTACTAAGCCTAGAATGATTCATTTAGTGGATGTACTGATATTTTTACAAGGTCTTCAAAATAAAGGCAGTCCTTTGAAGTTGCATAATGCAAATTAAATATGAACACAAAATGATATAGGATTATCTACAAAATTTCTTTTCACCATTGCCATATCACTAATGCTATCAACTGCAGCAGTGCTAGGGGCAGTGAGCCAAGCTGCAGGTGATCTGAGTCAGTTTTATAACTTTTCAGGATTTCATTCCTAAAAAAGCTATAATTTCAATCTAAGCATAAATCAGTAATAGTAGTGTAAAACCACAAAGAAACAAGATACATGGAGGAGAAAAAACCATAAACCATCTGGAGAATGCCCACACTGAAGAAAATGTGTGTAGCTCTAAAGGTGAAGTGAATTTTTTGAGCTGAACTCCAGGTGGTAGCACGGAATTGACCTTAGTGATCTTGCCTCCCAGTAAACTGAAATATTTCTTGATTAAATTACAGTTCGTGATAGCTGGTAGAAGTTATCCTGAGGTAAGAAGAAGAGCTTTCTTAACAGAAGGAAAGAGAAGGGTGAAAGTGCAGGAGACATCCCTATGCCTGAAAAATAAATATTGTTATGGAAGGGCTTAAGAGCAGCTTGTACAACAGTCAGACACTGAAAATAACTGTAATTTGCATTGAGCTATTCATAGAATCACAGAATGATTTGGATTGGAAGGGACCTTAAATATCACCTAGTTCCAACCCTTCCACCATGTCAACGACATTTTTCACTAGATCATGTTGCTCAGGGCCCAGTCCAATCTGTGCCTGAACACTTCCAGGGCTTCCCAGTCCAATCTGTGCCTGAACACTTCCATAACTTCTCTGGGCTATTATAACTGTTATAGAGTCCTGACACAAAAAGACAGTGTATAGTAATATTTCTGAGTTTCAGCACAAGGGGTGGAGTTGAGGCAGTGATCAAGAGAAGAAGAAAATATGTAGCACAATATGATACATAAGCCTTAGGCCTAGATGTGGCTTTTAATGGAGAATTTGATCCTGTTTCATCAGTCAAATTATTATAAACTTCAGAATGAATGAAAAAAAGGCTCACTGTATTTAAGGTGAAGTGTATTAACTTGACCTTTTCCCTCTCTTAGCTTTAAAAACTTCATTTTAAACAAAGTATTCATAATTTCACTTCACTCCTATCTTAGAGGTTAATTAAATAGTTTGAAATTCGGTATATTGTTGTGCTTTTCCTTAAAATGTCTGAATGTCACCATTAACACCATGTATGGTTGTGAGCATCTGAATTTGAGCAGTGAATTTTTGTGCTCCTACTCCATCAGGCAAAACCATGTAAATATTTTGGTAGCGATGAGCAAAAGTAATTAGCTTTAAAGATGCAAAGGGTAGACAAAGAGACAGTTTTTTTCTTGACTCTGCAGATACAGACTAAATGGCATCAAATCAGCAGTGGCAGTTACTATTAGCCTGCAGCTATAGCAACACCTTTTCCCCAGCAGGAACAGTTGTAGAGCAAGGAGTCTTAGCAGTAGCCACAGGGGTATACCTGGAGAGAATATTAAAAACGTCTGTATGCAGCACTGTCATATCATGGAGAGTGCTGAAATGTAGAATGATTTCTCCTGCACAAAAAAAAAAAAAAATCTATTAAAATTAATTCCAAAATACCTCTGGGATAAATTTGGTGTTGAAGAATTCTGCAAGATGTGCAAATACTTTCAGCTTTGATAAGGGAATTCATTAAAAGCCAGGAAAAGTGGGTAACTAGAAAATTGAAACTGCCACGAATTTCTACAACAGTCCAGAACAGTGTGAAAAGATACTTACATTATCCCTTTTGTAAACATGCCCTAATTTTAATTAGGAAACCTCATAGCAGTTACCAGATTTCAGGTGCAGTCTTGTGGACATCTAACTGCTTAACAGCTAATTGACTGTCCAGTGCAATCTTCTAGCAATCTAACTTTAGGGTTGTGCACATTCTCAGTCCTCTTAAATCCACCTCGAGCCTTCTCTGTGCATTTAAGAGAAATTTTAATTTTACAAAAACCACAAATTTCACTGACATGTACCTCAGGGAAAAGACTATACATACTGTACTGTTAATTCCAGAACCAGCAAGGTCCCTGCAACTATTTAGGTTTGCAGGTCATTTGGAGAGAAGAATACAAAGTAGGAAGTGCATTATATTTGTCATGGTCTTTGCAATGCTTAGTCTCAGAAGTCTAATGTGCAACTGAAAAAGATTAAATCTAGATAATTATCTTCAGTTTCTTTATTAACTCAAGTTATGCTATGGAATTTCAGATATCTCCACATACTAAACACACCAATCATTTTGGTTTTAGAATAATCTCTTTCTCATATCTCAGTTACAAAAATAGCTGCAGCATTTTGTTATCTGTGTTGGTTACAGCTTTCTGGAAGCCTTCTTACCTTTACTAATTTCCACATTATCCTGATGTGTTCCTTTTTAAGCACTTACTGTAACATTAATTTTCAAAGTATCTTCATGTTAAGACTTCGCTTCTAATAGTTGGGTGCTACAATAAAAATAGCATTACTTTGAAAACATGAACTATCATAGAAATATTCATCAGGTTGAAAAAGATCTTTTAGATAGTTGAGTCCAACAGAGCATTACCTAGCCCACCACTAAAGCATGTCCCTAAGCACTGTATCTACATGTCTTTAAACACCTACAGGATGGTGACTCGTCCACTTCTCCAGGGCAGCATGTTCTAATGCCTAAGAGCCCTTGTGTTGGAAAAATTTTTCCTTATGTCCAATTTAAACTTCCCCTGGTGCAACTTGAGCCCATTTCCTCTTGTTCTTTTGCTTATTACCTGGGAGAAGAGGCTGAGCCCCGCTTCCCTACCCTCTCCTTTCAGGCAGCTGTAGGCAGCCAACACCCTCATGCTTTCACTGCTTACCAGTGACACTACAGTGTTTACAGAGAGTGATGAGGTCCCCTTGAGCCTCCTTTCCTTGAGGGTAACCCAGTTCTCTCAGACACTGCTAATGAGACTTGCAAATACACAGATATACAGCAAATCATTGTTTTGCATTGACCTAAATAATAAAAACTTCAATATGGACTAACAAAACCTCAAATATTTAAATTGTAAATACAAGTAGAAGTGTTATTTATTTATGTGAATATACACTTAAATGCAGTTTTCATAGATTTTTAAGTTTTTACAGATATAAAAAGTTTCATGTTTTTATACAAAAAATTAAAATACACCTTGGTCAAATTACTATAAGTGAAGGTTGTATCACGTCCTTTCATTAATGAAACACAGCTGAAAGTGACATGGGAGAAGCTCAGGTAAATGATTATTTTTTTAAATGTGACTAAGTATTTAAGTTTTGGTGTCAGAAAAAGAGACATTTTTCCAAAAATAGAAAAGTATGCGGATTGTACTTTTTCTAAAAACAGATTCAATAACATGTTCAATGTTAGCCATACCAAACAGAGATATCCAAATTCATTAGTCATATTTGCAATCCATGGCTATTATTCATAGATTTGTTAAGCCATAAACAACAACTTCACTTTAATTATTCTTTTTATCTAATCCGTTACATTCTCAAGTCCTCAATCGCTCCTTATTTTGCAGTGTTTATGAAGTGCTTTGAAGTAATTTAAAGTTATTCCTTTGGATGAAAGGGACTGCATTATTAAAATCTCTCTAAAGCTACTGAGACATCAAACATCCCATTTCAGTTATCCTCATATCCTTGTCTGGCTGTGCATACAGAGAAGAAACATAATTTGCTACATGTAGTTATCTCAGCCTTTTCCAAATCACTGCCAAATCTGAGATTTCAGACCACTATGCAGAACTGCAGGCTCTATGAACTGTTCTGATTTGAAATCAACCCTGTATGTATCCTCTTATGGTAGATAGAGTTATTGTAGTTTTAGGAAAACTGATTAAAGGTGTCTAACCAAAACCTTTGTAGTTCTATAATCCATATTGAAATTTACTGAACTCCGTTAGAGCACTGTGGAAGGAGAGCTTAATGACACGTGAACACCTTTAAAAAGGATTAATTTTTTTATCACCAGGTAGGTGATAAACCTTTATTTATTTTAGTTCTCAGCTCCACAGATAAATTCTCCTGAATGGAGCTGTGATTATGAGAACCCTTCACTGAGGACATATTTTAAATACTGCTTTCCCTTCCCAATGAGGATCATACTACCTTGTTACTTCACATAAAAACCGTTTGTAAACCTTACCTGAAAAATAAACTAAGAAAGTATCTGATACAGGGAAAAGACAATTGCTAAGAAGACGAAATTAAATTCTCATTTGGTTCATCATTTCCTGCATGTAAGCATGGTTAAGTAGAAGTAGAGAACTGCAGCCTTAAAGCTTGACCTCTTCAGGTTTACATGCACACTGTAAAGGAGAAAGATATGAAAATCTGTTTCTGCTTCTCAGAGAAACATAACTGCTATAGCACCCAGAACATTACTGTTCAAAATGATCATGTTATTTAGACCAAGCCACTAAAGCCCAGCTTAATTGTTAAACAAGTAAGGATTAAGGATCAAAAGTTCATCAGAGTTTCAAATATTTAGATTTTCTCGAAGGGAACAAATTGTTTTCAGTTATAACTACATAAAAAAGAGCACCACAAGATTGTGCATGTGCAATCAACTGCAACAAGGCTATTTGATTGTAATTCTGAGAACAAATTATGGTGACATAATCATTTTGATTCAAATCAGAGCAAGTCTTTTACTGGTCCCCTAGAAGTCCTTGGGAGCAAAAAAACCTATATATTTCACATCTTAGGGAATTATGGTCCTTCTCATCCATTATGAACCAATGAGAACTGCACTCCACTATCTCCTTTTATATACATCAGCTATTAACACAGTTTGATAGACTATCATAGTTATTGACTTCATTTATGGACTGTAATAGAAAGAGATAAACAGATGTGCAACATATTCCCCATTTAAATACCTTTCTGATTCAGCAGATGAAATCTTATAATGTAGAACAGGTAAGTATCTTGTTGTGTCTGTGTGACATACAATAAATAAAAGAAGACTAATAGGTAGGATGATGTTTTTAGTGTATTAATTTTTCTAGTTTGTGTTGGGCTTATAGCTATCCTATCCTAGCACTTTCCAATATTACAATCTAATATAGCTTTTCTTCTAATGCATCACTTACCTCATGCAAGTTCCAGACTGGCTACAAGCTACCTTACAAATTTCAGATATAAGAATTAAGAAGAAATCTGGACCACTTACAAAGGAATTAATAAAAATTAGTAGTCAGTGCAATTTCAGATACATGATAAATCAAATCTGCCTTTCAGCAATACATTCTATGTTCATATGGAATTTGGCTACAAAATTGAGACTAGCTGCATTTTTATTCTCAAGCAATACTACAGGAACAGAAGAGTGGTTATAAAGCTGCTACACAAAGCTTGCCTTTCAAAATCCTAGGCAAAAACTAGGGAAAACCTTTGTGCTCTAGAATATGTAATGCCCACCCTTAACAGATTCTGATTTGAAGCCATTTATGTTATAAATGTCAAAGTCATAGATTAGCCTATGCAAATGCTATTTATGTACCATTTCAATATCTTTGTTGTTTAAAACTTCCTTCTCTTTTTCCATCCTTAAGCCTTTTCTCCCTTCCTGACTCATCCATTAAAAATGGAGCAGTTTACACTTTACATATTGTGCCTGTTGCTGTGTAGACTGCTAAACTAATACCTTGCTACCAAAAAATCCAGAGTGATTCAAAGAAACACAAACACACATCAACTATTAGTTTCTCTCTTCATATCAGGGTGTTTGAATGCTTCAGCTGGCTTTTCCCAAAGGTTCCTTTATGTTGATTTTAATGAGTAGAAAATAGAAAAACACAGTGGAAATTTGCTTGAAATAAATTATATTTAAAGTTCCTCAGAAACAGAAATGTGTGTGATAATCACAGATGAAACATATAAACCTGAACTGTCAACTCATTATCCTTCTGTTCCAAAGGAACCACAGAGGAGACTGGTTGTCACTGTACTCATGTCTTGTCAATGATTTAGTGACTGCATTAATTTAGGAATGAGAACACAGAAGTCTTTCATAATAGGCTAAACAATTCGTTTCAGTCTTGAAGTACTGGTAGGAAATAATGTTAAACTAACACAAATGAACTTGCAAAAATCTTACTGGACAGATTATTCCAACCTTGTCTTCCCTTCTTAGGATCATCATAGCAGAAGCATGAAAATATGGGGAACAAGAAAACACTAGAAGCTGGTATAGTTCCTCTAGGCAATTTTTCAAACATTACAAACAGTGCATGACTGATTGTACAATACTGTTGTGATACTTGATTTTGAAGGCTAAAACCCCACTTGAATTTCTGTTTTCAAACTGTGTAAATGTCAGACATAAACACATATAATTATACATAAGGTTTTTTATGTGTTTGCAAAATTCAGGCAGGGGTGCTTCAGAATTGTGAAGATATTTCATTTCTGGTGAACACACTTCTTTACATAATGGGTGGCAGAGTACTGGAACAGGATACTCAGGGAAATCATGACATTTCCCTCTCTGGAGACACTCAAAACCCACCTGGATGCATTCCTGCATAACCTGCTCTGGGTGACCCTGCCTTGGTAGGGATGAACTGGATCATCTCCAGAGGTCCATCCCAGCCTTAACAATGCTGTGATTCTGATAGATAGCATCTGAGAGGAGAACAACAGCTGGCTTTCCATATAAAAATTTTTAGTAGAGCGAAGCAGCAGTTAACACTCTGGTTTGCACATGTAAGAACCCTGAGCACATCCCTTAGGAGGTTTGGCCAGTAGGGCTGGGGACCAGTATGGCCTTAAGCAGTCCCATAGAACTGGTGGCTGTGGGGAGAGGCTCCTGGGAGTGCTGTGGAGAGGCATGGCCAGGGCTGACCCCTGTCCATGGGAGCTCTTTTCATCCGGGGCACAAGCACCCGGTACTTGGTGAAGCCACAGTCCCTCTGCACAGCCACTGCTCCTGGTCTAAGCCCAGACCTGCAGGGGCTGATGTCCTGGCCTGGCCTCAGCCTGGCTCCATGCATGGCAGCCTTGCTCAACTGTCCCCAAGGCTGTGTTGAGCCTGGTTCCTGTCAACTTTCCCCACCTGCAGGCTGGTGTCCTGGCACAGCTTCGGCCCAGCCCCAGAGAAGTGTCCTATGCTCGGGACTGGCACTACCTCCAGTTGCACCCTGGTAATGTATATATCTGTCTGTCTAATTTATGACTATGACTATGAAGTGATAATTATATGACATTTATGACATTTATGACAAATGTACACTTTCAACAAGTGCTTGCAAATAGAGAGTAATGAAATTTAAGAAATGCCATAGTTTTTAAAAGAGCTACCTATGCCGTTTTCCTCAATAAAACTTGAAATGCAATACATTCCTCTGATGTCTATACCTTCTCATCAGTGTTCCTGCTCCTTTGCCAATCACTGAAATTGCTTACAAAGAGTAGCGATTTGTTGTTAAAGATAATTTTATTATCACTTACATGCATGCATATCCACACTCCTGCTTTGATTAGTGGGACAGATGCTGCTGTCTGAAGGTGAATATTTGGCTTGTATGACCTGTACTAGGAGTTTAATTTGAAAGTGGAATTAGGTTGAAATGACCAGATGTCCTGGTTTAGCTGACACAGCTGGGAAAATCAGGGAGTGAGTCCTTCTGGAACACATTTCTGGGCACATGAAGGAGAAGAAAATGATTTAGAGCAGTCAACATGGATTTACCAAGGGCAAATCACGCCTGACCAGCATGATTGCTTTCTGTAATTAAATGATGGATTTGTGGATGACAGGAGAGCGGTGGATATCATTTGTATCAACTCTAACAAGGCTTTCAACAGCATGTCCCACAGTATATTTTCATAAAAGCCACAACATTATGTTACAAGTGGGTACTCAACATTAAAAAATTGGCTGATGGTCATCCTTGGAGGGCAGTGGCTAATAGGTCATAATCAACCTGGAGGCATGTAAAAAGATGAGTACTGCAGGGACTATCCTGGGAATTGTCCTGGTTGCCATCTTCACAAGTAACACTTCCTGGAGGAGGTGAATGGTGTGTGCTATGCTCACAACTGCAGATTACATCAAAGTGTGTGCGTGGCTGAGGGCAGGGGGACATGAACTGGTTGAGCTGTTGGACATACTTGAGAGCAAAGCTGTCATTCAGAGGGACCCAGACCTTGGATACAGTCTGTATCCTGGGAGGTTTTAAAGACTGGACTCTATCAAGCCCTGAGAAATCTGGTCTGATTTCAGGCTCCGGCTTTGAGCAGGAGGCTTGTCTTGAAATGTCCTGAGGTCCCTTCTATCTGCATTATTTTGTGATGCTTTGATCCAGCGTAAGCATCATTGCCTATGCTCTGGCAAAAATCTTTGGTCACTCCTCCCTTGTTACCTAGGACTGAAGTATTTTCCTTCATATACACAAAAAGCAGTGTCCTTGGAAGTTAGCCATTCATGGCACAGTGCAGAGAAACTCAGGTTCTGAACTCTGTAGTGACCTCTTTTTCATCCGACACAATTTTGGGAAATTGCCTTTAGCATTGATAACTGCATTGGATCAAGTAATCTAAAGCAGTGGGAATGTCTTCTTTAATGTCACCTACCACAAAAGCAGGCTCCCTGAGTCACCATATACAAGGGCTGCTTTTGAGAGTGAATTCAGTATTTGGAAGGAAACACAAAAACTCCTGTCTATGTATGAAACATAGAAATGGCAATATATACAGATATACAGGGAAAGGTGTTTACAGTAGTGAGAGATGAGAAGCTGTTGTTTGTAAGAATATAAACAGTATAAAATACCCTACTAGGTCAGACCAGTCATCCATGCAGTTTGTTATTCTGACTCAAAAGAGTTCCTAGAAGACATTCTAGGAACAATTTCTGTGGCCTGTTTGCCTATTCATGGCTTGTCCTTTTAGTATACATTTATGGATTTTTATGCAGAAATTTCCTTCCTTCTGAACTTAGTGATATTTTCTGTCTCCATAATCTCCTGCAGCAGAATTGTCCAGAACTTTGCTATTGATGGTGCTCTGTGTAATATCCTGTTATTTTTTAAGAGCTCTTCTAGTAATCTTGAGTGCCTCAGGCTATCGTAATGAGGGATTTGGAAAAGAGCAACTCAGAATTTAGGTTATCAGTTGTAATATGTGCATGTTGTAATATTAGTGTCTTCAAAATACTTATGTTAATGATAATTTTTAACAGTAAGACAGGAATATTTTCAGGTGTGGAAAGCTGAATGAGGATACTTTGGTAAAGAAAAACACTGAAAAAAGAAAAGTCTGCATCCTCTGAATACTAGAAGATTCTTAAATTCTTATTTATCTTATCTTAATACTTTTCCATGATCACCCACAAGCTTATATATTAAAACACAAGAGGGAAAAATAAGAAAATATATTATTGTCATAGCAGTAGAGTGCATGAGTGGCAATTTTCTAGTAACTTCAGAAATAAGATTTATTTTATCCCTTTTCTTTTTAGCAAAAAATTTATCTGAAAATCCTCAATAGCAACTTTGCAGTATTCTAACAAATCAGATCCTACTACAAGGAAGTTAATTTTTTATGGCCATCAAAAGGAAGCAGCAGGAATTTTTCTTCAAAGTTAGAACACATGAAAAGTACAAAAAATGTGAATGGGGTTCAGTATTTTGTCTCTATTAGAACTAAAGTTTTGGGATTTTCAACAAAACACAAAATTCTGATGAAATAAAGCAAATTTACCTCCAAAAATACTAAAAAGAGTGACAGTGAAAGGAAATGATGTAGCTGTGTTGCATTTCACTGTTACAAAAAAAAAACCCCTTGCTTATATAGTCCATGATACTGTAGGCTTTTATAGTTATCTCATATAATGACTTAAGAATGCAATAAGGATTTGTCTCTCCCCAAAATATCTATAACATCTGAGGATGTGCATATAGTAAGTTTCAACAGACAGTATGTAGCAAAGGCCATAAGTGAACATGTGGCGAACCAAAGGATTCCAAGGTCTGGCTTGATTCTTAAATCCATACTGTATCCTAGAAAATTGATCTGTCAGGTTCTGATTCTGTAAGACTACAGGCAGTTTTATTTCCCAACAAATTTAGGATTAAGCTACTAAATCAAGAACTTTTACTACACTTCTAATGTTACATCCTATTTTGTTTTCTCCTCCATACTTATCACTAAATAATCTTTGAGGGAAAAATAATCCAAATGGATTGTATTCCACTGAAGGACCTTCTATCTGTTTCAGCTTTGTAGCACGCTGTTTTTTCCCTCATGTTCCCTCCCTTCTGTTGACATTTTTCTAACAAGCTAAAGAACTCTACAAGACTGCAGCACTGTGTGTCAGCAATATGGAAAATACATATGTTTATGTAACTCTTATTCTGTGCTTAACTGCTGTTAAGCAGTTAAGGGAAAGTACAAAAAGGATTTTGGGTGTAAAAAAAGAAATTAGAATTCTAATTGGCCACCAAGTCCATGGGGCACTAAAAAGAATAATATTCTCAAAACATTATAATGGATCCATTGTCTTCCTAGAAATTTCCAGGATCTCAACATATTCTCTAACAGCTTGTGCACGAGAGACAAATGCTTTTGGAGATGTAGAGTGCAACTATGGGTAGAATTGGAAAGACACACTTCAGTGTGCCACCACTGTTGGCTAGAAATGGAGAACTACACAAACATAACCCTCCCTGGAAGTTAATTTTACATTAAACTATGACTTTCAAAATGAAAGGAAGATCTCTTTCAGGAGAATTAGACAACATGCAGTTCTTCAGCAAAAACAATGAACTCAAGAAACTCTCTGCTGTGTAACGCATCCTTATTCAAAGGATGACACCCTATGTATGTTGTGCTTAAAATTTCAGAATAAGAGGGTAACAATTCGTGTTTTCTGCTTGTCTCCTAAAGAGTCCTGATTACATCTTAAGGACATATGACACCATGACATATATGACATTATGTCAGCAAATACACTATGTCAATGGATCCTTCTGAAAGTTATGACAAAACCTTTCATTTTACTAAAAATAGTCTTCAAAAGTCTAAATAACTGTCACTGTCCCTGCGGTTCTTGTATTACCTTCTCTTCAGTAAACTCAGTGGATCTCCTAAGTACAGTGTGTGATTGATGCTGGATAATTAAAACCTTATCTGTCTGGAAACCAAGTGTGGTAAGCTGTAGTATTTATTGATACTGATTCAGGGAGCTACCAGTGTATGTGTTTGAATCTGTCTGTAGCAGCAGTAGTCCAAGAGTTATTGACAGAATGGTTATATTTATTTTACAGCTATTGTGGGCCTGGGAGTCATATATTGAGATAATTTCTCCTGGTAATACAATGTCAGATTACAAGAAAAAAGAAGCATTCTTATTATTACATGCTTATATAAGAATATCTTATATATTCTTTTTAATGGTGGGCAAAACTTATTGCCTGCTGCTGCCTCTGACAAGGTAAGTCCAATGGTACATGTTACAAAAGAATTGAACACCTTATACAAAGTGCTTGTCATTTAGAGACTTGATTGTATTGGAATTCCTAAGCTTCCAAAAGCAGCAAGAAGGAAAATCAGTAGTTGCTTTGTAGAGGAGCATAAAACACTGTGAATTTTGTTTGAAACTGAAAAATGTCTTATCGACTGATACAGGGCAGAAATGTTTGTTAACTTGTTACAATGGTAGATGAAAAAGCTCTAGAAATGTCATGAGGTAGACAGGAAATATATATATATGCATGCCTATGCAGTCACATACCCAAACAGATAAAAGAAATAATGGGAATAACATTCCCCATTCATGTTGCCAGTTATTCTCCTATTCTTTTAAATAATTTCTCTTCTTCCTGTTGTTTTTCTAGACATATTTTTATTTTCTAATCTTTTGGGTTAGATGTAGATTATATGGATTACAAACTAAGATTTTTGGGGCAAAATCTTAAAAAATAAAGAACAACCTAATTTTTATCTCAGAATAACTGCTTGCCATTTAATGATTTGGCACATCTATCAATTTTTTAAGATGAAACATATATACATGTGTATAAAAGTTTGGAGTTAGCACACTGCTGAAATGAATTTAGGCTTCACAGGGTATCTCCATCTTTTTTTTCTCATTTTTATTGGTCACATTTTTAAGATTTCATTCATAGCTATTATTATTACAGAGTTGAACCAGGAATTGCACATATTTCTGGTCTTTTATTAGAGGTGCATTTTTATGTTTGCATACTTTTTTTCATTCCATGCCCTTGCTTGCTTTTAAATTGCATATATTTGGTCTAGTCCACAGTAGTGAAAGTTAGGTGCATTTCACTAACTTTTATACTCTCTGCATCAACTTAACCTTCATATTACTACCTGATCCTTGTAACTAAATGTATCATAAAGCTTTAAGCATGTGCTCATGTTTCAGCATTTGTCTTTGAAGACAGTAATAGGGTTATTGAGCAACAAAATTATAATCAGGAGTTTTAGAGGTCACTCATTATATACTGTATAAATATTTCATAAATTCCCCACTGTTTACAGATAGCAAGAGTTTAAAAATAAATTGCAAATGTTCAGTATATAATGTAGCTGATCTAGTTGTTAATGCTTGTTGGTTTTTGGCTTTTTTTTAAGAGCTATCTATATGTTTATGTAAATTCTAACCTCTACATGACATAGCTTCATAGCCTGGTCCAGCAGAATATGTCATGGTAAAATTTCCAAGAATCATCATGTGCAAGTTCATCTACACTGTCAACATGAGTTATTTTTAAAATAAGTTAAAACATGCCACACGCTAAATATCCTTAAATCAGTAAGAAAATCTTCTTGCATTACTTTTTCTGGGTTTTAGGTATGCATGTTTAAATATATAATGGATGTAGAGTAATATAATTTTCAAAAGCAATGTCTGTTTTGGAATTTAGCAGTTTCAATATTGGCATGAGGCCTGAGTGTTTGGTACAGTGACTGGATATATACTGAATAACCCATACATCTTGTGGGACCTTTTGCAATGTGATATCCAGATGTTGGCCTTGTCCCAACTGCAAATAAGAGTAGAACATAGATGTCTGCAATTCTACCCCTTCGTTTAAAGATATCTTTTGTTGTATAAGTAGAAAATTAGTTGTGTTATTTTATAATCAAGCTGTACTAAAACACCAGAGACTACAGCTGCTGTCGAGTACAAATTTAACTTGTGCCACCTCAGATCCAAAGCAATCGGATAAATCAACACAAAGAAATCCTTCCTAAATTAGATGATCACTCTGTTAATGAAGGGGTATGTAGGGTCTTTATTGCCTGCTTTGAAGCCATGTAGAAAAGTAAGAACTAAATCCCTGTTTCCCTGGTTCCTTGAACTTGCCATCCAGATTTGCACTGTAGAGAAATTGAAAGCCAATTGTTTCAGTACAGCAAAAGCTGAAGTCTGAAAAAAAAAAAAGGCAGAATACCATAATAACAAACTAAAATCCAAACCATACTATCTACATTTTCATTTCCATGATATTGTGGAGCACATTGGGACCCTACTGCTAGATGTTCTTCCTACCATCAGAACAATGTAAAACTTACTCTTCTGAGAAGTAAGAAATATTTATTTATTAATTAATAATTATTGTGTATTAGCAAGAAATTCTATACTATGAAAGTGGTGAGGCACTGGATCAAATTGCCCAGAGAAGCTATGGATGGCACACCCCTGGAAGTGTTCAAGGCCAGGTTGGATGGGGCTTTGAGCAACCTGCTCTAGGGAAGATGTCCCTGCCCATGGCAGGGCATTAGAGCTAAATAATGTTTAGGGTCACTTCCAACACAAACATCTATGATTATATGATAATGCTCTCCAAGAAACTCAAATTTTGACGGTTTTCTAAGCAACTGTTGTTTTGCTATGATAAATTTGTTCTTCAGCTCCTAATGAAAATTACTTACACAGCTATGTGTGGCATAAAAAATACTCATCAGTCCAGTGCCCATGTGGTCAGAGAAGCTGTTTATTTCACTAAGACATATGCTACTATTAAATGTTGTCACAGAAATAACTATTGTCTCATCAACAGATCAGTTTTTATGTTCTTCATTTTTTATTTATCCCAAGCCCTTCTAGTCCTGAAATGAAAACAGAGCATTTCCAATCTGTAGAATTGCAATGCACAGTTAGATTACAATTCTTTTCAGTGGGCAGTTTTGTAAAAGAATTATTATACTCACTGATATGTCTTAAGGAACAAAAATATTCCTATTCATATACAGAGGTTGTAATGACAAGTTATTATCTCATTCTGTAGATATTGCTAGATATTTAGGTAAATTAACAGCAAAGGTCAACAAAGACTAGAGATGCATTCTAGAGTTTTTATTTGAGTTATTTGCTTGAGTCTGTTCAGCTGCCCATTGTTCAGTAACTGGCCATTTTGAGTCAAATTACCTACCTAAATGAGCTGAGCAAATGCTGGCTCAATTTAGTTACATACTATGAAATTTGTACTTTCAGTTATTCATTTCAGTGAATAGTTTGCTGAAGACTAACACTCAAATAGCATTTACCATTATCTTGTTAATAGGCCTTACTGCTCTGAATCTACTAAGAATGCAAATAAATGATAATTCTGCACTCATTAAGGAAATCTCCTGTGACTTACTTTGGTTAAATGCTCCAACAGGCATGTTTAGCACTTCTTTGGGGTTGGTAAAGTTCCAAAAATCTGTAAATTAAAGTTCTGTGGAGTGCTATAAAATATGCATAATGAAACCCTAGATGTAAATTAAGAAGATTTATATTTCGGCATTCTGCTTACGTTATTCAGTCTGAATGCTTCACAGGTTTTTATGAAGCGAATAAACTGTTCTTTTTCTTGAAATTCATTTTGAATGGTCACCATGGATTCATTGTTACAATACTTAATTCACACATTAAAGACTGAATTGCTCTTTTTAATCTATATATCATACTGAAGTGCTATTGCATAATACCTTTGAAGTCTAGGTGCTCCATCTATAGTAGCACTACATTGAATTTTCCTGTAGACATAAGTAGTTAAAATAGAGCTGGAAACAATGTTTATGAATGTTCTTGTATTTTAAACTTATGTGTTCATTTGAGTTGCACTTAAGAATTCCATTATTCATAGCAAATGAATATGAACTGAAAAAAAAAAAGTTTCTTTCCAAAGGTCTTTAAATATTATTTATGGAAAATAAGTACAAATTGAAGTATAAACTAAAATCCCATGTGGGTTTTCTGTGTGGTTTTCAGCAGGAATGAAGCTGAAATGTTGAGGTTTTGTGTAACTGCCACCCAGAGCTGTACATCTGTCAAAGAAATCACATCAGGGCTTTGGGTAATCTTTAGCCTAAAAGACAGAAAAAGCATGAAGAAAGAGACCCTGAGGTGCAGCTATTTTCTAGACAGCGTGCTGCTGTGCAATTGTTTTCTTCAGGAAAAAACTGTCTTCCAATGTGGAGGATTATATTTCGTATTTAACAAATTGCTTCATTGATGGCTCAGTTCTAGATGAGTTAAACTAAGAGGTGGTGAGGGTATTTTAGATTTGCTCTGAAACAGAATTGTTTTGATACAACAAAATCAACAACAAAATTTTACTTTTAGGCTCTACATACATATATGTGTCAACCTGCACCATTTTTAGAACAAAGATCTACTATAGAACTGACTGTCTTTGGCTTCTAACTCTTCTAATTAGTGGTACTGTTTCTTTTGGGATGAGGAAACTCATTAACTCGTTCTGTGTAATTCTGGAAACAGTGGTATGAAATAATTCAATCAAATTAAACTAAAAAAAAAAATATTAGCCACACAATTATGTGTAAACAAATAGCAAGAATGTTGTTAAACCAAATAATGTAAATACAATAAAACATTTGAATGGTTGATTTTTTAAATTTTGTATTTCTCAAATATAATTTTAAAAAATACTTTTAGAATTTGTTTTGGTATTACCAAGGACTTCCAGAATTTCACAGCTCTACTATAAGACCTCATAGCATTATATCAGTCTAGTTTATTACACTGTATTAAATATAGTCCAGTGTATGTTCAACATATCAATTTTTGAAATTCTTTCCTATTTCAAAGTATTTTACACATTTTATATTAAAAAAAAAAATCACTAATATACACGTGCTATGCTACTAAAATACTATGGCATTACACATAATTATGTTTGAACACCAGGGATTATAAAATGCCTTTGGAAATTATCAGCTCAAACTGGTAAACTGTGTTTTGTAATGGAGAATAGAGAAGCAGATTAGTATTTGAGCTTTTGGATCACATTACTTTATGATGATAGAGTACATCTAAAAACAATTAAGACAGTGATGAATATGAGAACACAGAGCTTAATTGAGGGGTACTTTTATAAGAAACAGTGCATACAGACCACTTCAAATTCAGAGTAGAAATCCAAACAATTACAGATAAATGATGAAGATAAAACAATTTAAGAGGGAACAGCTACACATACATTTGCATGTACATCCACATACTCATTCAGAAGTAAGTAACAAATTCTTTTTGAGGAATTAGCAAAGAGCAGAGTCAAAACAGAAATTTGGTGGCAAGAAATGCAGAATGAGATTTAATCTAGCATTCCATCAGAAAGAACATTTTGACTTTAAAAAGTGGCACTCAGAATCAATGGCTCCTGGCATAATTCCCAAACTGAAACTAGATTCTATGGAAGTGGATGGAAGGCAACATCCCTGGTAGGATGTAGGGATCCTACAGTAGAGCAGAGGGCTTTTGAACTTTTGAATATCTCCAAGAATGGAGATTTGACAACTCTATGCAACCTGTTCCACTGTTTCACTCATTGTAAAAATTATTTTATTCTCCAAGGTGGGGAAAAAAACAAAAGAGAAAAACAATCACCCTGTAGTCTTTTGACCTCAGCTTGGTGTCAGGTGCGCACTAAGCCACTTTGTGACTTCCCTGCCAGACGGACAGGGGAGACTGTAAGATGAAAAAATAACTAGAAGGTTGAGATAAGGCAGTTTGCTAAATTAAAAAAAAAAGCCACAAGCAAAAGTTTACATGCACATAAGCAAAGGGAAAAGCTACTCTCTACTTTCCATTGGCGACATTCAGAAGGAAGCAGGGCCTCAGCATGCACAGTGCTACAGAAGCCAAACACTATAGAATAACAAATACCCCCCAATTCATCCTGTCTCCCTTAGCTTTTATATCCCAGCTGACATCACGTGGTATGGAATATGCCTTTAGTTAATTTGGGTCAGCTGGCCTGGTTGTGTCCCTTCCAGGATCTTGCCTACTCCAAGCCCCTTGGCGAGGAAGGCATGCTAGAGAGACAGCGCTGCTCAGCAGTAACCAAAACACTTGTGTGTCATTGAGGGGAACCAATCTGATTTTTCTTTA
>VXAX01001471.1:557266-574077 GCA_013399835.1 Leptocoma aspasia | reverse complement strand
AAACCCCAGGAAACTGAGACACAGGCTAAAGGAGCCCTCCCTGGCCACTGATCCCATTAACCCAGCTCCTGGGGCTGGTTCCCAGTGCTCCCCCTCCCTTCTCTCAACGTTGCTGTTTGCTGCATGTCAACAGAGCTCAGACTCTTCCATGTGAAAGCTGTTATGCAAAAAGGCAAGAGGTTCCTTTCTGCAAGCTCCTCTGAGCTGCAGAGACTCCCCAGGCCCACCAACACTGTCTGCTGGGCTGCCAGAGCCAGGTAAACTCAGATTTGTGTCCTGGCTTTTATCCATCTGGTGTGAATTCTTCTTCTTTTTCAAGCCATCATAAAACCCTGCTTTAATTTCACCCCTCCAACCCCACTCCTGCTTCTCCAAGCATCAGAAAGAGGGAAGTTTTTGCTTAATGCCAACCCTTCTTCAGCAGCACAGATGCACCAAGATTCCTATGGGCACATTAGAGGAGATGAAACACCTACTAAATAACAGGAAAGCCTGAGAGAAAGGCAAACCCTCAACAAATGGGATCTTATAAAAAGATTTAAATGCCAAAGTGCTGATGGAGATCTGCAGCAGCTCTCAAGGATGAAGGTGCAAAGTTGGGATCACTGGGGTCACCCCACATTTTTCAAATGGATCTGGTCTGGGAACTGCCTCTCTTTGTGGGTTTGGTTTTTATTTGTGTTTTTGAGAAGAGAAACACCAAGGTGCCAGCTGCATGGCAGCTTGTCTGGTGACACCAAAACGGGAATAACCTTGATCTTCTCAGCTTCCCAACAATGCTGATTTACCTGGTCCTGAGTGTGGCACAGCTTTTGATCAACAGCCTGGGTCTGTCCACCTCAAATGCAGGAGCTGAGCCAGGAATTTGGCTTGCTGCATCCCAGAAAAGCCTCTCCTGCAGGGGCAGAGCACTCCCAGGCTGTGGCCACCCCGTGTTCCCAGAGCTGAGCTCCCCAGCCCTCTCCCCGTGCTGATGGCTGTGCCAACGCTTTTATTTCTCCTCAAGGAGCCTCGGATGGCTGAGAGCTTTTCCAGGCTGGTTTTCTAAACATAAGGCAAGCATTTGAACCTTGCAATCTACTTGAGGAGAAAAAAAAAGATGCAGTCAGAGAGCTCGGAGAGGCAGCCCCACCTCCTGCAGCTATGTCTGAGCCCAGCCAAGGACAGAAGCCTGGGTTTTGTTTTCCATGGCACCTGATGAAGAGCCTCTCCTGTTATTCTGCCTGATTTGGTCTCCACTTGCCTCAGGCCAGTTGCTGTCATGTTTCATCTTGAGCTTCTCCAGCCCATCTGCACTTCCCCAGGCCATGGTACAGCAAGACATGGAGCTCCATGTGTCCAAGCCACTCCTTGGTGACCTCTGGTGTCTTTAAAATCCAAAATGTCTCGTCCTGTGGATTGCAGCCCCGAGGGCTGATGTGCCAAAATGCCAGATCCATCCTCTGCAGGTGTCCACATCACACTGGGCACCCTGGCTTTGCTCATGGGGCAGCATCTCTCATCATCTGATGGCTAAAAAAGCAGGTTTGAGTCCATTGCAAAGTGCCACCCAACCCCTGTGGGTGGCCACACTCACAGGCACTGCACTTGTGTGCCAAAGAAATGTCAGTGGAGGGAGGGAGAGGCCCAAAGGAAAGGATTTTCCACAGGGCAATGGTGTTCCTGAGAGGGCAGGAGCAGCACAGGTTTGTTTATTTGCTGGGAGAGACCTGGAGGCTCCAGCAGCTCCAGTGACACTCACCCAGCGTCAACACAGAGCTTTTTGGGATGGAAATCCCTCCCTCCAGGAGCAACAGGGTGGGGGTTGTTACTTTTCATGGGGAAAGGATAATTCAATCCCCCCCAAAAAAGGGGTTTTCTCAGGCAAACAGACCCAGTGTCCTGGTAGCACAGGGGGAAGGCACCAAAGTTCAGCCCAGAGAGCCCCAAACCTGCTCAGTTTTAGTTTTCCCCCATCCTGCAGGTGGGTGGCTGGTTATTTATGAGGTGCTGGGTGGGGGTTATTGGGGATTTCTGTTTCTCTCACACTGGAATTTATTGGGCTCTGCTGCCTTTCATGCAGACACATCTTTGCTGTGTATCATCAGCATCTTGAAGCGTTTATGCCCCAGGTACCTGTTTATATCCAAAATGCCAAGACAGCTGAGAAAACAAATTCAGACAGTGTTTCTTCTGCTTTGCTTTTGTGTGTCACCTTTTTTTTTTTTTTTTAGTTTTTCAGAGGTGCAGCTTTCTGCTATGGTAAACAACCTCAAAAGCTGTGACACATGAAATAAATGGGTTTTTTTTCCTCCAACATTTTCAACTGAACGCCGTAATTTTTTTAAGGGATGCAAAATACCATGGTGATAATTAAAAAGTGTAACTTCAGAGTGTTAAAAAGTGGATTGAAACCTTTGCATGCATTTAGTTTCACAAGAGGAAAAGCTCTGGAAAACAACAGCAAAAAATCTCAAGCTCACTTCACTCTCTGGACGCTGAAGTATAAACAAACAGCAACAAAAGGAGAGAAAACCATAAGCCAAACCCATTTTCTCAACCTAAGAGCATCCCTAAAAACAAAAAAAACCAAACCCAGCATCATTTAACCAGCTGGTTTAAAGAGCAGCACTTTAAAAGGATATAAGAAACAAGCTCATTAAGCTGGAAGACATTTTCCATTGCAAAATTACTCCTAAAAATAACTGTGCTCTTGAACTCTGCCCCTTCACTAGGCTGTGGCCATTTCCCTGCTTTCACATTCACTTGGACAGTGGGTTGGAAACCTGAATTCCTGCTCTTTCTCCCCAGATTCCTCGTGCTCCTGAGGGATGGTCCAGGAGCTGGGATGGCCCAGACTCCAGGGGGATGCACAGCCATGGCAGGGGATCAGGCACAGGTCACTCCACGTGGGAATCCCTCTGGCCTGAGTGGCTGAGCAGCTCCCTGGAGACATGGGAAGGTCTCCAGGCTTTGGAGATGCTGCAAGTCCAACACTTCCCAACTGAACCCCTCAGCTTGGCAAGTGAGAGGGGGAAAACCAACCCACAAACACAGGAAGAGGAAGAATTAACTCAGGCTGTGAAGTTTAATGAAGTCCTGAAGTCAGAGACCAGGCGTGCAGCTGGACAGATGTCCTGGATCTCAGCACAGCAGCTGTACCTGCACCTGGATTTTGGAACAACTTTGGGATCAGCCAGGCAGCCTGAAAAACAGCTCTCTGCTCTCCAGATGGGCTCTGAGATGCACCAACATCCACTTCACCCATCTGGCACCAAATCCCAGCCTGCAGGCTGGCAGGTGGGAGCCCTGCTCCAGCCCAGCAGGGCCGGCCTGGCTCTCCCCAGGAGCCCCTCACGTCCTGGGGAAGGCTCTGGGAGCCCGTTCCCAAGGGCTGCTCCCTGTCAGGCAGCCACGGGAGCATGGGAAAGGGCTCCTGGCTGCTATTTCCTGCTCCCTGTGAGATCCCAGCCCTCCTCACACGGGACAGCCCCAGCTGCACCACGCCCCTGCCCACCCTGTCACCTCTGCTGTCACCATCTGCCACACAAGCCTCCCCCCCCCGCCCCATCCCAAGCCCCCCAAGGTTTACCTCTTCACAAGACCTCTGCCTCCCTGATTCCAGGGCAGTTTCCACTTTTTCCCTTTCAAACCCAAGGCTGCTGATGCACAGACACCTCAGAGCCCAGCGAGGAACAGACTGAGCAGAGAGAGTTCAGCTCCTGGATGCAAACAGCCACCCCCACAATAATAATCCCTGCATTAGTCAAGATCCCTGATGGTAATCTTAATTTTGTTGACTATCCGGTGTTTAGTGGGAGACAAGAGTACAAAAAACCCAAAAGCCTTACACAGCTGGCAGAAATTCACAGGGGAAAAAAAATGTTCCCAGTTGCTTATTTATGATGGCTGCAGTTTCTCAGAGAGTGTGGGGCTCATTCACTGTGAATGCTGGGATCTCTCTGACGTGTTTCTCACAGGGAACAGCCAGAAGAGATGCACACAGCAGGAGGAATCCTCTGCTCCTGCAGGCTTTCCCCACTTGAAGCCAAGGTTTGTAGCCCTGAAGGATCCCTGTCCCCCAGCAGGGCCACCCTGGGTATGCTGCTGCTTCTGGCCTGGCTGGGCACAAGGTCCATCCCCCTGGGTCTGCTCTTGGCATGTTCACCTGGAGACCCCTCAGCTGTTGGGATCAAACCCTTCCAAACCTCCATCAGGTTGATTTTACTTCTCTAATCCAACTTCTCACCTAATAACCCCTTTCCTTTCACCCTCTTTAAATTCAGTACAACTTTGGCTCTCACTCCTCCTCCCAGCATCACCCTGCAGGTCACAGCATTGCCCCCCAGCCCAGCCCTGCCTCTCACCACAGCTCCAGCACTCATTTTAGAGGCTTTTACTGTGCTTGCACCAAATCCCAGTGCCTCTGGGCTACAGGAGAGATACTTCCCAGCAGGAACCTGCTGTGCCTTTACACAGCTATGAATTAGGTCTCCAGAGCAAGATGTTTTTAGGGAAATGAGGCCCATAACCCAGGCTCTGTTTCTTAAAAGATACAAGAGTTTATGCTAGAGGATAAAAAGCCATCTATGTTGTGAGTGTTTAGGCAAAAGGAATTAGCAATGCAGGATTTAGCCCAAAACTCCTCCCCAAAATAGAGGTGGGAGCAGGAGTGGTGTAAGGCCAATTCCAGTCAGCTGGGATGGGTGCAATGGGAAGAGACCTTTTTTTGACAAACCAGGTGGGTATCACATGTGAAACTCAACAGCTGCCCAAAGCCAGAGCTCAGAGAGATCCAACTTCTGACTTTCAGCTTTAGCACAACTGAGACATTCCTGTGAGACACTGAATTTTCAGGTTTATAACAAGACATAGGGGAGTTATTCCAGCTTTCCCTACATGGGGATTATGCCTAAATCATCTAATGATGACTGTCAAATCACCAGTTCCTGCCCTTCCCCAACACTGCCCTCACCAGATCCATCAGCACTGCCTGAGTGCACTCCTGGAGTTACCAGGACCCCATCTGTCACACTTTTAAATAATTGTCTGATCATTATGAATTCATTTGCTATTCATTGTGATAATGTTAATCAAGATGAATTAATAGAGTCCTCACACTGTACGTGCTCCCTGGGGACTTCCACCGCCATTTAGAAATTAATTAATGGACCTGTAATTTTTAGCGGTGCTGCCCATGCAATCACCACTAAGAGCAGGTACCTGCTCACAGGGTGGCAGAGTTCCAGCATTCCTGCTGCTCTTCCCAGCCCTACACACCTTGTTCTGGGGGGCTGAAAGGTCACTGGGTCTCCTGCTGCCCGTGGAAGGCTCTGGATGCAGTGCCAGGGGAAGGGAATGCTCTGTATTTCTTCTGCTGAACACACAGGAGAATTCTTGGCTTCTTTTTGGTCATCTGAGTCTCCCATGGCTCAGGTTTTGGATCAGATTTTCCTCACCCCGCTGCCTATCTCCCATGGGATGCAGCATTCCCCACTGCTCTGCATCCAGGGCAATGCCAGCCCACTCCTGCACTGCCCTGGATGCCTCAATCTCTCCATTTCACCGTCTGCTGGGGCAGCAACATTTGATTTGAGCACCCAAGGGTTAAGCTCAGCAGGGCCAAGGAGGTGCCCTGGCAATCCCCCCACACCTCCAGCACAGACAGCTGTGACACTTGGTGGCTTTGGTCCTCAGGTAACCCCATAAACTGAGTGTGGCAGGGTTTGCCCAGCACTCAGAGCAGCTCCAGCACTGCCCCGTTTATTCAACGCCCCAGACAGGGCTAAGTGCTCTTCAAAGGCTCCCAGGCTGGAGCTGTGGGCCAGGGCCAGAGCAGGGCTGGCTTTATCAGCCTGTCAGGGAGGCACGTGTGGCTCTGAAGATGTAAGGGGAGAAAGCAGCACAGAACTGGGGTCACTCTCACGTCATGTCTGCTAAAAGCCTGCTCTGCCAGCAGATTAGAACAGACACAGTCAGCATTTAAAAAGATCATTTCAAAGAGGCGCTGGCGGGGAAGTTTAGATCCTAAATTTAAATTGCAGTAAGGGAAGAGCTATCTTAAAGAGAAGGAATTGCTTTCTTCTTACCAATAGGGAAAAAAATGCAGCACTGGATAAGGTGGTGAGGCCCTGGCACAGGATGCCCAGAGAAGCTGTGGTGCCTCATCCCTGGAAGTGTCCAAGGCCAGGTTGGAGAGGAAAGTGTCCCTACCCATCCCCTAAGCACTGCTCTGGGACTCAGTGCTGCTCCAGAGAACACAAGAGGCTCTGGAGGCCACAAGAGGCTCCGGCTGAGGCACAAAACCAAAACACAACTGAGATTTTTGTCACCACAGCCACCCTTGGCAAGGCTGACACTGCCTCTTGGTGCCCACCAAGGTCCCTGCAGCACCCGTGGGTTGTCCTGGATTGTAAGATAAGTGTGTATTCTATTCTCATCTGTTAAAGGTGGGGCAGTTATCTTTTGTCCATTGGGCACTTTTCTTTATCTCTTCCACAACCAATCCTCCCTCCAGGAGATATCTTCTGTTAACGGGCCATTAATTATTAATTATCTTCTGTTAATGGGCCATTGAGTGTCACTGCATGGCTGATAAAATTCCATCATCCCACTGGGAGAAGCTCCACGCAGGGGGAGAAGCCAAGCATTCCTACCTGGATATAATCTGAAATTTGGAACACCACAGGCAGCCTTCTCCACTGCATTCCCAGAGGAAGACCAGGCCCATCTACACCAGCCCTGGACCTTCAGAGGAAAACTCCACCCTTGGACAGGATCCCTCCTCCAGCAGAGCCACATCTGTCACTGCAGGAGGAGCAGCCACCTTGAATGGCACTGCCACCAACACCCTGACCCACAGGGTGCCAGGCTGTATTCTGACTCTGTCAGTAGGTTTTGTCTGTCCTAATTACATTTGTATTTTCACTTTCCCTAGTAAAGAACCGTTATTCCTACTCCCACACCTTTGCCCAAGAGCCTTTTAATTTCAAAACTGTGATAATTCGCAGTGAGTGGGGTTATGTTTTCCATTTCAGGGTGTGGTAAATGAGTACTGAATAGCTGACTCTCAAAATTAGAGGGTAAATACTATGGAAGAGAAGTTTTATAGATATGTTTCCTTTTCCTTGCCTTTTGCTCCTGTGGGATGGCTGGGGGAGCTGGGGCATTTGGGAGGGTTAATGTTGCATGAACATATTATCAGTTTCCCTGCATGCAAGCCTGCAGAAAAATCTTCCCATGGGAAAGCATCTTTTTACTGTCTTTTACTCTGTAGAAGTTTCTACAAACAAAATCTCTGATCTGTGTTCAAGGACATTTGGATTTCTCTGCCTGTCTCCTGGTAATAGGAGATGGGGGTTTTTCTTCCTTTCAGCCTATGAGGTGAAAAGTTGTTATCTCTGATTGTGTAAGCTATTCTGGCATTCCTTGGACAGAGCTCGAAGCAACAGCTTTGGATGCTCCAGGCTGGGCAGATAACAGCCCAAATCCTTTGAATTATGGAGTCATGTTAATAAATCATATTTAGCCTTCTGATATTATTGTCAAGAGTCCTTTGTTAACGCACGGACCACGGCAATAGGTTAACTCATTAATATGGCAACTCATTAATATGGTTAACTCATTAATATGGCCAATCAAGATGTCAAAAAGTGATCTCCATCACTGGACTGCAAAGGAGGAGTTGATGGACAGAACTTGGGGAGGGACAAAAGGGTTAAAAGGGAGGAACATCCATTTTGAGGTCGAGCACGCAGTGGGGAATACCTTGCTCCCCGTANGTGGGAAATACCTTGCTCCAGGTACCCTGTTTCACTTTCTTTATTCAGTCTTCTGTTGTAACTTTTGATAAGGTTTTTAACAAACCTCTTTAAAACTTAAGAAGCGAGGTTCCTTTCTCACACCAGGGCCTCTCCCAGCTGTGTTTTGAGGGGGAGCAGAGGTTTCTTGGAGCTTCTGGCATCCACAGAATCAGGATGCCATGCCTGGGTTGCATCCTGCCTTCCATGCAGGGGAAGGCCACTTCTGGGCCATACAGCAGGGGTGGGGCAGTGCAGCAGGGTGTCCCCTGTCCCCCTGTGAGCTCTCTGAACCCCCCACAGCAGACACACGACCCAGCCTGCTCTGTACCATGTGCCCACCCTCCACTCCCAGCCCGCAGCACAGGAAGGCTCCCAAAAAGGGCTCACAAACCTCACAAAACTCACACGTGGCGAGCCTCCTGCCTTCCTTAGCAGACACCCATCCTTTCAAACAGCACCACAGGTGCTGTGGCCAGGCCAGGCAGGCCTTACCTTCTCTCTTCATGCCCATGGCCAGACACTTCTGGTAGCGGCAGTACTGGCAGCGGTTGCGCTGGCGCTTGTCGATCAGGCAGTCCTTGTTGTCCCTGCACGTGTAGGTCAGGTCCTTCCTCACCGTGCGCTTGAAGAAGCCCTTGCAGCCCTCACAGCTGTAAACCCCGTAATGTTTACCTGTGGGGGGGATAAAACTCGGCTTTAAAGGCTCTTCCCCGGTGTGGTAAATGAGTATTGAGTAGCTGGCTCTCACAATTAGAGGGTAAATATTACGTCAGAGAAGTTTTATAGATATGTTTCCCTTTTTTTTCCTTTTGTTCCTGCGGGATGGCCGGGAAGCTGGGGAAGCTGGGGCATTTAGGATTTAGGGAGGGTTAACCCATTACTATGGCAACACCTGAGCTCCAATCCAGATGTCAGGAAGTGATCTCCACCACTGGACTGCAAAGAAGGAGTCGATGGACAGAACTTGGGGAGGGACAAAAGGGTTAAAAGGGCAGAACATCCATTTTGAGGTCAAGCACATGGTGGGAAATACCTTGCTCCAGGTACCCTGTTTCACTTTCTTTATTCAGTCTTCTGTTGTAACTTTTGATAAGGTTTTTAACAAACCTCTTTAAAACTTAAGAAGCGAGGTTCCTTTCTCACATCAGGGCCTCTCCCAGCTGTGTTTTGAGGGGGAGCAGAGGTTTCTTGGAGCTTCTGGCATCCACAGAATCAGGATGCCATGCCTGGGTTGCATCCTGCCTTCCATGCAGGGGAAGGCCACTTCTGGGCCATACAGCAGGGGTGGGGCAGTGCAGCAGGGTGTCCCCTGTCCCCCTGTGAGCTCTCTGAACCCCCCACAGCAGACACACGACCCAGCCTGCTCTGTACCATGTGCCCACCCTCCACTTCCAGCCTGCAGCACAGGAGGGGTCCCAAAGGGCTCACAAACCAGGCAGCCTGAGCTCTTCTGGAGCAGGAGGCTTTTAGTAAAGCAGGAGAATAAAGGCAATTAGCACATCTTTATCTCCTAGGAGAGGAGAAACTCCACGTCAAGAGCATCTTTTCATGTGGCACTGAGTGATCAAAGGATGGGGAGAGGGAGGACACCCCCTGATGCCTTGTTTGCCAACAGGGTGAGGATGTGACCCCGCTGCTGAACAGGGACCTGGTGTCTCTGGCTCGGCTCTTCATCCCCTGCTGTGAGGCACAGGCAGGTCCTGTCCCAGATAAAGGAGAGCTCCTGCTGGCACTCCCCGTGCTGCCAGGAGCCAGGGAGCCAATGCCAACCCTCTGCGCTTGAAGAAGCACCCCGAGCCCGCTGCCCTGAGCCCCTCCCGGGGCAGGTGCCAGCCTCACCCGAAGATCTGTCCCCGCAGATGGCACATATGTGCTTGGTGAAGGAGGCCATCGTTCCTGAGGGATGTGCTGGCACTTTGAGGACTCCATTGAGCCCCAGGGGTGGCTTGATGTCTTCTGTGCTGGTGACGGAGTTCATGGGCGAGTTGAGCTGTGGAGGGACAAGCACAGGGCTCAGCTGGGACTGGGGACACGGGGCTGTGTCACTCAGACACAGGACAGGAGAGACAAGCGGGGGACAAGCTTCCAGGGGGGACCAGCACTGCTGAACCAAGAGGATTTGGGCACAGGAGCCCTCAGCCCAAAGGCACAACACTCATCTGCCCTGGCACAGGAGCTGGGGTGGCTCTGAGCCGGCAGCAGGGTGACACAAGGGGCAGGACTGACCCTGCCCATCCAAGGAGGGTGTTTTTCCATGATTTAATTGGAAAGCAAGTTCCTCCTGCACTGCCCCCACAGCCAGGGGTCAGCAGCCACCCCAGCTTCACACCAGCATGGGACACAGGGAAGAAGATCTGCAGTGGTGGCTCGTGGGACAGCTGCCCTTGCATGGATGATGAAGGCCAGGACAGTCTCGTTTAGCTCTGCAGTTTATAGATATCCCTTCAGCATTATCTCTCCAAAGGAAAGCTCCATGGCAAATAAACACATCCCAGATGCAACAGGGCCTGGATTCCAGAGCTGGAGTGGGTGGGACATGTCCCTGCAGCTCCCAAATGTCTCTTCTTCCTTCCCTTGGCCCCCAACAAGCAGAGAATTGGGTGGAACTGGTGCTGGCACCATGGCACTGCTGTGGAGTGAAGGGTTCCTGGGCTGAATCCCCCACTGGGCTGTTACACCCCTGTGTGCAAAGAGAAACTGAGGCACAGAGCTGTAGGATCGACCCACCTTCGGGTAAGGGGACAAGCTCACCACATCCAGGAAGTTCTGGGGGTGATGGGGGACCTGGACTTGGTCAGCTCTGGACACAGAGCTGGCTGGGATCACTGTGGGTGTCCCCAAGGGAAGCAGCCTGCCAGGGATTGTCACAGTGCCACCCAGGGATGCACTCCTGGCTCTGGCTGCTGTTTGACAGAGCAGAGAGGGGAGGGAGCAGCAGGTCCCCAGGCAGGAGCACCTCAAATTTTTGGGTCCCACATGATCTCTGTACTCCCCTGGGAGCAGGGGTTGCCAAGTCAGGGTGATCTGGCCCAGGAATTCCTCCCAGAGCCATTTCTGGGAAGTGGAGCCAGTTCCCAGGTGCAGCTGGTGGCAGTGGCTCATGTCACGCTGCATCCCTGGCTGTGGGAATGAGGCCAGAGGCTGCCTGATGAAGATAAAGCCCTTCACCACCAGCCTGAAGTTCCCCCAGCCCCAGCAGCCCACAGAGCCCACCCAAGCAGCCCCCTGAAAACGCTGGGGGGATGATGGGCAGAGCAAGACCCACCCAGGAGGGTGGGGGTCCCACCAACCTCCTCAGCCTGGAGAATCAGCTGCTCAGAGCTGAGTCAGCCCCGGGCTGGGGAGGGGACAGTCATGAGTTCCTCTCCCAGCACTGGCCCCAAAGCTCAGCAGAGCCACCCCAGGGTTCCCACACCGCCCTGGCGCCTGCTCCAGGAGCACGTGCAGGGAGGGGACAGAGGAGGGGACAGCAGCCCCTGGCCTTGGCACAGCACTTCTGCTCTGGGACAGCACGGCTCCAGCTCAGCAATGAGCCCAGACACGGGAGGAACCAGGGCTCTGCTCCCTCAGTGACACCAGCACCTCTCGGCTCCTTCCCCTCCCTCTCCAGCTCATCACACCCAGGACTGAATCCTGGCCCTTCTGGCAAGCAGAGCTTTATTCCTCCTCCTCCCATCCCAAAATACATCCCAGCCCTTCCTCTGCCCTCCAGGCACCCTCACAAAGAGCGTTGTGCAAAGGCTCAGGCTCTGGAAAAGCCTAATCCCACATCTGATCTCTCCCCACTCGCCCCCGGGCACCCCGAGGTGCTGCCAGCGATGCCTGGGGCTGCTGCTGCACACAGCCCTGCAGACTGCATGGGAAGTCCTTCCCTCGCAGCTCCTGCTGAAAATCCTGAGCTTTTTTTCCCTGTTTTCCCATCATTTTTAGGTAAGAGGGTTTAAGTAACGTGTTAAATCCCAGAGCTGCTGGGTCTAGCCCCCCGAGTCTGGCTGGAACCCTGCTCAGCACTGCTCCCCTCACTCCTGGGCCAGCTCAGCACCAGCATCCCCCTCCCATGGATGCTGGGATCCCGTGGCAGGATCCCTGCCACACGCCCTGATTTTTTTGGGGCCATGTTTGCAGTCTCCAGGCTGGTGGGGAATATTTGGCAGGCAGATGACTGACAGCCACACAACAGAGCCAGGTAAACCCACCCTGGAGAAATGGGATGGATCTGCCTCCCTCTGCTGCCCTGCCTGTGCCAGCTGATCAATCAAAGGCAGCTGGGACCTGGTGCCACCCAGGGATGCACTCCTGGCTCTGGCTGCTGTTTGACAGAGCAGAGAGGGGAGGGAGCAGCAGATCCCCAGGCAGGAGCATCTCTTTTTTTTTGGGGCCATGTCTGCAAACTCTGCAAGATCCTGGGAAACTCCCAGTGCCGGAGGGAGGGCGCTGGAAGCATCCTCCAGCACTGTCACCAAGGCCTGCAGTGTCTCTGCAGAAGGGGTGGGGTGAGCCACCCGTTTTTTGGGAGCCTGGCAGCTCCTTGCCATCCTGGTGGAGCTGGGATGGAGGGCACCCACCCTGGGGACCTCGTACACCGCGTGCCCTTCTGCTCTGCTGCCTCTCCAGAGGCGACAAGGCGTGGCCTGATGGCAAGTGGCATCTGCCATCTGATGCAAACCACCTTCCATCAGTGCCATCCCCGCCCGGCCACGGGGGCCACACGCCTCATTACCCCCGGGGCAGGGGGGCTGCACTCCCCACCGAGCATCCTCCTCCTCCTCCCCCTCCTCCCCCTCCCCCTGCACTCTGCCGGCCCAGGTAGGCGCCTCTGCCCGCTGCAGGGACAGGGACAGGGACCTAATGTGGCCAGACAGGGAACAGATGGCAGCAGCCATTAGGCTGAGGCTCTGAAGTGTCACCTTGAGGAAAAACAAGTCCCTGAACAAAGGATGGGTGCTCCGAGGGCTGGAGCCAAGGGCTGGAGCCACCAAGAGCTGGAACCACCTGGGCTGAAGCCATCCAGACTGGAGACATCAGGGCTAGAGCCACCAGGGCTGGAGCCACCAGGGCTAGAGCCACCAGGGCTGGGGCCACCAAGGGCTGGAACCATCAGGGCTGGAGTCACCAGGGCTAGAGCCACCAGGGCTGGAGCCACCAGGGCTGGAGCCAGCTCGCTCCCAGCACCATCCCACCACACTCTCACTTCCCCTTCTGCCCTGGAGCTCTGCTTCGTTTCGGTTCCCCCGCTCCCTGCTCCCAAACTGCACCTTACAATCGCCCCTTCCTTGCTGTCTCCCTGGCTTGTGGCTCCCCCCAGGGTTGCCTCACACCCCCCTTCCCACTCCTTCCCCACCATTTTGGCGCTGGGGCTGCTGATTTTGCTCTGGCTGCTCGTTCCCAGGCGCAGTTTCAGTTCCTCTTCCCTCGGCCCTGGGGTGGGAGGGGACGTGTCCACCCTGCTGCTGTCCCACAGTGGGAAGCAGGGTGCAGGTCCCTGCACATCTGAGGGGGTCACAGGCTGAATCCTGCATGGGGAAAACTCATCCAGAGGCAAATCTTATTCCTCTCTGACCAGCACAGGGATGCTGGATCCTGGGGGAGCTGCCTGCGGGTCCCCAGGGACAGCAGCCAGCACAGCCCCACGTAGTAAAAAGCCCTGTTATCTCTGGGAATAAATCAGACCAATATTTAAAAATAAAGGTGCTGGCAGGTGCTTGAGTCCCAGAGAGGGCCTGGAATAAATAAACCTGCAGCAAGTGGCAGGTGGTGGCCAATTCCTTAATCTGCCCTTTTACTAAACATATCCCGTGCGAGCAGCCAGCAACAGGTGGCAGGGGCTGGCCAGCACCCCAATCTGGCTATTTTTAAAAAGAGCTTATCTCACCCTGCTTGGAGGGTTTTTTACATAATCTTCAGCCACTGAAGGCCAGTCCTTGCCCTGTGAGGAGAAAGGGGCAGGAGGCAGAGGACCCCTGGGTTTGTACAAGTGACGGGGTAAGGGCCTCGAGTTGTGCCAGCAGAGGTTGAGATTGGCTGGTTGGGATAATTTCTTCATTGAAAGGCTGTACAGGGAAGTGGTGGAATCACCATCCCTGGAAGTGTTAAAGGTGTGTGGGTGTGGCACTTGGGGACATGGGTTTGTGGTGGACTTGGATGATCTCAGAGGGTTTTCCCTACCAAAACAATTCCATGATTCTACGGGGGATGTGCTGCTTCCCAGGAAGGAGAAGAATCCCAGACAGTCCTAGGGTGGCTCATGCCACAGCTACACCAGCCCCCAGGTGACCCAGGTGTGGTCACTACTCCCCTTCCACCCCAATCCTGTGGACAACAGGTGATGGCCAGCCGTGTTCCAGCTGTGCTGGTCTCTCACAGCCCACCCAGGGCAGTCCCCCAAAGGACCAGGATGCCTCCAGCTTAGTTTCCCCCTTGTTCTCCTGCTTTTTGCCTCCCCTTGGTGCCTGTCTGCATGAAGAACCCCTCAGAGGTGGCTCCTCCTTGCCCAGACAGGCAGCAGTGACCCCCTGAGCACTGTCCCCTTACCTGAGGGCTGCTGGTGCCGAATCCCAGGCTGGGCGTGGAGGGGACAGACATCGAGTGTGGGCCCATGGGGGAGCTGATGACGGAGAAGGGGGGGCCCATGCCATTGATGGGCGAGCTCAGGGTGCTGATGGGCGAGTGCAGCTGGCCCGGGGAGCCCAGCGAGGAGCCGATGCCCGGCCCGATGGACGGGTGCAAGGAGGGGGTGGCCATGGGCCCCCGGCTCGTGGGGGAGTTCAGGGATGTGGAATTCACCTGGTTGGAGAAATCTGCAAGAGAAGGAGGAGAGGGAAGGGGTTGAGTCACCCATGTGGGACAGAGCGCTGAGCTGCAGCCCCCCTGCTCCTCCCCCAAAATTCCCAGTGCAGCTCCATCTTCCCAAGCCACCTTCTTCTGGAGTATCTACGCAGGCATTAAGGCACAAGCTGAGAGCATTTCCACCTCGTTAAAAGCATTTCCACCTCAAGCCAGGCATCAGCGCCCTCCTCCACCTCCCTGGCACAGCTCTAAGCTCTGCCAGGCCCTCAGCATCGCTGCTCCAGCTGATTCCCAGGATAATTTGGATTTATCACTGCGTGGGGAACAGCGAGAGCAGCACCCACACGCTGAGGAGGTGGCTCAGTCTGTGCATCACCCATGCACAGAGGTGTGTGTCCATCCACAGGGATGTTCAGAGGTTGGAACTGGGGATTTTGGAGGTCTTTTCCAACCTAAATGACCCCGTGATTCTGGAGCACTCCACGCTGGCTGCCAGGGAAGCAGGAGCAGCTCTGCAGGCAGCAGGACGGGCTGTGTCTGCCTGTCCCGGGGGAGCGGAGCAGGGGGGCGGGAAGGGGGGCTTATAAATAGACTCCAGTTCTCCCAAGAGGAGACATGGAGCCATTCCTGGCACATTTCCTCCTCATCCTGTCACGCTGCTTGCAAAACAATCCCCAGCGAGGAAGGGGCTGGCTCCAGCCCCCAGGGAGGGGCGGGCGGAAGGCAGCGGGGATGGGGGGGGGCAGGACAGGCAGGGCTCCCCCCAAAACCCACCCAGACCCCCCAGTCCACACCAGGGATATCCAGAGACAGGGACACACCAGCACGGCCACTTGGGTGCTCATGGTGGGTCTGCCTTTGGCTGCAGACCCCAAAGTGAAATAAAGTCTGGGGAATTCTGTTTTCAGTCGCCTGCATCCATCAGGATCAGCTGTTTCCCCAGGATTTTGGAGCAATTGGCACGTGAATGTCACACAGTGGGAAACACTGAACCCACAGCAGCCCAGCCCCAGCAACCTTCCCTGGAGATCCCTGACCCTGGTGGGGAAACCCCAGCAGGAGGAAGAGAAGGTTCAGCAAGGCAGCGGTGCTGCTCTCGCAAAGATGTGGAACCAGCATCCCACTGCTGCTTCCAGAATCCCATTAGTGCACCCAGAATCCCATTAGTGCACCCAGAACCCCATCACTGCATGCAGAGTCTCATTTATGCAACCAGCATCCCATTGCTGCCCCCAACATCCCACTGCTACATCCAGAATCCCTTTGCTGCCCCCAGAATCCCATCACCACCTCCAGAACCCCACTGCTGTCTCCAGAACCCCACTGCTGCATCCAGAACCCCACTGCTGCATCCAGAATCCCTTTGCTGCCTCCTGAGTCCCATCACCCCATCCAGAGTCCCATTTATGCCTCCAGAATCCCACTGCTGCCCCCAGAATCCCATCACTGCATCCAGAATACCATCACTGCATCTACAGTCCCACCACTACCTCCAGAATCCCACTGCTGCCCCCAGAATCCCATCACTGCCTCCAGGGTCCTGCTGCTGCCCCCAGCACCCCAGCTGTGACCCCAAAGGCATCCCTGGGCTGTGGCAGAGAGGAGCACCCCTGTCCCTGGGGCCTCACAGGATGTTGACACAAACCAAGCGCCGGCCACCACGTCACCCGTGGCTGAGTGACGTGAGGGAGGCACAACAGGAACCCCAGGAAATTCCTGGAGGATTCCAGGGCTGCTCCTGGGGTTTAGCACAGCACTTCCCAGCCCTCTGGTTTTGGTGGCTTTAAAGGGAGAGCAGCAGGGCCCTGGAGAGTCCCCAGTGCCACCCAGGAGCTCGTTCTGGAGCAGGACCCCACAAACACCCACGGGGTGATGGAGGGACCTTCCAAGGATGCAGCAGATCCAGGGGAAACGGGCCCTTGACCTGTGCAAAGGGAAGGCAGCAGAGAACAGTCCTTCCTTTGAAAAAATCCGGAATATTTAAGGCAGGAGAGGTCACGGGAGGGTCACTGGCAACCAGTCCACGCCTACTCACACATCAGAAATCAAAGCACGTGTGGGGCCAGCACCTCTCCCAAAATCCCAACTCCTGAGCACCTCAGGAGCTCCCTGCACATCCCAGGGCCCCACATCAGCTCCCCTGTGCCCACAGGAATGAAATCCCAGCACCCAGCAAGGATCTGGGAGGAAAAACAGAAAGGAGAGGAGAGGAGAGGAGAGGAGAGGAGAGGAGAGGAGAGGGAT
>VXAX01001471.1:495286-557157 GCA_013399835.1 Leptocoma aspasia | reverse complement strand
AGAGGAGAGGAGAGGAGAGGAGAGGAGAGGAGAGGAGAGGAGAGGAGAGGGATAAGTGTGCATGGAACAGGGAGATGTGGGTAGGCATGGCCACATTTGGGTGTGTTTACACCCAAACCCCTCGGCCACACACTGGGAAATCTGAACCAGACCAGGACTTTTGCAGAGCATCAGGACTCAAAAGTTCCAAGCAGTTTCTTGCACACTGGGAGGTTTCCACTCCTCATCCAAACACTCCCTGCCCTACAACCCCGCTGGGAGAGCAGCAGCAATGGGAAACATTTACATCCAGCAAGCAAATATGGTTTTTTAAACTTAGCAAAGTCAAGAGTCCACTTGAGGCAACTCAGCGCAGATGCTGCCAGTCCCTGGCTGGAGAGAATTGGAGTTTGGGGAAAATAGAACTTGAGGTGGAGAGAAGGGCATCAGGAGTGGGATATGAGGAGTCTGCCCTCTTCCCCATCACAAGCATCCTAAAGGACCTTGACTGCAAAAAGAATGCTACAAAGAAAGATAAATTTAAAAAAGAAAAAAGCCTAGACTGAGGAAATATCCTTAATAGACACAAATAAATTCCCAAACTGATGAGCACCACTTGGACTGCAACAAACAGAGGAGGCATTTCCCCCAAGGCATTTTCAGCTCAAGCAGTGTGAGACTGTTCCTTCCCCTTGAGGAGTTCTGCCATTTAAAGCTGCTGTGTGTGACTATCTCTTGACCAAAATAAACTCTGTGCCTGTTTCTAAATTAAAAAAAAAATAGGAAAAAAAAAAAGTTCTGAAAGCATTTCCCCTCTGTCACACCCATCAACTGCAGCTATTTTCTGTGTGTGTCCTTTGTTTTAGCACAACGACCTCTGTCTATCCCCGAGGATGCCCCATGGCAGTTGGGAGATCAGAAACCAGAGCTCGTCAGCAGCTGGAGAATTTGCAGTGAAGCTCTTTTTCTTCCTCCAAACTACAAGCCTGCCAGCCACGGAGCTTGGATGGGAATTTTTTCCCAAGGAATATGACATTTAGGGCAGGGCCACATGATCCATGTGCAAGGGATAGCTGCAAGGAGCCCTGTGAGTGTTCCCACACCAGGAATCATCCCCTGGACACCAGACCCAGCTGGGGAGCCTGAATTTTGTGGTTTTGGTGCTCATCCCTTTCCCTCAGCAGATCCCTGCCTTTCCAAGGTCTCTCTGGGATGGATTCCCACCTCACAGAGGTTTCCATCAGCAGCAGCAGCCCCAAAACCAGACACTGATGGCACAAGAAGGGCACAGACTGATGTCACCAAAGTCACACAGCAAACTGGAGCCAAAGCTGGGAACAGATCCTGGCAGTTCCAAAATCCAGGGTAGCACCTCAACTGCTGGATCACCCTTCCCTCAGACAGAACTCTTCTGGCATTATCATGATAATAATTAGAACAAGAATATTATCATGATAATTCCCAACAACGGAAAAAAAATCTCGTAAAACATTTGCACTCAACACCCGTGGGCAGCTCCACTGCTGTTTTCCATCCCTCTGGCATTCAGCACAAAGCTCCAGCTTGGACCAGCCAACATCCATGGCTGGATGCACCCCAGATGGGCAGGTCAGACCCTCCAGGAACACCCGGAATGCCACCAGCCCTCGCCACCCTTCCCTGTGGCATTTTGTCACCCAGTGTCACTCCAAGTGCAGCTGCCTGGCCAGGGCACATCTGCAGCTGCTGAAGCAGCTTGTGCTGATCCAGCACTATCACCAAGGGCTGTGATTGTAACATTTCTAGACCACAAAATGTCCCAGAGCAGAAACAATTCCAACGTGCAGAGGTGCTTTTTTTTTTTCCCAGGATAGCTCATTTGTACTGGAATAAAGTGTACCAGCATAAGCTTTCACCAGAATAATCTTCATTTATGCCTAAGAGGCTTTGCCAGTAAAACTACAGTGACCTAGCTCTGCTGGAAAACCTTTTCTGGCATATCCTGGGAGTTTACTCAGCAGCTCGGTGGCTCAGCACTGGGATCTGAGAGAGGGGAAGTTAAAAAAAACCCATATTTCAAGGCACAAACAGATTCCCTGAGCTGTGTTTTTCTGCAGCTGAGGAGAGCTGCTCACCTAGGATACAACCCACAGCCAATCCACTGGGATCAGAGGGGTCTGCAGCACCCCAGGGCTCGAGGAGTTGTCACTGCAGGACCAACCCAAGAGCCTGTCCCTGGCACCAGCTGAGATTTGGAAAGTCACTCACAACCCCCTGCTTCCGCTTTTCTTTTTTTTCCCCTTAGCAGCTCTTCCTCCTTAATCAGAAAGCAAATCAACTCTGGGTATTAAACAGGAGGAAATTCTAAATTTGGGTTGCCACTCCCTTCCTTAAGTCAGCCCTTGGTGTTAGGGGCCACGCTGGGAGGGGAGCAGGACCAGCAGCATGGATCAGGCTTCTGCCATCATCCTCCTCCTCCTCCTCTGCCCCCCAGCATCACTGTGGGGGTGCCCAGGTTCCAAATCCTCACCCCCAAATGCACGTGGATCAGGTAAAGGCAGCACCCCATGCTCCTTCTTGGGTGGCTCTACACCAAAATGAACTCGGCAGTGAAAATCCGTGTCCTTCTGATTCCATTCCTCTAAGGCAGTTTGGGAATCCCACACGCTTTCCAGACAAGGAACCTCAAATGATGGAGGTTTCCTTTTCCTTTTCTCTCACCTTCCCCACAGCAAACCAGGGGAGGAGGAGTGGCAAACAGCAGGAGAACAGCAGGATCCGGGCAGGACAGTGGTTTTCATGTGAAAATTGCCATGGTAATGCTGTGACCACAAGAGGTCAGGTCCTCACTTTTGTCCTGATCACAAACTCGGGGATGAATTTAAATAGCCCCTGGCCTACAATCTTGAGTAAGTTTGCTCTCAGTTTTATAGCAGCACAGCTGAGAGCTGAGGGGAGGATGGAGCAAGAGCTGCCTCTTCCCTTCCCAGCAGTGCCTGACTTGGGCACACTCAGGGGGGTGACCTGAGTGTGCAGTGTGGCTGTTATCCCAAAAACTCATCCATGGATCCAAGAAATAAGCAGCATCCCGTGGCAAATCCAAGCAAATTAAGCTGCATTTGAAGCACTTTGCCCAGTGAGGGCAGGCAGCTGATCCTCTCAAACCTGATCCTCTCAAACCACCTGGGTTCTGAGCACACAGGGAATCCCTGGGAATGGATCCCAAGCTGTCAGAAGATGCAGCTGTGTTTTATCCATAAATCCGTTCTGAGTATCTTTTCCACAGCTACAGGCAAAGGGATGTAGGACCATGGGGATGCAGCATGGTCAAGCGTGTTGAGAAGCTCTGATTTCACCGGGAAGAACTGGAATTATTTTTTCTTTTTATATTTCTGGATTCCAGTACAAAAACAAACCTGAGAACATCCCTCTGAGACCCCCCAAGCCCTGCTCATGGGGCAGCACACAGAAATCTGTCTTTTTGCAGGCATTCCAAAACCACCACGTGCAGTTTCTCTCTGGGAATCTGCTCTGAGATTTGGGAGAGTTTCTCCAGCCACACTCAGAATCTTCCCCAGGTGATGCCGTGGTGGTTCAAGCTGCTGGAGGACAGTAAGAAACCCAGTTTCAGCTGCAATCTGCACAGGGTGGGCTCCTCCTCCCAGCAGGTTTCACTCTGACCAAACTAAAACCTCAAAGCCACAGAGCTTCTCACCTCTGGCTCCCGAAACCTTCCCGCAGCAGCACTTGGCACCTCTGCTGAACCCAGCCAGCAGCAGAGGTGCTTTTTGGGCTTTCAGTGCAGCAGCAGGGCTTTTCCTTGGCTGGAGGAACTCCACAGCATCCCTCTGTGTGCTGCCAGGCTGCCTCCTGCCAGCATTTCACCTGACAGCTCGATGGGCCCTGGCGTGAGCTCACGGCGCCCAGGAGCAGCTTCTCCACTGCACTCTGCACACCAGCCTCTCCCTCCCCAGCCAGAATTCCTGCTTACCACTCAGGAAACCTCTGCTCTCTTCCCACAAGGTGAAGGTGAAGTGCAAAAGCATCCCACTGCTGAGCCACGGGGGCTCCCCAAAGTGGGACCCACCCCAAACCTTGCAGCAGCATCCCCTGTCCCACAGCTGGGTCACCTCTGTCCCTGCAGCTCAAACACTTGTTCTTCCTCTCTATCCTGTTTTATTTTCTCCTCTGGAGAAAATCCCACTTTTTAACAATCCAGCTCAAAGCACCCTGGGGTGATTTTGGGAGACACTCACTCCTAACTCACTCCATCACCTGCTGGACCCTGGGTGCCCAGGGGTCTGGAGACCCCCCACCACAGGATGCACACCAAAAATGGGACAGCTGTTCCTGATGCTTCAGAGCTGCCATGGAGGAGGGGGCACACAGACCCCATGCCAGGGCCAACCAACTGTGTTCAGCATCAGCACAGGGGCTTATTTTGGATTTTTTCCCTTAAAAACCCCATCCCACCCTCTCAGGAGCCTGCTAAAATCACACCCTGCTCCTGGAGCAGTGGCAGAGCTGGAAGCCTGCAGGAGCTACCCCATCTCCGAGGGGGAAGGACTGAAAAAGGGGATTTTCCAGAAGCTGCTGTCCCCACGAGCTGCCTGTCACTGGAGGAAACGCCACATGGACCCCATCCCAAACCATCTCCCCACCACATGGAGGACCCCCACCCATATCCCAGGCAGACAGGGCAGCCTCCAGGGGCAGGCAGAGAAGGGAAAAGCTGGCAGGGTGAGGAGCAGGACACATGGGAAGTGTGAGGAGAGCAGGGAAGCCCAGGGGGAGGGGAGCAGGCAGCTCTCCCCCACCCTGGCAGCGCTGGCTGGAGGGGGGGAGGGTGCACCCAGGCAAACAAGGATTCTGCTGATAAAGCAAATGTGGCTCAATCACACGCTTGTGCAAAGATGTCACAACAGTGCTGAGAAATTACAGGCTCCTATTTCATCCCTCGAGGGCCGGCGCTGGCCCCGCTCTCACAATGCTCTCTGTTCTGCAGTCAGAGTGCCCCTAATTTACTGGCTGGGAACCCACAGCACGGCCAGCCCATAATAGGGCCAGTGTAGTGCTGCTGCCAGGGCTCCTGGGCTGCCAGGGGATGGCTGATGAAGGGCTCGACGTGGCAGCCCTTTGCAGAAGTAGCTCAGAGCAGAGCTGTCCCCTCCTGGTGCTTTTGGGGGGTGTGGGACAGGGGATTGATGCCCCCAAGTCAGCTCTCTGCCCTGAATCTGGCAGAGTTGGGATTTCCCAGGCAAAACCTGCTTGGGGTTGCATCTCTCCAACTTCTTGGGTGTCTTCACGCAGCCTAGAAGGGAGATTTGGGGGACCCCACTGCCAAGGGACAAGGGCTCAGCCACCCCTGCCACCAACCTTCCCCAAGCACAGGCCATACTGAGAGGTGACTGGACCTGCTGGCCCCATTTCCAGCTTCCAAACTGCATCAGTGAAGCCACACTAGCAGGAAATGATGCCAGCAGAGGAGAAGATGCTCCCTCTGCTCCACAAAACCAGAGGGCTGCTCCCAGGGATTCTCTCCTGATGGGCATCACCAGCGTGGGGACGTGGTGATGGTGGCACCCAGGCACTTCCCAAAGTGCCCATCCTGCCCAGGGAGCCCTGCTTGGAGCTCCTCATCCTCCCTGCAGCCGCTGACCTTCACTGGCTCCACCCCAGTCCCCAAAAAGAGCACAGTGAGAGCTAAAGCACAGTGGTCCCGCAGGTTGCTGGAGCTCATTATGGCCTTTTAATTACATTCAATTGCAGTTTTATGGGCTTATGGGCAAATTGGAAGTGATCTAATTGCCCTTGAGGGGGTGCTGGGCTCTGAGCTATGAAAATCCAAGCAGGATCCAGCGAGATGCACGGGGAGCTCGGAAGGTTTAGGCTCATTCCAGCAGAAAGAGGAGAAGCTTCCACTCCTTCTGGAGAACCCCCAGGACATCCCAGCAATGAGCCACACACGTGGCACGTGCACCAGAGAACCCAGATCAGGCACTGCCCCAGGTCCTCCCAGCCACTGTCCCCAGCACTTGGGGACATCCCCCAGGCTGGGCTCCAGGGAGGAGGCATGTGGAGAGTGGATGGGGCTCAGACCTGGAGCCAAGCTCTCCACTCCTGTGGAACCTGCTCCCTTGAGCCCTAGAACATCCCTTTGCAAAGCAGGCAGGGCAAGAAGCAGCCAAAAGGATGCTGAGTGCTCTGGGAAACAGGAGCTGCCAACCCTCAGCTCCCCAGCAGATCTGGGATGAGCCAAATCCTAAAAGACCAAGAGCAGAGCAGCCCAGCAGCTCTCCCAGGCTCTGGCTTTGAGATCCATGGGCTAAAATGTGTTGCTCACTTGTTAACGAGTCCTGGAGGTGCAGGATGTGCTGCACCCACCCTTGCTCTGCTGGTTTTGGGGGCTGGCAGGAGGGACAGCACCTCCCCATCGCCTTCTGCTCCCACCTGAGGTCAGCACCATCAGCCCACGTGGCTTTTAGGGATCCCACAGGATGGGCCAAGCTCTGTGCTCGGGTCTGAGCCAGCAGGAGGTGAGAGGAGGAGGAGGAGGAGGAGGAGGAGGAAGACACAGCCATGAATTGTGGATCCCTGCCTCTGCCTGGCTCCCAGGAACAACAGCCCACAAAGCACCAGGCAGGAGGATTATATTACGGTGCTGTGCCTGCACATTAATCCAGATTTGAGATAATTACAGTCATTCACTTGGCATAATGGGCTTTAATTGATCCAGCAGGGCCTGGGCTGGTGCTCACCACCAGTGTGCAGCTGGCAGCCCAAGACACCAAAGCTGCACCACCACTGCCCAGCAAAACCAACGCCTCTTACTGGTTTTCCAAAAAACTGGTTTTCCACAAAACCAGTTGTGGTGGTTTTCCTTAGGAAAAATCACCTTAGGGGGTGATGGAGCATGGCAAGGCCACGTGGACTTTTCCATCTCTCAGTTAAGACCCAGCAAGGCTGGCATGGTGTCATCTGGTCAGGAGACATCTCATGAGCATCCAAGTGGGATGAGCCACCCCTCCAGAGGGTTTCACTGCTGGGAACTGGGCAAGGGCAGCCCATGGGAATGCTGTTTTCCAAGTCTCCTTGGAGGAATGCCCACCTCTCAGAACCATGCCTGGTGGGAAGTTGGCCAGCAGATCCCTGAAGGTCCCTTCCCAGCAGCATTTTTGCGCTTTAATGGTCACAGAGCTGGAAACACAGATGGGGAAAGGAACCTGGGGTCCCAAAACAACCATCCCTTCCCACCTCAGCTCTTCCTCCACGTCTCCACTGATGACTGGAGAACCCTCTGGAGAGAGCCAGGTCCCTCAGGGGACAAGCCACCCACTTTGTGACCCTCAGCTGCAGGTCCAGGAGGAAGAAGGAGCCTGAGAACTGGGTGCTGCACAGGAAGGTGTGTGACAAGACAGCGAAGGCAGAGTCAGATCCCCTTCCAAAAAAGCAAGTTCCCTCTAGAAACCAGATGCCATGCACTTTTTTTCCAAGAGGAAGAAGCTGCCTTTGGTTTTATGTGACCTGCTGGGGATCAGTAACACGTTTTGGGCAGGAGGGGAGGTTTGAGCCCCCTCAACTCCAGCTGTGTGGCCGGAGGGATGGGCAGGCAGGCTGGGTGGGTTGTTCCCCCTTCCCAGGCCAGAGAGGAGGCTTGGGAAAGCTTTTCCCTCCCTCAGGCAGGCAGCAGCAAGGGATGGGCTGCCTGCAAGCTGCCTTTGGGTTTAAGTTTCTGGTTCGAGTCCAAAGCTAATTAGGCTGCCAAGTCCAATCAGATAGCCTCGGCTAATTGAGCTCGGCACGGACGGGTCAATGTCCAGCGGGGCTCGGCATTCCAGGAGTTCTGGCAGCCCCCAGATAACTGCCAGGGCCTGGGAAGGGGAAGGACCCCTCACAAAAATGTTCCCTTCTTGTACAGGCAGAGCTCCCCTGCCAGAGCTGAGCACAGCTCCGGGTTAACCCCTCGGGCACCACAAGCATCGCTGTCCAACCCCAATGGATGGAGAGGCCCCAAAGGGAATGCTGGGCAGGGATAAAAGGGACTGAGTGGGGCATGAAATAGGGTGACTTCAGCAGGCTTTGGTGTCACCTCTCCTGGTGTCACCCCAACAACAGGCACTTGGTGAGGCATGGCACAGACCACACACCACGGAGCAGAACCCCCACACCACGCAGCAAGGGCAAACCATGTGAATTCCAGGCACACAGCTCCTGGAAATGTGACACTAAGGACCCTGGAGCCGGCTGCCCCATGCTCTCCACATGGCTCCCAGTGCTCCTCCAAAGCTGGGTTAGATGTGTCTGCAGCAGACTGCAGCCTCCAGGCTGGGACAGAGGGGTTTGTCCAAGCTCTGGGAGCCAGCAGGGCTGTGGGACAGGGACAGCAGCACTTCCCAGATGTGCCTGGGCATTGCAGCAGTCAGGAGAGGGGGACTGCAGGGCAGCCAAGCACTGGGATCAGGGAGAGCATGAGGAAGATGAGGGACTCTGAAGAAAGCTCCAACAAGCCCTTCCTCGGGTGGCTCTCAGCCCTGCCAAGCAGCTCCCCCAGCTCCTGAGTTCTAGGGCAGATTCCAGCCAGAAAAACAACAACATCCAGCTTCCCAGAAACCACAGACTTCCTTTTTTCCTCTAATCCTGCCTGGGCTTCCAGGCTGAGCACCATCCAGGCAGGCAGGAAGATGGCAGCCTCGATCCCTGCGCTGGGAACACCGAGAGAATCCCCTCACCCGCCCCCTCCACCTCCAGCTGCTGGGAAAGGCTGCTCCTCTTCAGCTGACAAATGGATGAGACGTTTCATTAATAAACCCCAGCTTCTCCTCACACTTCTGATTACAATCTCTCTGTTTGGATCCGTGCTCATGTTACACGTTCATCTCAATTATATATTCCCTGCTCCTTAAATCCCCACTTATCTCCTTTACCACGTAAATCACAGAGTGGGCTCTGGTTTGGGTGGGGGTTTTTTTTGGTTGGTTTTTTTTGCCTGCCTAACTTTCCCTGCTCCAACAGCACTTAGAAAATAAACAGGAATTTAAACTGCAGCATGTCCTGGTATAATCTGAGCTCACCTTCCAGCAGACCCATCCGAGGAGGGTGACACTGGTCCTGCTCGCCACCACTTGCTTCCAGCCCCACCATGCTCACAAAGCACTTTTATTTATTTTTGGCCCAGCCAAATCCTTACTGGGGCATCCCTGGGAATATCTTCCCCCCACAAATCCCTTGTTCCAGCTGGAGCAGAACACGAGACACCGACCAAAGCAGCAGCACAGGGCCAGCCCAGCCTGGCTCCCCCCGCACTGCCCCACATCCCTCTGGCAATTAAGGCAATTGCTTGCATGGAAACCTAATTATATTAGGGAAGTATTTAGTAATTTTTAACTGTTGGGCTGGTGGCTCGGCTCCCTCCCCCTCCCACATTCCAGCAGCGCTGGGCAGGAGTTGCAGCACTGGATTCTCCCTTTCTTCCACCACTGCTTTGAAGAGCCAGGAAGAGGAGCAAGGTGGTGTGATGGGTTCTCCTGGTGGCCCTGGAGACCCTGGATGAGCTGGAGAGTCTCCAGCAGTTTGCCTGTGAGGTGTGCATGGGCTGGCTGGGAATGCCCAGCCCTGGCACGTGGTGGCCTCTTGGTGCCACCAAGAGAAAGATGCTCCAAGGTCCCCTGGCACAGCACCCTGCTGCCCCCAGGCAAGCCCTCAGACATCTCTGATGCAAATTCAACACTCCAGCCACAAGGTTTTGGGTGCCCTGCACCTGTCTCCATCCTCCACTCTGGTACACAAAACTTGAGTAGCTGAGAGCAGAGCAGAGGCACCACTACACCAAGCCCCACCAGGTACCCAAAAATAACAGTGCCAGGAGCACCTTGGCCCTGTTTGTCCACAGGCAGCAGAGCAGGAGCCCACCATGGATTGACTTCCACCATGGATTGAGTGCACCATGGATTGAGTCCAACCATGGATTGAGTGCACCATGGAGAGCATCACAGGGCCCTCACGCCAGATCATCTCCATGGGCACACCCAGCTCACTCAGGGGCCAGCAGGACCACGAGGCTCCCCCAGCCCAGCCCTGACCCCCCAGTTCCCCATTCCCAGCCCTGGAAAGGTCAGTGGTGCCTTTAAGAGGCCGGAGGGGAATGTGATGGCCGCTTTTCCAAAGGCCCATTAATTTGCCAGCGTCACATGCTCCGCAGCTGCAGCCTGGCAGTGATTTATACTCCTCTGAAGTTCATCAGAGGGAAAAGTACTTCCCAGGCACAGCCTATCCCCTTTCCCTTCTCTGCTCCTCTCCAGTGCGAGCTGCCCGTGTCCAGAGCCCGGCGCAAACCCCGCGGCCCCATCCATCACCCCGAGTGTCACCCCCTGCCCTCGCCACCCAGCCCAGGCACTCCCCTTCTCCCCTGCATCTGCCAGCAAAAGAAAACTTCCTCTGCCTTCCTCGCCTCCGTGACCCACCGATGAGAAAGTCATTAATTAATAAGGGGCAGCGCTGCTCCGGCTCCTCTGCGGCCTGCAGAGCCCCCTCCTCCCCATCCCCAGGCCCTGTAGCCAAAATAAACGTCAGGGAGGAGGGCGGGCGTCCCCTCCTCCTGCCGTCCTCCGGGGAGGTTCAAAAGTTCAAGATTTTCACATTTCCCTAACGTTATTTCAGGAAATTGCTGGAGAAAGGAAAGCCGGCGCTGCCGAAAAAGCGATCCGCGGGCGGATCCAATAACACCCAGAATCCAGAGGCAGGGCTGGGTGTGTGCCAGGCGTGCTTCAGAGGGAGCCCCATCCCCACCCCGACACCGGTTTTTTGGAGCATCTTTGCACACTGTTAGCTTTCACTGGGTTTTTCCTAAAGCAAACCTATAGCCACTCCAAAGCAGCCCCAGAGGTGGCCGACACTGGGATAAGCTGCCACCAGGCCCTTGGGTCACTCCCCAGAGCCAGGATGCTCAGAGCACCAGCACTTATCAAATTCTAGCAGCTGGTTTGGGGGTGATGCTGCAAAGTTGGTTCAGAGCATCCCCAAGAACATCCCTCAGTGTAGAGAATATGGGTGCCACGGTCCTGGGTCCCCAAGGAATGACAGCTTGGGCCCAGATGTGGGCAGGGCTCCCTGTAAGCACTGCCCTGACGTGTGTTTGGGTTCCCTCCTTCCTTCCTCTCAAAACCCTTCGGATTTCACATTTGCACAAACCTCAAACGCGACCCGAGTCGCACCCGGGTTTGCAGCAAAACCGGGCTCAACGACAGCTTTCACTGCAGGTTCGTGGGAAAGGTTCACAAAACTACTGAAACTCCTGGCAAACCTGAATTTGGGGTTACAATGAAACATGAAACTCGGCTGCTTTCATGTGGTTTGGGGTTTTCTGTTGCAAAACATTCGGTGCAGCAGCTCGGGGCGAGAGCGCGACAGCCGAGCGCACCGCAGCGCGTCCACAGACCAAGGAATTCGGGTACACACCAGCAGTGCTCCCTGGCAAATGATTAACCAGGACTGGGAGCCACCTCATTAGCCTGGGGGCTGGACCAGTGCCACCAGCACAGGGCAGAGCTCTGGGCACTGGCAGGGACCCAAGGCAGGGAGGGTGCCTCGCACCGGCGCGGCTCCGATGGATCCGTGGTTGTGGAAGAGTTTGGATGTGCCACAGCGTGTGGAATTGTGCCTCAGGCTGGTGCTGGCAGCGCCCTGTGGGACCAAGAGATCCCAGCCATGGTGCTCCTGAGGGCCACCTCATCCCAGCAGGACACTGCACACCTTTTCCCTGCCCAGCTGATGGCAAAGAAGGGGTGGGAATCCTTCACTCCCCAGTGTTGCCTCACTCCATCCAGGCAGTGAGGGGGTGGGATTGGTTTGCTCTGGGATTTTTGAAGTTTCAGGAGTTCTTGGAGTGTCTGGAGTCAGAGCTTCTGCTTTGTGCCCACTTTGTCTAACTGGCCCCACTAATTCCAACTGGAAAGTGGTGATGGAGACAATGCCTAGAAAGTGAGCAGTGTGAGTATCCCAGATCACCGATTTCCTTGGAGGAACAGGAGTTCTTCCCAGCTATCCACCCCCCTCAGCCTCCATTAACCCCTTGCTCTCCAACAGCTCCTCAAGGTCTGGGTGCCACCCAGGCCACCACAGGCAGGGAAGAACCACAGTGGATCAAGATCTGCATTTTGCCATCCCTGAGGCTCCTCATGGCTGTGACACAGCTCCAGGCACCGGGCATTGCCTCCAAGAAAAACCACATCCCAAAGGAGGGAGCGGGACACCCAGCCAGGCCAACCAGAATCCCAGGCTGATTAAGGGAGTTTATATTAATTAGAGAAATGTGTTAATACCCTGGGGAAGCCACCAAGCCTGGCATGCTGTGCAGACACCTCCTGCTCCCCTGGAACAGCTCAGTCCTTTGTCACCCCAGCCTTCCCCACTCCCTCCCTGCACTGACCTCTGCCAGGTATCACCCCCCTCACTCCCACCTCTTATTTACACTCCTGGGCCACTTTTTTCCCCTCTTACACATTTTAAAGCTGCCCACCTTAAAGCACTGCTGCAAATTCCCAAAGCATCCAAAATTAGGCTTATGACTGCACAGAACCCAGGTGGCACCAGGGCCAAGAAGCAGCACTGGGATGTTGGGTCACTTTCTGAACCCAGCCCAGGCTAGGAAGGGATTAAGCTCATTCCTACCTACACTATAAATAATAATAATCATAATAATGTAATTTTTGCAGCGCAGTTCTTTCAATAGGGGATGATGAATGTATTTGTAACGAGCAGCGGTAAAGATTTTCAAGCCATCTAATTAGGAGGCCGTTTCCTTTCCAGACATGCCCAAGTCCCTTTAGAAAAGGAAACGTGGCCTCCAATGCTCCCTCTCTGCTCTGGGAATGCTATCCTGTATCCTGAAACTCAACTTCCCCCGGGGCACCGTTTGTAATCCCCAATTTCTGATATCCTGGAGCTGCCTCGTGCTGAAGGAGCACCCAGAGGGAGCTGGAATCACACAGGCTCTGCTCCTAGAGGAACCAAAAACCCCAGGGAGGTGCTGGTGTGCAGAACCATCCACTGTGGATGGTGCCAGGGAGACTCAAAGATGATGGGGAGGAGAAAGGACAACACAAGGGATGGGGCAGCCCATCCCAGCACCCACCACCCCTGCTGATGTATTTTTCCATCCGTGCCCGACATTCCCAGGAAACACTAACTTCATTATTGATTTCTGCTCATTTGTCATTTTTATAACCTGGCTAGCACTTCTCCTCAGGGCTGTGACTAATTCCACTTCCCCAGGCTGGAAGGGGCGAGAGCCTTTAACTCTTTTGGGATGGGCTCTGGCAGGGCACCCACAGAAATCCCAAATGTCCAGTGCTTTATCGGTGGCAATGGGGACACCCGCCCTCCCCAGCTGAGCCACCAGCCTGGGAAAACCCCCAGTGCTGGGAAGGCTGATGGAAGCAGCAATCCTTGCCTCCTTCCAGGCACTTCCCAGCAAAGCCTCGGGATGGAACTCCCAGAGGAGAAGGTCCATTGAGTTAAAGGCAGCAGATGCTGCTTCTGAGGGGTGGGATACGGGGAGCACCGGCCACGGCATCTGCAATTATGGAAAGCCAGATAAAGAAAATCAAATCTCATGCTTCAGGGCATGGGCTGATGAGCCCAAGGGTCAGGAAGGAATTTCTCTCCCCTTACACAGCAGTGCACAATTGGGTCAGTGCATTACCAGGTGCCACAAGTCTGGGATTGTTTTTCCCTCTCCTTTTGGAGGCCCTCAGCACAAGAGCTGTGTCTGAGGAGGGAGACAATGCCTCTCCCATCACCCACATTCCTAAAGCTCAGAATTCCTATTCCCAGGTGAAAGATGGCACAAGGACCTCCCTCCAGGCCACCCCTCTGCTCTGACATCACTCTGTGGTGCTCCCTGCCCCTCTCAGCCTTAATTATTTCTACCACAATCACCTAAATTAGCACAATTCCCACTGTGAGAAAGGTCCTTTTCTTCCCCAGTGTTTGAAAAACGCTGTGTACACCTCTGGTGCTGTTTAAACAATGAGCAGGAATACTAAAAGCAGCAATGTTGGCTTAGGAAATAATGCACTGGAAAAGGGGATGAACAGAGAGGACAGAGCAAAAAAAAAAAAACCCCTGATGGTTTTGTTCCCAGAGGTTGGGAAGTGATGGTTTTGCTCCCAGAGGTTGGGAAGTGTTTGTGGTAACAGCGGTTGCTCTCACTTCACGCCTCATCCAGCATCCTTTCCCTTCCTTGAGCAACTTCCCTGTGCTAAAACTTGCTTAGCTGGGAGGATCTAACCACAGGGAAGAGGGTTCCGTTTCAAATTAAAACAAAGCGAGCAAACAAACACAAATTTGGTCTGGAACACGTGTCTATCTGCATCGGCCCTTGCTAAGCCAGGCTTTGCCAAGCCACACGCTTCCTAATCCCAACAAACAGTTGTCAGCCTTTCCCACTGCCAGCAGCTCTTCAGCAGTGATTCCCTGTCACCCAGGGTGGCATTTCCCAGCGTGATCTGCACTGGTCACACTCGACACCTGCCAGAGCCAGCAGCTCTCCCCAGACCCTGTGAAACCACACTTCACAAATCCTGTCAGAGCGGGCTGATGGGGATTTTATCAAACCAGACCTGTGATTAGTGCAATCTGAAGTATGAAATTAATGCACCCAGCTGTGACCAGCTACCCAGCAGGGAATTTGGGGGGGCTGTAGCTCCAGGCTGGGGCATGGCATCCCTGCTCTCCTGCTCTCAGGAAGCCAGGGATGAGCCCAGCACCTGCGTCAGGAGCCTGAGCCCCCTGGCCAGCATCACCTGCCCGACTCTGCGACCTCGCTGTCAAGCTCATTTTGGAGTTCGGTGCAAGATGAGCTGTGCCAGAAAGGTGTAAATCAGCCAGAGGGTGGGTGTTGAGCTCCAAACCCACCCCACTCCCAGCACCACGTGGGCACATCCACGGGCAGGGAGCCAGGTCTGCACGGGGGAGGCTGGAAATCAAAGGTATGAAATGGGACTGAATGGGATTCGGCGTGCCCAGACTTGGTCCCTACAACCCAGACACCCGGGCAAGACAAGAAAGCAGGAGCAGAAGGCTGGGATGGGGCAATGGGAGTGGGAGAATAGTTTGCAGGGGAATGTCTGAAGGAGCCTGTGGTGGCTTGCTTGGGGAAAAGGGGAAAAAAAAAAATAAAGAGGAATGAAACAAAAGAAAGAAAGGAGACTAAAGCAGCTGTGGAAGAGGCTGGGGCTGAGGGCTGTGTGTGGGAGCATCTCCAGCAGCACGGAGAGTGTTCCCTCCCCACTGGGAAGGGCTGGACATGTGGCCAAGGCTTGGAAAACCAAACCAAAGGAAGCAGTGGATGGTGCCAGGAGCCAGCAGAGGGGAAGGATTGGTGCAGAACGCCAGCACAGAGCTGGGGACAGTCCTGCAGCCAAGGGGAGAGGAGGGGGCTGCACTGGGAGCTGGTCTCTGCTCTCAGCTCTGGTATTTCAGTGCCCAGTGGGTCCCCTGAGGTGATGGAGACACAAAGCCTCACCTGCCTGCATCCACCTCCCCATCCCATGACTGGCAAAGCTCCAGGAATGCCCGAAACCCCCAACTCACACCAAGACAGGAAATTCTGGCCACCATGGAGACATCCTCCCCCAAAACCATTGTGTCCCAGAGCTCGTGTGAGAGCAGAGAGGAGGAAACATCCCTTCCCCTCCAGCCCCATCCAGCAGAACAGCTTGGAGCAAGCTGGGAACATCACCCATGCCGGGAACAAAGCAGTGGTTCCATCCTGGGCACTGGGAGAGCTGGGAGGGGAGTTTCTTTTTTTAAGAAGAAAGGCTGCAGGGGGTTGTTTTTTCCTTTTTTTGTCTTTTTGTGGGTTTGGTTTTTTTCTGTGTTAACCGAAAATGTCAATGAAACCAGGACTGTTCCCAGAAAAAGGACTTACACAGATGAATTAATTTCATGTTTGGGGGAAGTAACAATGGAAATTCTCAAAAGATCCCATGTCAACAGCTGTTTTTGTAAAAAAAAAAACAAACAAGTTTTGTATTGGAACAATTTCTTGTTTCTGCTCCTTTGCAGTGATGCGAAATTCTGCAAAGGCTGAAATCAAACCAAACAGAAAGATTTGAAACAAATCTTGAGAGAACTTCATTAAACCCATCCAACACCCTCCCAAACACCCTCAGGCCTGGGTTCCCAAGAAGGGCTTGGTGACACATCCTCATGTCCCAGCAAGGCCACCTCACGGGCAGGACCTGGCTCTAGGACCCCAAATCTGAGTGAGCCCAAAACATATCCTGACCCTGCAGGACACCAAAAGGTGACACTGGATTGCTGAGCTCCAGAACATTAAAAAATCCCCCAAAAGAGAAGGAAGAAGCAGAGGCTGAGTCATGAGTCAGGGCTGCACCACTGCCAGGAGGTGTCCAGGGTCAGCATGGGAGGATTTGGCTCCAGGGCTCCACCCTGCATCACAGGAATGATGTTTTCCACCATTCCCCAGCACCTCTCCTCCTCCATCCCGGGTCTTGCAAGAACTCTCAGATCTGCCATTTGCCTCAATCTGCTTCAAATTACCCACAACAACGCTGGGCCCCGAGTGGACACGTAAAGTGTCTCAAATTTATTGTAATTTTAAGCCGCCCCTAACACTGCACAGACATTGCTGGAATATTTCCTCCTCCTTTTAGACCCTCCGATGACTCTGCAAGGCACAGAGGGACCCGAGGACAGGCAGCAGGAGATGAGTGGAGCCAGCTGCCTCTCTGGCTGTGCTGGGGGCATGGGAAGGGAGCACTGGGGGTCCCCGAGGTGACGCTGAGCTGGGGGCAACGTCCCCTGGGCCGGGCAGGGACCGACGGGGCCGAGTGGGCGCTGACCCCACGCTGGGCTCCTGCTCCAGGGAGGGAACAGCCCAGGCCAGAGGGGCTTTGGATGGGGCAGGACCACCCTGCGTGGCTGAAAGCCCACCAAGGGCAGTCCCTCAGACCCCTGCGTGGAGCTGGCTGCTCCCAGGGCAGAACTGGGGGTGGCTGTGGTGGCAGGGTGACATCCCTGCCACCAGCATCTGCTGCCCTCCACATCACAGGATCTGGTTTGGGTTGGGAAGGAACTTTAAAGTTCAGCTAGTCCTACCTCCTCCATGGGCAGGGAACACCTTCCACTACCCCAGGTTGTTCCAAGCCTCATTCAACCTGGCCTTGGACACTTCCAGCTTTTCTGGGCAATCTGTGCCCATCCTCTGAGTAAAGAATTCCTTCCTAATATCTCCTCCAAATCTCTTCTCCTTCAGCTTCAAGGCATCCCAGCCACCCCTGCTGGCAGCACCTGCTGCTCCCTGCATCCCTGCTGGCATCCCTGCAGCCAGGCAGGCACTGAGCCCCTGCCTGCAGTCAGCCTAATGTCACACAAATTGCACCTGGGAAACTGTTACAAGAATTAATTGATCATATAAGTACAGTAATTGGAACTTGCAAAGCATAGATAATTACCTTTTATTAGTTCCTGTAGATAATCCATTATGCACTGATTAGGCCTCAGTAAGGATCTTACAGCCCTGCTTTGATTAATGGCAGATTATGGATATTAAACTCAAGCAGGAATAGATAAGTTACTATTTTCTTTCTTGCCTTAGGAGTCCATCACCCTAGGAATTATGGCCAGTAGTTTTCTGAGGTGCTGGGGAAGTCAGGCATGTCTGAAATTCCCACCTGACCTGACCGTGCTCCCTCTCCTATGGTGGGTACCAGCTCCCAACTTTTCCCAGTGGCTCAAGATCCCCCAATCCACATTTATCAACCTGCTTCCCACTGACAGCCATGTGTTCTGCAAGGCCTGACCAGCTCCAAACCTGGAGGAATAACTGCCATCATGTTTTAACCCATACCTCACCCCCCATCTCAGATGCTCTCATTTCCACGGATGCTTCGACCACGTATTTATTTTCCACAATCCTCTGCCCAGGATAGAATATTGATCTGCATTTCCTGCCTACAGCTGCTTGGCTGCTGCCTGAGGTCCTTCCTGCCCCACTGCCACATTCAGTGGGGCTGTCCCCACACCAAAACCACCGTTTTCCCTGCAAGAGGGATCCTCAGTGGGATCAGCTGTAGCACCGGGGCTCTGCTCCAAGGACCATCACTTTTGCAGAGTAAGGAGCACAGGATGGGGGCAACTGGACAAAATCTGCCTGCAGGCTACAGGAGGCTTTATTTAAGAGGAATAAATAAAAAATAAGGCTGTGATTATCTCGGGCCACTCTCCAGCTGCCACCCAGGGACAGAACGGGGAGGGGGGGAGCGTTTTTCAAACGAATAAACAAACGCGAGCGGATGTGACACGCCGAGGCACAGGGACGGATTCCTCCTCTCTTCCTGGCCAGATAACCCCGTTATCAGCATGGTGTTGGGGATTAGGAGAGAGGGGGAAAGGAAGAGAACAGAAAATATGGGAAAAGGGGGAAAAAACACCCCTTGGGGAAGGCACGGGAGCGAGGAGGCTGCGTCCAGCGCCAGCCTATCCATCCCGCACGCTCCGCACTGCCAGGCCTGGGGATGAATGGGATTTACTGCCCATTAAAATAAAGCCCTTTCTGTAGTTTATAAACAATGTCGCTGCTCGGTGGGAGGCTGGACATTTTAGTTCATTAAGCAGCAAATAATCTCTGTCACTTTTTTATTTTTAAGTTTATTTACACGTAGGGTTGGGCTTTTTTATCCTTTCCTCTTCCTGCTCTTCCTCCCTCCCTCAGCCAGGAGCCAAAATCTTCTCCAGGCCTCGAGCTCGCTCCTCTTGTGGCCTCTGGCCAAGCCACAGAAATAATCCTGCTTATGTATCAGAAATGTTCCTTACAGGAAAAAGAAATTTATATCTGCCTAAACCCCAGGCGAGGGTGAGGGGGGTACCGGGGCAGCACTGCTGGGCACAGAAGGAGGCTCAGCAGCCATCCTGGGAATAGAACTGGGCCCTGGGGGAAAGCCAGAGACATCAGCAGAGACTGCCAGGTCCCAGCGTGGCCTGGGACACCGACAGGGACAGGGACACGATGATCAGAACCCACTGTGCCAGGCAGGAATGTGAACAGACCCTTCCCTTGGCATTACAGGAACACTGCGTGTCTGCCTGGAAATGCCACCGTGCCTGGGAGCCTCACCTTGTGCAGGGGGATCCCCTGCAGGGAGGGGAGAGTGACAGGGTGACACAGCTCCACTCAATCCCTCGTGGCACCTCCAGCTGCGTGTGCCTGGCCCTTTTCCAGAGGCTGGCAGAGCTGCTCCTGGCCAAAACTCCCCAGCCCCTGGCTCCACACCAAGGCTCTGCCAGCAAACTCCTCCAGCAGCAGAGGGAAACCTGCAGGATGCTGAGGATGCTGGCACCAACTGTTCCTCGAGCCTACGGATGTCCTGTCCTAAAAACAGCCCTGGGATGGCACCGTGGAGCAGCCAGGAGCTGGCTGAGGATCCGTGGTGCCCTCTCCACCTCCAGCACAAGGCACAACTGTGAGGGAACAAGGACATGTGGGAGGGACAACACCCAGTTTAGCCTCCAGCAGCTGGGATACCCTCCTGAACTGTGATCCCACTTGGGTGCTAAGTGGCTCCTGCATCCTTCCCTGCTTCCTCTGTCACCCCCCAGTGACTCAGCCCTGCTCCCTGATGGGCAGAGGGGATCCCTGCTCGTGTTATCCCGGTCCTAAAGCACTTGAGCAGACGGCAACCGTGCGAGCCATTATATCATTCACGCACTATCAAAAGCTCACACAGTGGCACTTAATTACAGCCCCGGAAGCACAGGCTTCCTTAATAAATCAAAGAAATAAAGTCAGAGATGATGCACTGAACAGAGGGGGTGGGGTGGGGGGGAATAAAGAGCTTACAGTTTCCCTCTGTGTGTCCCCTTTAGATAACAGATGCTCTCTTCTTAACCTCTCACTTCATCAGATCAGCTCCAGCTGTGTTTGGATCAAGTGCACAGCCTGGCCCGTGTCCAGCCTGCCTGCTTCCCTGCTCCCATGCCAGCTCCATCCCTCTGGCTCCAGGGCTGGCTGTGCCGGGGTGCCAGAAGGAGGGGAGCCCTGTGGAGCCAGGCCCTGTTTCATTAAACACATTTTACTCCATTCCTGCTTGCAGCCACCCAGCTCCTTCACCAGAGCATCCCCGGGACTCCCAGAGGGCTGAACGCCAGCTCCATCAGCATCCTGAGGGTGTCCCTGGCCGGGCTCCCAGGAAGGACGGGGGCAGCCCGGGAGCCGCTCGTGTCACCGCTCGTGTCACCGCTCGTGTCACCGCAGCGACACACGGGGCATGTTTGTCCTTGCAGCCCCCACGCCAGCCCACGGCAGCGTGACAACAAACAGCTTCCAGAGGCTGAGCCGACAGCTCCGCCTTGTCCCGGCCATAAATCACGGGAGAAGCCCCCTGGGATGCCCTCTGCTCCTCTCCCACCCACCTCTCCCTGTTTGTTTGGAAGTGTCACCTCCTCGCTCCGCTGGCGCGCAGTGATGGATGGGGCTGGCCCGGCACTGGCAGGAGATCCCTCCCGGCACAGCTCTGCCCCAGCAGCCCCCCGTGCCGGGCTCCTGCAGCCCTGGGAATGGGGATGCCCGGTGCCAGGAATGCCCAGGTGCCCTTACCCGCCTGCAAACGTGCGCTGCAGCCCAGGAGCCGAGCGGAGACAAAGCCGCTGAGAAATCCCCGCTGCTCCTAATCCCCCAATAGCACAAAAATAATGGAGCATTATCTCATCAGGCTTTAACCCACTAATTATGCCGGGGATGGCTTAATAAGGAAGGGACATCCACCTGCCAGAGGCAGCCTAAGCCTGTCTGCTGGCCAGTTACACAACAGCACGTTGGGAATCCTTCAGCCCTCCCAGACCAACCCACGCTGGGACAGGGAAGCAGGAACAGCTCTGGGGGATGTCTGAGGGACCCCAAATACCCACAAGACACAAATGCTTCCCCAGAGCACAACATGTCACTGCCCCAAACATCCTGTTGGACCCAGCCAGGAGGAGGCAAGTGGCTGCTGCTCCCAAAGTCCCCAAAACAGCCCCAAAATCTCAGTGGCTTGGTGGAGGAAAGCACCTGCTGCAGGCTCTGCACATCACCCGCCCCTCTCCAGCTCAGCTGATGAAGTATCATCCCACATCCTTCCTGGGCACATCCCAATGAGATGTGCCCAGGGAGCAGGCTCTGAGATGGGTTTAAACCTTGATCTGACAGCTTGACCTGCAGGTGCCAGGGGCTGTTGGCAAGACCAACATCTCCTCACCACATCTCCTCACCACAAGAGCCCAAATCACGAGCAGCTTCAGCAAATCTTAGCCAGGGCTCCCCGTGAGCCCACGTGTCCCTCTCGGTGAACGGAGCTGGAGCGTGAAAGGTGAGCCGGGTGGAGGAGAGCGCTTGGGTTACAGCTGGGAGCAGCCGTGGCAGGGCTGGAGAGGGCTCTGACAGCTCCTGGCTGCTCCCTGGGCAGCGATATCTCCAGATCTCTTACAAATAAATATCATTGCTCATTATCTCGGCATTAAAGTTACATGCTGGGCGAGATGGGCACTGAGCTTTCTCTCGCTAATCTAAAACGGATGCCAGCGCTTCCATTATTAATCTCCCAGGTCCCTGCTGCTCCACTGCTGCCAGCTCTGCCACTGCCACCTCATGTCCCCACAGGACAGGGGACAGTGGAGCAGCTCAGCAGCCTCTCTGCTCACACGTGGCCTGGCAGCTTCACACCCCAGCTCCTGGGAGGGGTAAAGCCTCCTGCAGTGCCAGGGCTTGGAGTTTCCTGAGGTTTGGCTTTGCTGAAGCCATTTCCACATGGTAAGATGAGCAAGGGGCAGTGGGGACAGTGGAGGTTCCCCACTCCATGCCAGCACAGGGTGCAAGGATGCACAAGAGCATCCAGGAGAGCTCTCCTCAAACCTTCAGCTTCACAAGGCTGCAGACCCGCTAAGTGTGGAGCCCCAGGGAAGATCCCTGCAAGAAAACCTCCTGGCACAAACAAAACCCAGACCAAAACCCCTTGGCATTCACCCCAGGAGCAGCATCCCAATGTGCCACAGACCGGATCACGAGCTGGGAGCACGTGCCTTGCAACGGGTTTGACACCCACACCCTGCTGTATCCCAGGCTCCTGCTCCAGCCTGGCATGGAGCTGAGCTGCTGCAGGATGTGGCACGGCACTGCCCTGCTGCCCACACACATCAGCGTGGCAGCAGCCGCCTCCTGCGACGCCAGAGGACGGTGACTCACCGGCATGGGCTGCACAACTCATCCTGACCCTCTCTGCAGCTGCAATCCAGGGTCCAGCAGCAGCTTCAGGCCAGGGGAGATGGGCTTGTGCCTGCTGCTGACAGCACATGGCAGCCCCGATGCCCAGAGAGCTCGAACTGGACGCTAAACACTGGTCTGATATAGAGAGAATGCCCCAAAGTCTCAATACAGGAAGTTTCCCTTCCCCTGGCCACAGATGGACCAGGAGAGAAACAAAAGCAGCTTTTCCCATTTCCCCAAGGTTACTGCCCAAGGTATCCAAACAGACCCCACTCCCAGCACCATGAAATCACCCACCAGAGCCCCAAGTCACAGTGAGGTGACAGCACCCATCACCCTGGCTGCTCCCTTCCCTTCATTTCTCCTTTCTAAGAGAGAACAATTAAACTTCAGCCCTTTCATTATTTATACCAGACCCTGACCTGGAATCCTCCTAGTTCCTGATCTTTCCCATCACATCTTACCAGCCCCCAGCCACGCTCCCACCGTCCCCAGGGGATGAGGGTTCCTTGTGCCAAGCCCTCTCTTGCCAAGGGGGACATTTCCTGCCTGCCCTGACGTCAGGCAGCCACGTCAGGGAAGTGAATGTGGATTTCAACATCCTTTGGTTCCTCAGCTGCTCCTTTCGACATCCCCACAGTAAACCCCCCCAAAAAAAGCACACCCCGCCACTCCCCCGCAATCCTCCTTCTGCTCACTTGGCTTCATCCAGGAGAGTGCTTGTCACCTCCAAATAAATATTTATTAACCAGGCTGCAGGTGTCTGGGGCTTCCCACCTCCTCTGCTCTCAGCTGTGCCGAGCTCCCAGATGTCAGCTGGGAGCAGCTCCGGGAACGTTCCTGCCCCGCCTGCTTCCAGCCCAGCATCCAAAGAGCTGCTCCAATCTTCCCACCAAGCCCAGCAGGAACGCTCTGGATAACAGAGGGGCAGCACAAGTGGATATCCAGGGGATGAGGGATGAAAAGGTGGCGGTGGGAAGGAGTCTTCTTTGGGCTTCTCCTCCTGGCAAAATCATGGACAGTGTGAAGGAACACAAAGTCCAAAGTCCTACAGGACTCACCCTCCCCAGCTCTGCTACTGCAAATGTGGGATAAAGACTTTCTGAGCAACAGAGGAATGGAGAAAAATGAGGGAAAAAGAGGAGAGTCCCAAGCAAACTGCCTGCAGCACAGGGTGGTTTGGCTGTGGCAATGGAAACCTTCCCAAGCCACATCCCTGGGCATCCCTGATCCCCAGCCAAGGGACAGTGAGAGCCACACAAGAAGGGAAAGCAGGAACCCGAGATTTAGTGGTCCACCACAATGGGGGAGATGCTTATGCCAAGGACAGCGTGTAGAAGGGACACAGGGGTCCCTGCCCTCTCTGGGGACAGTCCAAGGCCACCATGCCGCCCTTGACGCACACAGCAAAGGGATTTGGGCACCTCCAATGCCCTTGGGGACACCACTGGGCTCCTGTCCAGCACAGCCTCCCGCCCAGGGTGATGATAAATCCGAGATTGGGAAACGCTCAGACGCTGCCACAGCCACGGGGGGAGCATTTTCACAGTCTGGCCTCTCCCCCTGCATCCCCTGTCACCGCTGTCACCGCGTCCCCTTGCTCCCTCCCACCCCTCTCGAATTAGCAGCCATCGACCTCCTCCCCCTGCGGAGCTGACATTAATCCGGCGATGTTTGTTTAACAACAGCTCCCATTGATCTGCAGCCTGATCCTCCGAGTCAATACAGGCTTTTGCCAGGGTCTGGAGTGCAGGATCTGCCTCTGGAGTGGCCCGTGAAGAGAAAGGCTGTGCAGGCTGATAGGATCAGATGCTGTCAGTGCTGCTCTGGGACCCATTAGCTTTAATTAGCTGATGATGCTATAGAGGCCACATAAAACAATGAAGGGGATTGATCCCTCGTGTAACACTATTGACAGTGGAGCTGCATCTGGGATCAGTTTGGTGCCGGATGCATCTGTAGGGTCTATAAAAACCAAGGCCTGTTTTCTTTTTCTGGTTTGGTTTTTTTGGTTTTTTTTTTTTTAGCTTTAGTTTTAAAACCTCATCATGGTAAGGCTGCCAGGTTAAAAGCAAGAGGGAAAAGAAAAAGGGAGAAAAGCCAGGGAGCAGGAGAGACCTCTCTGGTTAGGGCATATCACTTCCACATCCCTCCCTGCCAAAGACCCTCCTGTGGATTGCACACACCGGTCATTAGGTCATTAAGGCACTGCTTCCAGGTCACTGTCATTATCCCATTTGGAAAACAAGCCATCAGCTCTCCATGTCCTCTGCTCTGAAGGACACATCAGTCCCTGAACCACCTGCGCTCTGCAAAGCTTTTTCCCTCTGTGCAGTGTCACCCACCACGCCTGCAAAGCCCTCTCCCTCTGTGCAGTGTCACCCACCACACCTGCAAAGCCCTGTCCCTCTCCAGTGTCACCCACCACACCGGCAAAGCCCTGTCCCTCTCCACAGTGTCACCCACACCTGCAGCAAGAAACCAAGGTCCCCCAAGGACCACAGAGGGAACCCTGAAACACCGGGATGTCACAGGGAATTCTTCCATTTTCAACTGTCCTGCTGCAATCAGAGACACTGAGGTGGGAAAAGACCTGAAGATCACCCAGCTGGGCATCTCCATGTGCCCACACCATGTGGGGATTTCTCCTGGGGGCCTGAGATGCTGGCAGACAAATGTCTTTATGCCCCAGGTACTCCCTAACAAACGAAGAAATCCCAGTGGGATGAGCCCACAGGCATTACAAGCAAGCAGAGCACAGTGAGAACCTCCCCAGACACCTCCCAGAGCACTGGGGAATCACAGAGGTTTCACCTCCCACAAACTCCACCCTGGAGCCTCCAGCACCCAGCAGATGCAGCACCACATCCCTGCTGAGCTACAGCTCAGGCATGCCAATCCAGAAACAGATCCAGGAGATGAGAACTCCCCTGAGCAGGCAGTGAGGGTGCCAAGAGGAGGGTGCACAGGGAGCACAGGAGGACCACAGCAGAGCTGGGGACCACAGGAAAGCATCCCTGACCACAGGAAAGCATCCTTGATCACAGCAGAGCATCCTTGATCACAGGAAAGCATCTCTGATCACAGCAGAGCATTCCTGATCACAGGAATGCATCCCTGATCACAGGAAAACATCCCTGACCACAGCAGAGCATCCTTGATCACAGGAAAGCATCCCTGACCACAGCAGAGCATCCTTGATCACAGGAAAGCATCTCTGACCACAGCAGAGCATCCTTGATCACAGGAAAGCATCCCTGACCACAGCAGAGCATCCTTGATCACAGGAAAGCATCCCTGACCACAGCAGAGCATCCTTGATCACAGGAAAGCATCTCTGACCACAGCAGAGCATCCTTGATCACAGGAAAACATCCCTGCAGAGCTCAATACTTGGAGGTCCCTGGAGCCCTCCCTCCCCACGGCAGCTACAAAAACTCCCTCAAAACTCTCCAAAAAGAGGAGGCAGAGAAAACTCATCCCCTCAGCCCTGTGGGGCAGGCAGTGTGGGGCTTGAGGGCAGTGTCAGGGCACGGAACAGCCAGGCAGGCGAGGCACGGAGCGGGCAGGGTGTCGGAGCCAGCCCTGCCGGCTGACACCCCGGCCTAACACTTTCCAGATGTGGCTGCAGGAAGACAGAAGCAGAGCTGTTCCCTGCTGAGGAAGCTGGAAACGCTCAGAGATAATGTGGAATTCCTGAACGGGAGCCAGCGCCGGGCCGGGGCTGGGGCGCAGGGACAGCCAGGGAGAGGCAGCGCGCCGGGGCCGGCACAAAACTCCTCTCTCTTTTGTGTGTGTGTGTTTTATTTCGGGAACTCTGCATGTAAAAGCCTTTAATTTATACGCTGTGTGGGTTGCCGGCTGTACCCAACAAATGGAACATTTTCTCCATCCCTTGTGAGTGTGATAAACAGCCGCTGCGCAGAGAGGGAACAGAGCCTTTTTCTTCCCCGTGATAAATACGCTCCCAGCAGCTCCCAGCTTCTTGGCTTGCAGATTATTATTTTTTCCTCTTCTCCAAGAGGGAGGCCTCGGCCCCCTCGCCAGGTAGCCAGCCCAGCACCAGGCAGGAGAGCAGTGGGTGCTGCTGGGCCCTGCCTGGCTCACCTTGTGATCTCTTCCTCCCCAGCAGTGATGAAGGTGACACGATCCTGTGAGCAAAGCCTGCCACCAGACACCTACAGGGAGCAGTCCCTGCCACACACCGGGCAGAGATGGCACCCATCCACTGCTGTCCCACCAGAGCTCCCTCTCCAGGGTGCTACAGAGGAGGCACTCCATGCCAGGGTGCTGGCACAGTGGCACCCACAGCCACGCCAAGCAGCTCCTTCAGGAGCACCCACTTCGTGCCCAAACTCTGCCCAGATCCTGGCTGAAAAGAAACTTCAGAGAGCTGAAGCCCAGGACAAGTGAACTTTCATCCAAAATCAGGGGGTTTTGCCATTTCTGACTGAGGCAGGTATCTTGGACAAACAGCATTTCTTGTGCTATTTCAACACTTTTTTCAAACCAATCTTTTCTCGGAGAGGGCAATCTCAGAATGGCTTCCAGGAACATGGATGGGCTTTGGAGCAGGCCCAAGAGGAGAACAACCACAGGAATCAGGAGGGGTCTCTGGCAGCATCACTCAGGTTCAGGCCAGCTGGCGTGAGGGGCCACAACAGGGCTGGCACAGGCATGGGTGACATGGGGCAGGGACAGGGACCACAGCAGCAAAGCACTGATGAATTCAACCTGGAGCCCTACACGTCTCCACATTGGCAGCCCATGGAAACTGGGGTACCCCAAGTGGGGTGATGGTTCTTTTCATTTGTAATCCAGCTGATGGGGAGCTCAGTCCATTGTTCCAGCAGCTTGGTTTATTTAATGTTTCCAAAAAAAAAAGGGATGTTGCTTCAGATAACTTTGGGTGCAGAACTGGGGAGACTTCGGCATTGTGGTTTTGCCACCCATTTCCTGACAGCATTCCCTGGGCATCAGTGGGAATGGGATGGCTCAAGGTCAGCTCAGGGGATGCTCTGGGATCCTCCATACAGGCAGCAGGTAAAGCTCTGGTCTAAAACTCTTCCAGTGACCCTGGGTGACAGCTGAGGGGTCTCCTGTGACTCCAGGAAGACATTTCTGAGTGCTCCTCCCAGCCCATCCCCCAGTGTGGCAGAAAGTCATGACAGAATAGGCTAAAGAAGGCAATTCCCCCCCAGAACAGTCCCTTGGTGACCAGGGAGGGGCTTCAGTCAGTAGCACCAGAACATCCCCAGGAGCCCTCTGGAGAGAGGGAGCTGAGCCACAGGAGAGACCCTGAGGAGCAGTCTGGGAACAGGGATCATCCCCTGGCCTTCCCACCTTCCCACCAGAAGCCAGGGATCTTCACACTGACACCTACACGGATCCTGACCCCATCACCCCAAGGCTGAGCAGCACCCAGTGCCCAGACCTCCCCAGCTTCTCTGGGGATGCCAATTCCATATGGATTTTCCACACCAGTTACATCTCTATTTCCTCCAGGGACAGTCCATGGGGAATGGCTGTTCCTCAGCTGTGCCTCCCACCCTCCCCTTGGCAATGTGGCTGGGCAGGGGTGAGGGGAAGCCAAGGAGGAGCACCACAGCAGAGGTTCCCATCAATGATGTTCCACACAGATCCCACGGCTCCCATTTTAACCTCTGTTAGTGAGCCAGAGTCCTTGAATTATGCACCCCAGCACACCCCCACCTCCCTGCAGCTCTGCTGAGCCCCCAGAGCCCCCTTGGGAACGTGCCCAGCCTCCCAGCCCAGCATCCCTGGGCATGGGCAGGCAGCAGAGCTGATGCTGATGGGCATGAAGGTCAGCAGAGAGGGAAGGTCAGCTCCGGCAGCAGCGCCCGCTCCCTGCCCTGCCCAGCCCTTCCCAAACCCATCCCAGGGGGCTGCTGGGGCACAGCTCAAATAAAAACCTTGGAAACACATGGCTGGAGGAACGGGAGAGGAGAGCAAAGCCACGGCTGTGCTCACTCTGAGCAGCACTGCTGGTGCCACCGCTCCCTTCCCTGCTGTCACTGCCACTGCCAAAGCCAAGCTCCTTGGTTGGCAGCTGCTCTCCCACCGCTCTCCAGGGAATGTTGGAGTCTCTGGCAAGCTCCTGGAGCAATGGGATGATCCAGGATGCTGTTTGCCACAGTGGGCTGTGATCCAGAACAATTTGATGCACCCAGCACGGGCAGTGACCTTCCAGCCAGCCACAGCCGTCCCGTTCTGTATTTCCCCCACTCACTGCTGGGGGAAACTGAGGCACAGAGGGACCCTACCAGGGACAACAACCCACGGTGCCCATTCCCCCCACAGCAATCCCACCCCTGCGTGGCTGCAGCCCTCCCTCAGCAGCACGAGCCCAGCGAGAAGAGCCACGTCCCCAGTGCTGTCCCCAACCACTGAGGACCCCCAGAGCTGTGCCCAAGTGTCTCCTGTGCTCTCCTGTCAGTGCAGAGAGGGTGCCAGGCTCAGGAGTGCCACACAGCCCCCACCCCTGCCTGCCTGCCTGGCTGCACGTGTGCACACACGCGTGCAAAAAAGCCGCCCGTAATCCCCCTTACATCTGCTCTTCCCTGCCTCCACCAAACAGGGAAATTCCTCAGCTCCTCACACTGCAAAATGTGGGGTGCACCCATTTCCATAGGGCATGACTCCTTTCCAGCCCAGCTCCAGGATTCCCAGCACCCGTGGAGTTTGCAAAGAAGAAAACACAATGGCCAAGCCAGACGTGGCTGGATGGAGGAGAGGAAAGCCACATATCCATGGACACAGAGGTGGGAAGGAGCCTGCATCCAAGCAGGATGAAAATCCCAGCCTTACTGCTCTACCCTTCCATCTCCCCACTTTTAAAGGTGGGTTCAGTGCTCCTCCCTCTCTGGAAGCAAAACACAGCCCTGAGGAGAAGGACAAAGCCAGCAAATGTCCCATCCCTGCTCTGACACCTCCTCCTGGCCGGCACATCCAGCCCAGGCTGTCACTTGTGATTTGTGGCGTTAATATTCCAGGGGAGGGGCACCAAGGGGTGACAACAGCAGGGAGAGCCAGCTCTTGGAGGGTCATAGCTGAAGGCAAAGCAGTAACACTGATGGATCCCAGGATCCGGGGTGGCAGAGGGTGGAGGAGGAGGAGGAGGAGAGGAGAAAGCAGGTGAGGAAGGCTGGCTAACAGCAGAAACACAAAACTCTGCCTTTACACGAGCTTGTTCCAGTTTAGGGACGGAGCATCAGCACCCCAGAGAGGGACCAGGATGGCAGGAGAGCCAGGCAGCACCGGGATGAGGCGACAGGCCTGGCTGCTCCAGGAGGATTTCTCCCTAACACTGGGACCATTTCCCTGGCAGCAGCCACCAAAGCTGCCCTGACCCAGCCCCAAGCACAGGCATCACCTGCTGAGCCTGTCCTGGCTGCCCCACTGCTCCCACCCTGCTAATGCCCCGCCAGCCCAGCCTGAGCCCAGCAGACTCGACAGCCGGAGCCCTTTTTAAGACCTGCAACCCTTGAGAGGCTTAAGGACAAGAATATCTCGATTATCCGTGCCACAGCCCTCAAGCAGCCCCAGCTTAAAGGCTGGGAATTACCGCCAGGGCCACCCAGGACCTCTGGGTGGCATCACCCATGCTTCTGCTCCCAGGGGATGACAAATCCCCACAACTCCCCCCCCCCAGTAATCACCACTCCATCCCCTCCCCGGTGCTTTTCACACATCCCATCAGCAGCCAGGCATGTGGGCCTGGCAGCCAGCCACAGCCCAGCACAGCCCAGCCCAGCCGGTAACTGTTCTGCTGGGAAAAGGGCAATTTAATTATCCTGCTCTTCTGTTTCATGACAACACAGGAACACGCTGCTCAGACACGGAAAGTGCCGTGCAGGCAAACAGCAATCCCGCCCGGAGATTCCCAGAGACGGCTCCGGGATTCCCGCTGGAGGAGGAGAGCACGGGAATGATGGGGTTAAACAAAGCCCCAAACCTCCGGGTTTTTCAGCAGTCCAAAGAAAAAGGGGAAAATGTTTTTGTTGTCCAGCTGCAACGCTTCTTCTGAGCTCAAAGCGAGCTCTGAGTGTCATCTGGGGGCTGTTTGGCCACGCTGGTCTGTTTTTACAGGGGAAAATGGTATTTTGAAGGGGAAGGTTGAGCAGAAGAGGTATTAAAAATACTGCGGCCCTCTGTGGGGAGATCAAACTTCACTGAATTCAGCCAGACTTCACAAACCATGTCTGACCTTCCAAAGCACCACTTAGCAGAGAATTTACTACTAAAATATATTAAATAATAGAAAATATACTTAAAACCGCCCCTTAAACTCAGCCTTAGCCATAAGACACAGGGACACAGAATGCTGCCAGGAGCAGCTCTTGTTCCATGGTGTGGGCAGGAGAATCCCGGGATGCTGGGCTGGGTGAGGAGCAGCACGTGTCCCTGGTGTTTGTTGTGACAGCAGCTCCATTAGCACCCAGGAGCCAAGCTGCCTTCCCAAGGACACGGCATCAGACACTCTAATTAGTGCTTTAACCCTAATTAGTAGTTAATGAAACTCGTTGGCTGGGAGAGAGCAGGTGTGAGAGGATGGAGGGGGAGCTGCAGTGTCCCCTGGGCTGAGCCAGGTCTGTCCCAGCTCCCCAGGTGCCTCTGCCACGAGAGCTGCAGGGACAGAAAATCAGTGGGAGAAGGAATAAAGGGACTTCTCAGCTAGGAAAGTCACAAAAGGACAAACAAGTCGGCGTGGGGCACACCAGTGTGCCAGCTCAATCCCAACAGCCACCCAAAAGCCTGGCACTAGGAAGTTCCCACGCCCCAGTGAAACTCTGGTGACAATCCCAGCCATGAGCTGGCATGTCCTGGGCACAGGATATTACCTGGCAGCCTGGCTCACAAACAGGTGACAAACAGCGAGCTCTCTGCCCACCCAGGAGGGCTGGCAGTGGCATTCTGGGGACAGCAGCTGATGGGCTGTGCTGCAGAGCCACACCAACATGGGGGAGCTCCAGGAACTTCCCTCCAGGATTCCCTTAAAAATCAGTTTGCACTCTCACAGGTCGTGTGGTTTAACCTTCCCTCCCTTTCCCCCTCCAGGAGCAGAAGGCTCAGAGGCTGCCATCCATCCCTGCAGGTCAGGAGACATGTCACACAGCAGAGCCACTTGGGCAGTACCCGATGTGACAGAGAACACCCCGTGGCCAACGCCTGACACCAGGCTGGGTGACAAAAGGCATTTCTCTGCTTGGAGAAATCTCCCCCACACGCATGCTGGGGAGCAGCCAGAGCTCTGCTGCTTGCAGGGCCAACCAGCCATGCATCAGCAGCTCCATCCACCCTCTCCTCTCCTCCTGCTCCCAGGGAAGGAGGGGTTAAGCTGTCTCTGCACTGCCCCGGCCCCAGGCAGGTGCTCAGCAGGGCAGGAGCCAGGGGCAGGACAGCCCCTGGTGCCTCAAGGCCTGGGCTGGCTGGTGCACAGCTCACATTAACCAGCTCTGGTGGAGGTTGGAACAGCTCTGATGGATGCTGGAACACTTCTGATGGATGCTCAGGACAGCTCTGATGGATGCTCAGGACAGCTCTGATGGATGCTCAGGACAGCCACAGCAGGGAATGCCCCGCCTGGCCACACTTGCCCTCGCTGTGACAGTGGAGGACCACAGGGAGACAGGCCCTGTGACCGCCAGCTGACCCCCCTGAGCTGGCTCGGGGTCAGAGTGACCCCACACCTGAGCTGGTGGCCAGGGGCACTGGCAGTGCAGCTCCACCTGCTCCCTGCCCTGCACCCACAGGAGCCTTTCCCGGCCTTCCAATGGCTCCGGCGTCATCGGGGCCACCCCCACGCACAGGCTGAAGCCAAACCACTCCAAAGTGCACCTCCCACCCCTCCACCCCCTCTCCCTCAGCCTTTGCAGATGGGTTTTACTCATCCCCCAACCCGGAGCTGGCTCCAGCCCTGCTGTACAACCATGGCCACGCTCGTCCCTAGGAGTGTCTGAATGGGAAATGAGCAACAGGAGTCCAGACTTCAAGGCTGGCGGCTTTAGATGTCATTTGGGTTGTTTTTTCTTAATCAGATCCATTGTCAACCCACAAAAATGTGCCTCTGACACCCTGGGGATGCGTATTCCTGACGCTGTCTCGGGAGCAGCAGAAATGCAGATGATTCAGCTCCAAAATTATCAGCAGTGGGATGCAAGCCTCCAAGCAGATCCCTGGCTATTCCTGGGCAAAAGCTCAAAGCCGCCCTTGCATCTCTCTCCTCCTCTTGAAATCAGAGCAGAGAATATAATTCCATATTCCCTTATTTTTTTCGCTGTGAATACATTCTGGTCTCTCCCAGCCCTGCAGGAAAGGAACGGAGCTGGCACTCCTGGGGTGGCTGCTGCTGGGCCATGGCTTTGCTGGCTGGCACCCCTGCATGCCAGCAGTGCCAGGAAGGACAAACACGACCCCAAACATGACCCCACTGACCCTTCCCATCTGCCAGGAGGGTTTGTCCCAACTCCTGCTGGGCTCGGGCGACGGCGCGGTGCTGCCGCTGCTATTTTCTCCTTGTTTTCCTAGACATTGACACTTCCTCCCTGCACCCACAGGATGGTTTCCAGGCTTCAATTCTCTTCCCTATGGCAACAAAAACCCGGCCAGGAAACCTCAACTCACTCACTCAACTCTCTGGCAGGGGAGGGAGGTGGGGGAAGCTCCAGCCCCTCTGGGCTGGTCACTCCAGCTCGACACAAAACTATTTGAAAGCAAAACTTTGGTGACAATTACAAAGCAAACTCGCTACAGGTGTGGCTCACCTGGGTCCAAGGTGCCCATGAGTGTCACCAAACCCCCAGGCAAGCAGGGGGACACCAGGAGAAGGATGGGATTTGCAGAAATCCCTGTTGCACATCCACCCCAGCCCAGATTCTCTCAGATGCTGGGCTTGAGCACTGCATTGATCCAGCCTGCAGCTCCCCTGCTCCAACAGCATCCCAGGGATGCTGCTCCATGCACACACTGCTCCTAAAATACCCAAATTGTCAGGGAAAGGCCAGAGCAAGGAGGGGGTGTTGAGGAGGAAACAGGGACGAAGGATGAGAGAGCAAACAAATCATATCAACTCAAATCAAAGCAGGCCAGGGAAATGATTACGCTTAAGCTTTTCAAGCCTGGTTAATTTTTTTATTATTCAAACAAATTCCTGTTTGTGTTTTGCCTCCTTGAAGGAAGAAGCAGAGGGGAGAGAGCTCCTCCAGCAACCCCAGATAATAACCACTGGGAAAAAAAGGCTTCCTGATCTAGCAATTGGAGACAATTAGCACAAGCTGAGGTGCAGGAGCATCTTTAACCTGCCCTGCCTTGTCAAAACAAAAATAGAAACACTTTGTGGGGAAAAGGGCTGAAATTAAGGATTTATTTGGGGTGGGAAGGCCACACACCCCAGGACTGCATCACGCACTTTGCTCAAACCACTCAAACCACGACACTGCCACAGCAAAAGACATTTTGGGATCTGCAGGGAAAACTGGGCCAGGGATGGAATCCAAAGATGCCCAGCGAGTCTGAGCAGTGAGGACACCGTGCAGCAGGCAGGATGTGACCCTGAGATGGCCGGGGCTGGGCTCACAACCCCGCTCCCATCTCTGTTATCAGTTGTGTCTGTGCTGGGGACTTCAGTGTCTTTGCTTTTTCCCAGCACTCCTGTGCAGGTCCCACAAAGCCACCCACCAGCCTTAGGAGGATTTCTCCCTCCAGGACAATTCTTCAAGGCCAACAGAGGGATGAAGCCCTTCCAAACCCAGCAAGCAGCAGCTGAGATGCTTCTCCAGCTGCTCAGGCCGAGGAGGAGCAGCCTCTCCCCCTCTCCAGCCGCTGCTCCTTTAACTGTGCTGTCAGAGGCTCCGGGAGAAAACACCCGCGCTGCAAATCCAACTGTGCGTCATTCAGCTCTCATTTTGATTGTTAAAAATTCATTAATGAGAGCAGATTGGTATTATATCGCTGCCTTAATTAAAGAGGGCTACGGAACAGCATTTTAAATAGCAATGTCATTTTCTAATTGACACAGCTACATTATAAAGAAAAATACTTAAACAGAACTTGAAACCGAGCCGGTTTCTTCTGATGGCAGAGCTCATTTTGGCTTCAATTTTTAATCTGCTCGTAAAATATTTACGGGCAAGGGAAAGGATAATGTTTCTCCAGGTGTACAGTTCCCCTCCTCCGGCCGAGGCCCCCGGGAGGCTGGCGAGGGAGGAAGGCTCCAGCATCCAGGGAAGCTGCTCCTCCATCCTCCTCAAGCAGAATCCCACGGCTGCATCCCTTCCTAAGCCCCAGGAGATTGGGAAACCCCAAGCCCTGCCCCACCTGCATCCCTGCAGTTCAATCCCACTGGAGTTGAGTAGAAAATGTGCTTTTTTGCTGCTTTTCCTGGGCCCAGCATTTCTTCCCCACCAAGGGCAGAGGGATGACAGGGAAAAGCACATCTGTGCTTGAGGCAGGTTCCAGAACTGGCTAGGTCCCTGTGGGCTTGCTGGGGAGGCACAGGGATGTGGGATGGGGATGCAGGACAGCTCAGGCCAAAAGCATCCCATGTCAGGCCACGGTCAGACACCGGATCTCCCCCTCTCACACGCAGACACTCAACACCCTCCTCCCCTTTTAAATGTGTTTCATACACAAACTTCCTACGGCCAACAGCTAATTCCACGCATTTAAGAGCACAGACTCCTCCTGTTTTCCATTTAGGAAAAAAATCTGGTCACCACTTCAAGCAAATCAGGGAAGAAAACAGCTCCGTACGCCCGGACACGAATTCCTTCGCCAGGCAGCGCGTCCCCCGCTCCCCACCCCGCACGCAGCAGTCTGGGAAAGCAGCCCCTGCTCACGCCAGCAGGAGATTTTTCCACCAGCATTAGTGGAAATTAGTGGCATTAGTCCACGCCTGCTGGAGTGAACTCATGGCAAAGCCGTCTGCACGCCAAGCCCATTGAAACCGGTAGCACCGCGCTTTGGCCACCGCGCTCAGAACAAGCACGAGGGCAGGGTGAGCCAGAGGACAGGTTGCTCAGAGGCTTAAACTCTGGATCTAACTCTCACTAGCATTCCAGATGACCTTCCAGATCCTACAGGCATCCTCCGCCCTGCCTCAGTTTCCCTTCTTGCCCGCTCCCTTTTTCCAGGTGCTTCTACAGCATCCCCAGCCTGAGGGGTGCAGGGATGTGGGGGATGCTCCACCCAGCCCCGGGGTGCTGGAGCATCCCTCACCCTCTGCCTGTCCACAACAACTTCCAAAAGTGAAACATCAGCAGCCCACAGGATGGCTTGGCATGGCTGTGCTGTTTTCCCAAGATTTGGAAAACCAACAAGAGAGGAAACACCAACTTCTCCCTCGCTCTCTGAGGGAGGGCTGCTCACCTCTGTACCCCATGGATGCCCATGGGAAGCAAAGAGCAGGAGCTGGCACCATACAGGACGAGCCCAAGGAGGTGGGAACACACTGCTGGAGGGTCCAGTCCAATCCCTTCCCCATCCAAGCCTCCCTGTGCCACCATCCTTCCCGTGTCCCCAGCTCCCGTGGCTTCCCCTCCTGTCGCGAGAGGGTGAGGCTGTCCAGCTGGCTCACGGAGGATCTGGCCAGGCTGTTTAATCAGGGAGAGTGATTGGGCCGTAATTTCTTCTGATAAAGTATTACAGATGCTACATTTTGAGCCATCTGGCAGCAGCCCACGTTTCCTGCCTCTGCTTCCCGCACTCTCGGGAGGAGAGGGGAGAGAGGGAGCAAAAATTAAAGGCAGGACGGCAGGGAGGGCTGTACAGGGATGGGAAGGAATTCCCAACTCCCATTCCTCCCAAAACTACACTGCCCATCCCACAGGTGCTGCTCAGCAAAGGATTGGGACAAATGAAGATCACATCAACGTCCGCAGGAAAAGCAGAGCAAGTGGGGCTGGAGCTGCTAGAAGCCAGGGCAGTGACAGAGCCCTCAGACCATCCTCCTCAGCTGGAAAACCCTCCTGGAAGGGTGAAACTCCCTTCTCCCTGCCTGCCCCACACTTCAGCCCCAGCACAGGCACCGATGAGGGTTCCCAAATCTTTGAATCCAGTCACAACATCGGGAAAATCATCTGCACCCATGCTCATCAGAGCGAGGCAAGCCCAAAACCAAACAGATCCGAGTCCATGCAGCCTCACAGCAGTGAGTAATTTACCCTGAGCAGAGCAATCCGGGGGCACAGGGGGAGGCTCTGCAAACAAGAGGCAGCTCCTCCGGATTTAGCCGAGCCTGAGCAGAACCACATTAAAAATAACTGAAGGGAAGGGCCCGCACTTCATTACTCTCGACAGAACTGGGTCTTGGTCACGCCAAGATCTGCTGGGGAGCCCTCACAGCCCCGCCTTGTGCTGCTCAGGTGTGAGGCCAAAGTGATGGGGAGGCAGGGGGCTTTATTTCCCACTTTTCCCTCACCTGCTGGTGCAAAATGTACAAATCCCTTGTGCCCAGCGTTTCCTGCATCCCTGCTCCCAGCAGCTTGTCTCTGCACCTGCATCCCAGGGAGATGGGGACGGTGCTCCAGCAGCACACAGCGGCAGCAGAGATGCTCCTGGCTTGCAAAAACACAGGAGATGCCTTGGCAGAGGGCTCCTGGGATGTGTGGGATCAAACCCCTGAAGTTTCTTTGCGAACCACAGCGAGTTAAAGGTTGGCCAAGGCCCTGCAGCATGAGCTTCATGCATATGTAGCCAAAGTAATGCAATTATACATTAATCTATAACTAACAGCCACGGTAATACAACATTACAGTAGGTAGATTATCCCATCTCCTGTCATTTATTACTGTTATTTGTAATCCATTAGTGTCCAGAACTGGTCTGGGGTCAGAGTGCAGTGTCCTGGTATGTTTTCACCTGCCCTGGAAGGAGCAGGAGGATGGAAGACCCTCCTGCTATGGGGGCAAATCCTGCCCCACAGTAAGTCCTGGGCAGAGATCTGCCTCCCTGTTGGCACCAGGACAGTTTTCAGGGCTTGGGTTCCCAGTGGGATACATCCACCAACACTGGATAAAGCCACCATGGCTTTTCCCATCATTCTCTGTCCCAAAATACTGGGGCCAAACGGGAAGAGGGGCTCAGCAGGAATCTGGGAGCCCAGGGGCCAGACCAATGCCACACCATCACCACAGAACCGTTCCAGTTGCCTTTGAGTAGAGGGAACAAAGCCCAGCTGGTTCCACACAGCCCCCAATTAATCTTGATCGACACCACCCTCCGGAGTGAGTCATCCACCCCAAGTCAATTTACATTTTTATTAAATCACACAGGAAAATTAGGAGCATTATTACTTCTCTTCGATTCAACACGAGTTCTGTGTTCCCCCACCACTCACAGTGTGGGAAAACATCCTGGCATCTCCGGTTTAACTGTTTCTTCCCAGCACTTCCCATCCCAAAGCAGCCCTTTTTGCATAGCCTGGAACTAAATCAGGCTGCTCTTTATGGGAGGGAAACCAGATCCCTCGAGGGAAACTGTGACAGCTGGAGATGCTGCTGCCCAGGGAAGGAGGGTTGGGTGCATTCCTGGACACCCAGTGCGTGCCACAGGCAGCACCAGTGTTCCAGACCCTGGAGGAACCCCCTGGGTTCAACCAGCTCTGTTTGTGTCACTCTGTTGGTGACACGAGTGACAGCCCCTGCACAGAGCTGGATCTACCTCAGGAAGTTCCCTGGGAGGGAAAGGCAGATCCATCTGCACCACAGCAGCCAGGGGATCAGTGCACATTTCTGTCCATCCTTACTCCCATCCCACCCTGCCGTGTCTGCTGCACGCAGGATTATATCACCCTCACTGCTGCAGCACAGGCAGCTAAATTCAACAGCCTTTTATTTATGGTTCCCACATGATGCAAGAGATCTGAGGGAGAGCAGGGAAGGGATCTTTGCAGAAGGGATAAAACCCAGTGTGTGCACAAGCCAGACCAAAGGGCTTCCCCCGGAGCAGCGTGTGAATCCTGTGGTTGTTCAGTGGGCTGAAACAAGAGGAAGGGTCTCCTGACACTGCCTGAATTAATATTTGCTTGAAGAGAAAGCCCAAAAGCTCCTACTGGGATCACGACTCCATCCTGCTGGGGATGGAGAGTGCTTGCTCAGAAGAGCACTTAATGGGACTGGGTCAGAAAATTATTTCCCAAGGATGAGTGCTCCTATGATGGAATATTTCCCAAGGATGAATGCTGATTGTTTGCAAAGTCTGATCAATTTGGGGCATATTTCCTGCGGAAGGAGCAAGAGGAAGGATGGGAATTTTCATCTTGCAATTAAATTCCAAAAATCCTGTCTTTTTCTCCCAAACCAGCACAAAAGCACGGTTTGAAATCTCTGCGCTTCCTGCCAGCGGGGAAGACTCCAAGTTTCAACCACACTCTTTGCAATTCAATTAGCTGCAGCCTAGGCAAGGGCTGAAATCCCAAAATCCGAGAGATGTGCTCGGGGATACTCGTGGCACAGAGATAGGATGGCACAGGGATGTCATGGCACAGGGATGTCGTGGCACAGGGATGTCATGGCACAGGGATGTCGTGGCACAGGGATGTCGTGGCACAGGGATAGGATGGCACAGGGATAGGATGGCACAGGGATCTCGTGGCACAGGGATGCTCCAAGCCAGCAGAGCCATTTGGGTTCACACTGCTGCCAAACTCCAATTCCAGCACACCCCTTTGGGATCTCACTCCTGCCCAATCCCAGCACACCCCTTTGGGATCTCAGTCCTGCCCACCCCCAGAACATCCCTTTGGGATCTCACTCCTGCCCACCCCCAGAACATCCCTTTGGGATCTCACTGCTGCCCAATCCCAGCACATCCCTTTGGGATCTCACTGCTGCCCAATCCCAGCACATCCCTTTGGGATCTCACTCCTGCCCACCCCCAGCCCAGCCTCTCTGGGTGCTCTCCCATCACTCAGCAGGATCTGCTGGCTCAGCACGGCAGTGCCTGCCCCCACCCCAGGGCTGAGGGAGCAGCCAGGAGAGGGAATCCCCTCTCCAGCGCCGAGCCGAGCCCGCCGCATCCCCCTCCCATTCCCACTCCTCCTCGGGGGGCAGCCACGATGCAACTTCGGATTTCCCAGGCTGCCTGCAAAGGGCCTTTTGCACATTCCTGCCGTGCCTGCAGCGCTTCTGAAGTCCTGTTTTTCCACTCCAGCAGCCCCCCCTTCCTTGTTTTCCTTCTCCGGCTGCTGACCCAGATTTCATAATGAATGAATCCATGCAGCGCTCTTCAGACTTTAATTATTTTTTCACTTTTTCTCATCATACATTATGCATCAATAATAAAAAGAAAAAAAAGAAAAAAATCCACCAAAAAAAAACAACGTACCCCAGCACAATTAATTTAAGGCTGAATGGTTCACTCCTGCCTATTGCTAATCACAAACGGGCCTGGAAATTGCAGTGCTTATTTTAGACCTTGTGTTAATGTCAGAATGAAAACAAACAGGTTTTAGGAGGCTGCAGTGTCTCAGGCAGCAATGCCAACTCATGGATTTCTTCAGAAAAGAACCAAGCATAAAAAACCAACCACAGAAGTTGGGGGTTTAGGGTATTCACAGTGAGAACTCGCCACGTAGCTGCCTCTTCTTCCCCTGCTCCTGACCACAAGTGAGAACTGCATGGTTCGGGCACGAGGGCAGTGGGGTGCAGGAGGGCACTGGGAACCAGGAGGGAAATGGGGATCAGGAGGGAAATGGGGATCAGGAGGGAAATGGGGATCAAGAGGGAAATGGGGATCAGGAGGGCACTGGGAACCAGGAGGGAAATGGGGATCAGGAGGGCACTGGGAACCAGGAGGGAAATGGGGATCAGGAGGGAAATGGGGATCAGGAGGCCAGTGGGGATCAGGAGGCCAGTGGGAATCACAATAGCCATGGGATGAAGGAGAGGAAAGAGGTGCAGAATGGCAATGAGATGAAGGATGGCAGTGGGATGCAGGAGGGATATGGGATGCAAGAAGGAAATGGGATGCAGCTCAGGGAAGTCCCTGAGCCAACCCTCCCTCAGGGTGGGTTTGGGGAAACACCACAGGCTCAGGGGCTCTGCCAGCTGCACCCACACCTCTCCCTTCCAGGCAGGGCCAGAAACACATCCCTGGCTGAAAACCAACTCTGGACCGATTGTGACCTTTCCAGCTGAAATTCCAGCCCTGCCACAGGCACAGGCAGCGCTGTCCTGATTTACAGATGGTCAGGATCTGCCCATCTACGTGCCAAGCTCTTCCTGCAGCCCTGCCTACGCAAGTCCCTTCAGAAAAAAAAAAAAAACAAAAACCAAAGCAACACAGGCAAACACAAAAGGCCCTAATTTGATCATATTCCTCTGAACTAAAAGCACCTTTGACCTAAATTTCCACCACGGGTTGGAATTCACCCTCAGCTGGCAGTGGATTACGGGAGAACAGAGCCCTGTGTGCATGGAGAGATCCAGGATCCTGCTGCCAGCCAGCCCCGGGGCTCTGCCTCCCTTCCCAGCCGAGGGGAAGGAGGGCAGGAACCCCCAGCACGCCCTACCCAGGCCTAGAAGCGCCTGGGTGTCTCAATTTATGTAAAGTGGAGCTAATTTCACATTATCATATGATATTAGAGCAGCCTACCTCTCTCCTGCAGCCCATGTGCAAAATCCGCGAGCGGAGCTATGAGGAGCATATGGAAAAACATCCCCAAGCACAAACATCCACCTACAGAGTGAGCTGTCGAAAGTCACAGAGCCATCCAAGAGAGGGGGATCACAAAAGAGGTTTCAAGCAAAAGCAAACAGTCTTGTGTATGTTTTTTTCCTCCCAAAAACACCCAGAGATTGAAGCTTCCCCTAAACACATGCCTTGCATTTTTGCTCCTGCTGGCAGTTTGAAGGCACCTCGCGGCGTTCGCTGGTTTTGTTATCAAGGTAACAGCCAAAATTATTCCTGCTCTGTCATTAGGAGCAGGTTTCCATCCTCTCCAAGCCAGCCAGGCTGCCAGAGGTGAGGAGAGGCTCTGACAGAGGCAGGAGGGTTTGCTGGGGGCTCGGGGAGACAGAGCTGACCACGAGCTGCCCCTGCATCCTCTGACTTTGTCAACACCTTTGCAAGAAATTTCCTGGAGAGGAGGGAGAAAGGAGATTATACAGTGCTGACAAGCTCATGGGATGTTTTTGAGATGCCCTGCAAGCTGTCAGGCTCTGATGAGCCTCCTCCAGGGGCTGCATGGAGAGCAGGGACCCCATGGCACAGTCCCTGCTGGGCTGTGGGGACAAGACCATCAGGTCACACTGGACTGAGTCACCTGAACCTACCCATTCTCATCAATCATTCTGGCACAAGGAACAAGTAATCCTCAGGGAAAGCTGTTTTTGGAGGCTGCTGAATTGTTCTTGGCAATGCTTGGGAGAGCTTTGATTCACTAGAAAATCCCAAGCATTTTAATATCACCAGAATATTTGCTCACGGGATGATGAGTCCCGCCACAAAATGGGACCCGGCCTCTGTGTCCCCCCGTCACAGGGACACTTCCCCTCTGCCTTTGTCACGTCGATGAGGAAGGATGCTGAGACCAGCCAGGGTCGCCTCCTGCACAGGGTGACATGGCCATGGGGGCTGTGGACACAAGACCCACCTTGCCTGGCCAGGAGCTCCATCAGGAGCTGGACCAGCCCCGGGCCATCAGGGTGGGATGAGCCACCTTGCCCACCATGCTGTGGGTCTCCAGCCTGGCCAAGCACCAAAATACCCAAGTGCCATCAGACCAGGGGCTGATCCTCACCTTGTGCCCACACCTCTCTGCTGTGCCCTTTCCTGGTGCCAGGCAGGAGCAGCTCCAGCCACCTCCCAAAGTGTTGACTTTGGCCGTGGGCAGCCACATCTCTTCCCTGGAGCCACCTCACAGCCTGTTTTCCCTTGGCCCAGGGAAAAACGCCTAATTATTGCTTTTTTTTGCCTCTCCTTTCTTCTATTTTAAGATCACAGGCCTAAAATTAGATCTGCTCGCACAATGGGGCTCTGAGATTTAATCCCTTCCCCAAAAGCTGACAAAATAAGTTGACGTTTGAGTCATTTCTACAAACTCCTCAGCCGCCAAAAGGAGTAAATAAACAAACAGAAAGTGCACAGGGGCCAAACCACTCTGTCCAGAGGGATTTAAAAATAGCTGCACCTGCACCCAACAAGGAGCCTGAGCTCCTGGAGGGCTCCTCTCTCTCTGCTCTGCTGTGGGTACCACAGATGCTGCTCAGATGCTGCTGCAGCTTCTGGGGAGCACAGAGAAGAGCCAGCAGACACAAGACTGCCTGTGTGGGTGGTGGTTACCAGGAACATCGTGGCTTGAGCTGCCTCCCCCTAAAACGCTCACGGGGACAGAGCAGGCTGGGAGATGCTCAGGTTCCAAAAGCTGTGGGTGCAGAGAGCTTGCACGGAAAAACAGAGAGGGATCTATGGTGGGATCTGATCCTGCCGTGCCTGCAGCCCCTGGTGACCATTCACCACATCAACAGGAGCAGGATTAGCCCTGGCTGGAGTCCCAGCCTTGGTGTTAACACACCTGGAGCACGGGTGTCAGGCTGCTCCACACCTCGGTCTGCCAGGCGGGGCAACGGCACAGACCTCGCTCACAGCAGAACAATTAGTTAATATCGGCAAAGTGCCTTGCAGTTAATTAATTGCCATTAACTCATTAGCCAGATTTTGACCTCCTAAGCCCAGCTTTAAGCCCTGCCCTGCTAGGCAGGGGTCGGTGCCCTCAGCCAGCTCCGTGCATGCGGTGCCCAGCTGGCTGCCCCAGTGCCCAGGCAGCACCAGCAGTGCCCTCGGGGTGTCCCTGCACAGCTGCACGAGGCCATCCAGCCGTGCCACCCTGCTCACCCCCCACAGGGGTGGCTTTGGGGCCAACCCTGTGGGGATGTGGCCACCACACTGAGCCGTGCGTGCGGGAGCTGCACCAGGGGCCGCAGCAACGGGAGCAAATTCCCATCTGGCACTGGATTACCTGCCATATGCTTCCCACAGGAATGTGTCTGCCTGCAGCTTGGCATGAGGGGGGTGCTCACCTTCCTCTGCACCCCAGCCCTCCCTGCCCATCTTCGCTGTGCTGGTACCAAAAGCAGCAGGGTGAAAATTTGACAATTTTACATCCATGTCCCTTCCCCCTGTGCACAGACCCGTGGGTCTGTGGGACATATCCCCCTCCCCAGTAAGAGATGTCCCTTCCAGCATCACCTGAGGCTGCAGGAACGCTGCTGGGTGGATGCAACACCCAAGGGCTGCAGCTGCATCCCTTCCACGCCCCCTTCTCCACCCTCAGGACAACACTGGCGCAAAGCCCTGGGTGGGAGTTTGGAGCCAGAGCTGCTCCCCACAAGCCCTGTCCATCCTGCCAGGTGCTGTGGCACTTCCAGGGCTCAGACCCTGCAAGTCTCTCAGGGATGTTGCAGACAACAACAACCAGCACACGATGCTGGTCCCTGCTGGAAAATCACCTGCCACCGCTCTGCAGGAAACCCCAAGGATTTCACCCCAAAGAGATCCCTGCTGTGCCAGCAGCAAGTCCTACAAGCAGCAGAAACCCTTCTCTTCACAAAAGCACCAAGCTCACTGCCCTGCACAGCCACTCTTCCCAGCTGGCTTTCCACAGATAATCCCAGATGGGCCATAGAACAAAGCCCAGGCCTCACTACTCCCCACGAGCTCCCTGGGATGCCCACGATGGGCAAACCCCAGCCTTGGCCATCCCACACCAACTCCCAGGGATGGCCACAGAGGGCAGAGCCCAGCCCTAGCCACACCAAACCAGCTCCCAGGGATGCCCATGCTTGGCCATCCCACACCAGCTCCCAGGAATACCCACAATGGACAGAGTCCAGCCCTGACCACTCCAAGCCAGCTCCCAGAGATGCCCACGATGGACAGAGCCCAGCTCTGGTCACCCCATGCCAACTCCCCGAGATGGCCACAGTGGGCAGAGCCCAGCCTTGGCCATCCCACACCAGCTCCCAGAGATGCCCACGATGGACAGAGCCCACACCAGCTCCCAGGGATGCCAACAATGGACAGAGCCCAGCTCTGGCCACACCAACCCAGCTCCCAGGGATGCCCACGCTGAGCAGAGTCCATCCCTGGCCACCCCATGCCAGCTCTCCAGGCCGCCCGCTGCGGGCCGGCAGCAGCCCCGGCACGCGAGACCGCGGCCTCGGGAGCAGCCAACAACAACAAACTCGTGTGTGAGCCACAAAGGGAAAAACTCAGCGAGGAAACAATATTCAGCTCGACTCTTCCCGAGCCCGTATTGTAAATAACGCCGCGTATGGGTTTGTTTTATTTGTTTTAATTATGAAAACACAGCCCGGATTGTCCTGCTGGCTTGGGCAGGCTCTGTCCCCGAGCAGGGGAAGCCAGTGACACCCTGCAGAGCCACTGTGGCCGGCAAGCCTACAATAAACAACGGGCCCACCGTGCCTCAGCCCTGCCCTGCAGAGCTCTGAGCAGAACCTTAGCACCCTGCCAGGCTGAGCCCAGCCCGTGGCCCAGGGCCAGCCCAGGTGGCACGCACAGGCCAGCGGTGGCAGTGTCCTGTGACAGCCCCACAGCTGGGAGGGAGTGAAACGAGCCCCCAGAGACAGGAATATTGCACACTCCAATGGCTGTTTCCAAGGCAATGGTGTCTGAGTCCATCAGTCCTGCATGCTGGGGCTACAGGCCTCACCAAGATACTCATCCCTTCCTTGTTTGCCACAACCATCTCAACACCAGGCTGGCTCGCCCATGTCTCCATCACTGCTGCCATTGTCCTGACACACCATTCCCATTGCTCCACACTTGTGCTGGGCAATTGGGCTGAGCAGGAGGAACCTTCTGAAATGGTTTTCTTTGAGTCAGAACAAACCTTTCCTTCTCTCGCTTCCTCCTCCTGGTCCAGTCTGGGATGGAGGGTCCAGCCCTCACCTCCCACCACATCCACCTCAGTGCATGGCCAGGAGAAAGCCAAGCAGCCCGAAGGCGAGACAAGCTTCAGACACCACCAAGTTAAAAAAAACATCTTTTTCAGACTAAAGTTCAGTCCCCAAATGGTAAGAGAATCCAGGAAAAATGCGGCAGGCCCAGCTGGTGGCCAGCTTCCAGCACAAGCACCTCCCTTCGGAGGAATCCAGCAAGAAGTCTCGACTAATCCACCCAGGACACACCAACATTTCTTCCTCATATTATTGGGTAGGGTGTTGGTTTTTTTTTTCCTCTTTTTTTTCGTTTTTCCGTCTGCTCAGCAGATTTGGCATTTGCTGGGAAGGCACCACAGCCACAAGGATGGAGCTGGGGGGGATGGAGGGACCCTCTGGAATGCTGTGTGCTCCTGGCACCAGCACAGGGACTGCAGGTAGGAGTGGCTGGAAAAGAAGGGACAGTGCAAGAGCTGGGAACATGGCACATGTGCTCAGCACTCACACTGAACAAACACACAACATTATCCCCGTGCCTCAGTTTCCCTGCCCTCACAGACGTGCTGGGGGGCAACACAGGCACTATAGGGGAACGAGGCCATTGAGGTGGCACAGGCAGCACTGCCAACACCCACCAGGATGGGTCCCTTTCTCCAACCCCGGTGAGGACTCATGTCTCCCCCCAAGACCATGCCACCCCACTGCTGCCTCCACAACCTGCTTCAGCCCCTGCTCCCTTGCAATTCCCAAACTGCACCCCAAAGCCACATCACCCTCTCCCCAGCTCTGCCCCTGGTAAGGTCCCACATGTTTCCCAGGAGGATTTTTGCCCAGATCCACCACCCCACTGAGGACCAGGCACACTCCCACAGCTCCACACAGGTGCTGACTGGAGGCAGGACAGACACGGCCTTGCCATCCACACCAATTCCTTACTGCTGGGAAGGAGAGGAGCTGGGGGCTCACATTTAATCCCCAGGAACTCAATACCAGCCTGTCCCCAGCCCCTGACCAGGGAGGAGCTGCCACTTTCGGGTCAGCAGCAGGCGCTGCTCCCCCTCCCTGTGAGATGCCCCCTGAGGAATTTGCACCTCATTCCTTGACACCCGCTGTAATTATAGGTATCAAGTTGGCTTCTGTCTTTCACAAGAGCTGTGAGCTAACTTCCTGCTCCCCTTTCTCTGCGAGGGGTTTGTGACTCACTGGATTCCTCCCTGCACAAGCAGAGGGTGGTGGGCTCTGCCAAAGCCCCCCCAAAGGCTGGAGCAGAAATGGCACTGAAGCTGATGGCTGTGACATCCCAGGATGATCTTCAGAATTCCAGCCCTGGTTTCCTGCTGCCACCAAGAAGAGTCTACAGGCAGCAGTGACACTGAGACACGATAGGTGTTGTCTTTAAAGCCATGTGGTTCAAGAGCTCCCTGCACACAGGATGCTCCACGCTCGCCCACCAGCCAGCACAAGCTCCTCCAACAGCAAAATGCTGATGGGTGTCCCCAAAATCCTTCCCCAACAGCACATCCTGGTGCTGCAGCACCCCTGTGACTGTGCCACTGCCCACCAGGCTCTGCAGGGAGCAGGTACACCCCAATGCCAGCTTGGTTTTCCTCCCCAGCACTACTGCCCCATCCACCCATCCCTTCCTGATGGAGCTCCCTTTGCAGGGTTGTGGGTTTGAGTGGTGTTGTTGTTGTATTTTGAAACATAAACTCATTAATTTCAGCCTAATGAGGACTTTACTGGCCGGGGATTACCATTATTCAGCTCAAGGAGATACAAATAAACATTCACAAGCTCTACAGTCTGTGAAAGGATCCCAATCCTACTGATGGCCCCCACCCCAGCACCCACCTCCCCACCCCCTCCTGGCCACAGGTCATTCCACTGCCATCCACCTTTTCCCTCCCATTCCCAGATTTCCCTGTCCCAGTCCACAGGCTGGGAACCCCACAGGGCTCGGGGAAGGGACCCTGGGCTCACAGCAGCCACACCACACCGCTCTGTTTGCTTTAATTTTTAATCAAGTCACAAGACGGGGTGGACGCTGCTGGAAATAAATCATCAACCACAACAGCAATAAAAGCACCCTGGCGGCCTCAGATCAGACATGGCAAGCACAGGACCAGTGGCCAAGCCACCGCTGTCCCATCACTGACAGGGTGACAGAGCAGCTCCTGTGCCAAGCCTGGACACTGCAGTTGTCACTGAAGAAATGGTGACAGGGTTGGACCAGGAAAGGAAAGGCAGAGGCTGCTACAGCCAGTCAGGCCAGCTGCACAGCCTCATATCACTGGGAAAAAGGGATCTAGGATTGCAGCAGTCCCTGGGATACCTGCCCTGGGGACACACATCCCTCCTGGCTCGGGGCTGCAGCTCCCCTTTCCAGCCTCTTCCAACCCCAGGGCCAAGGGGAAAAGGAGAAAGAAAATCTGTGCAAGCCTCTCCCACGCAGGGTGCCAGCAGAGCTCCAGTGCAGGGATTGAGCAACGTGGGGATGAGCCAGCAGCATCACACCACTGCCCTCACCCTGCACCACAGCAGCCAGCTCCCAGGAGCTCCTCCAAGCCCACCCAAATGGATCCCGGGAAATAAAATTTCTCTCTGCTCCTGCCCAGAGGATTCCTCCGCACCAGGCAGGAGCACCAGGCTGCTGCCTCCACACCAGGGTCCCTGCAGCCCCCGCCCAGCTCGCAGCAGAGGGATGTTCTCCCTTTCTTCTCTGTGAGGATTAGACACACTTCTTTTCTCTCACTGCTTTTCAAAAGAGAGCCTTTTTATCACCGCTGATCCCTGGGGGAAATCTTTCTCTCTCTCTCTATTTCTCTCTCTCATGCTTTTATAGCTGGGACAGTGGGAAAGGAAGTTTTCCTTCATCTCAATCTCTGTGCTGACAGGCACAGCACAGCCCCCCGGGACCCTGGGTGCCCCCAGCACTGCCCCAACCCTGGCAGCTCCAGAGAACGCCCAGCAAAAACCCTCTCTGAGCCATTTCGAAACCCACACTTGCGAAATCCTCATAAAAACCCCGGGCAGAACCCGCCAGCAAACCCAGCTCAAGGCAGCTACAGGTGCTCTGCCCTCGCCTACCTGCTCCCTGATCTCTGGAGGCTCCCATTACATTTTCCAGCTTTTCTTAAATGGATTATTTTTTCCCCCCTCCTCCCTCTTCCTGAGTGCTGCGGAACAGATCGAGCCAAGGAGAGGAAAGCAAAGCTGGGAGCTGGCAGGGGTTTGGACACGCACGGCCCAAGTGTGCGTGGGATCACGGCTCAACAGCCAAACAAGCAAAGCCAGCCATCCCTGAAGTGCTGTCAAAAGCTCTAAGTACCCAAAAAGTGAACTCCTGTTTTTTTCCTACCCTCTGAGCTCTCATCATTACCAAAATCAAGGCCCAGGCTGGTCACAGACCCGGCGTTTTTTTAGTTATCGACCATGTTGCAATGTTTTCTCTTTTATTTTTAGGAGGCCCTCTAAAACTATAGAGGAAATTATCCAAAAGAAGTTTGTTCAAACGGCCTGTCAGTTTGAGGAAGTGAAATTAAACCAGAAAAAAAAAGAAACCCCAGCCCTGAATCCTAATAAATCACACATACACACACACACAAAATTGGAGAACTCCGGGCATGCCTCCAAAGCCAAGTAAATGGATGATAAACAAAACAAACCTAGTTCTGCCCGGTAATAAAGGCTTCCACAGTGGGAATTTCTCACCTGGGAATCACTTCCACTGAGGAGGGCACAGCTGGTGGCACATGGGGAGCTCCCCCAGTCCCCCACTGAGCTGTGCCTGCAGGGACAGCCAGCAACGCCATCCCACACTGAGCTGCTCTCCATGGACAAAAATCCTACACTGCATGAATTTCCCTCCATAAATCCCTTTGGGAAGTATGCCCTGGCCCTGTCCCCACTGAGAATGGGTCGATCACCCCATGACACAGAGAGGTGGCTGCTTGGTTGTGCTGCTGTCACCAGCTGGGCTGGGACTGGGGACCTGATCAGGGCTCAGAGACCCACCCAGAGCAAACAAGACTCACAACTTGGAGGGGAAAAAAAAAGCTGCAAAACAAAAGCAAGGGAAAGGGCAAAAATGGAAGAAGGATGAAGATGCTGAAATAAATCCCACCAGGCACTCAGGTGTCTAAAGCAGGAGGCAAAATCAGAGTGTGGGACAGCAAAAATGGCAGTGCCAAAGCCCCTTCCAACCTCCAGATGCAGCTTTCCATAGGTGAGGATGCTGCAGAGTGATGCCCATCCCTCCCCACCCACAGGGTTCATCCTTTCAGGCCACACAGCAGCAGGGAGAGCAGGGCAGGGACACTGGCTGTGTCCTGAGGAGCACAGTCCAGTGACCCCAGAGCAGCCCCTACATACCCAAGCAGCATTTTGGGGAGACCACAGCTGGGCCAAGAGCTGAGGCTATGACAGCAAAACCAGTGAAGGGCTGGGGACATGCAATGGTGACGCCAGGACCAGCTGGCACGGTCCCCATGACCACCTTGGCATGGCCACCAAGCTGCAGGGAGCTGACCCCAGCTGGGCACCCCATCCTCTCCTCCATTCTCTCTTTACCTTCCAGCAGAGGTTGCCACGAAACAGTTAAAGCTTTCTAAGCTGGGCTCTCCAGAGGACTCCAGTTAAAAGTCCACCAGGAATTTTCCCATGGTGGACTTTACCCCGGCGCGCGGCCGCGATAACGCACCCGGAGGTGCCAGCCTGAGAGGGACCAGCCACCAGCCCTGGCACAGCAGGGTAAGGTGGCACCGAGGTGGGTGACCCCTGAAAAACCTGCACAGGACAGAAATCTGCAAAGCAGCCCCGAGAACAGCATTTTGGGGTTTGGCAGCGTGAGGCTGCACGGAGTGTTCCGGGAGCAGCGCTGCGCTGTCCCACCTCATGTGGGAATGATGTGCCTGTCCCCAAGGAGCCCATTCCAGCATGTCCAGCCCAGAACAGGCTCAAATTCCCATCTAGGAGAATCCAGAGATTTCTCTCCCTGTTCCTGAGGGCGAGGCAGAGACAAGTGGCACTGCTGTCCCTGCTGGGAGCAGCCACCTGGCTCTCCTCCCCAAGGTTGTCTGCAAATCCTCTCTCACCAGCACGACACACACCATTTTTTAAAAGCTGGGTGATGTAACCAACCCGTATTTATAATGCTGAAAACATCCCAAAGCTCCATCTCTTCCAGCTCCCAAGCACACAGTGTTCTCTTAATAAAATAATTGCAATGATGAATAGCTCCTTATAATGTTCTTCTTCTGCAGCTACTGACAGGGCCAAGAGCTGGGATGGAAAGTCCTTCTCCTCAATGAACCCTCAAGGTACATTGAGGATCTTACCTCCTCAAAGCAGAAAGGGTTGAAAAACTGGGGGAATGCTGTTCCAAGTAATCCCACCAGGCAGAGAACACTTAAATCCCTCTCCTCCAGCTCAGCCCCATCATTGTCTTAATAATAAAGTCAGCAAATCACTGCAGGTCAATCCCAGTCCCTGGTTAAGCTGACGCAATCTTGAAGCCACTTGATGAAATCAATGCTGAGCTCCAGATCCTGCCACAGGGTCCACAAAAATCCACCCTGACAAAAGCTCCTGTGCCCAAACATCCATGAGACCCCCCAAAACCAGTGCCAGGAGCTCGTTTCCTGCTCTTTGGAAATCAGGCTGTGGATTTAATCCCTCGCTGCAAGTCCTCATGTGCCTGTGATTTACACACTGACAATTACAGGGCAACTCAATGCACTGGAGTTGGCTTTTTTTTTTTGCCTTTTTTTTTTTTTGGTAGAGTCACTTCTACCTTATTCATTTGTAAAGGTGCTTTGAATCAGGAGTGCACTGGCTCTGCCTTCCCTTCCCACGCAAAGCTGGCTTTTACTCCCAGCCAGGGCCAGGCTCTCTGGGTGTTTTCCCAGAGCCTGTGCTCTCAAAGACTTAAAATTGAGCAGCCAAGGAAGAGCAACCTTTGGAAGTGGTGGTAGAGAGGGACCTGGGACCTCATCCCAGCCTGGACTGCAGCTTGAGGGACTTCCCAGAGCCTGGGAGAACTGGCAGGACCGGCTGCTCCCACCCTGCAGGCACATCCCTACACCCAGCTCCAGGCTCAGCCCTTCCTACCCAGCACTCTTCCACCCCAATGTGTCCTGTCCTCCCTACAAAGGGCTGCTCTGGGCTCCCCAGATTCTGGGCAGGTCTGGAGCATCTCTCTGCTCTCAGGGATGAGCCAGGATGAGCTTCACCCTCCACTGCTTCCCAGGCTGTATCCTAAGGTTTGCCTGCTTGGGAAAGCCCTGAGAAGAGCTTTGGGGCTCCCTCAACACCATTCCTGGGGTGCTGCTGAGCTCCACCAAGCTGTGCCCCCAGGGCGTGATGCTGCACCTTCCTGCACCTTCGAGCATCCGAAGGCAAATGCAACTGCTCCAAGAAAGAGTCCTGAAGGATTCCTGGAGCAGCCCCACATCCCCTGCCCTGCCCCAGGGTTTTGGGAAGGCGCCGGGCGAGGAGGAGCGTGCGTGGGTGAAGGCTCCAGATGGGCACCTTGCTGTTTGTTACCTGCCACCCAGGGCCTGCTGCAAGAAATCCCTGCCCTGCAACATTTCCTGCACACACCTAGAGGCCGTGAAACCTCGCCAGACGTGGTTTTCCTTGCCTGCCCAGCCTCAGCTCCCATGGCTCAACACCGGGACAACCGGAGGAGCGCCGGGGTGCCCGCAGGGAGCGGCACCCAGCAGCCCTCAGCCATCCCAAGCAGAAAAACGTGGTGGGAAAAGCCCAGCAAAGCCTGATGGCCTCTGATTTCCACAGAACAAACCTGCCCCAGAGGTGAGGCACAAAGAGGGAGCAACCTGCCAGAAGGGAATTGCTGGTTTTTCCCCCTCGGAGAGGAGGGTGACACTCCAAGGTAAAGCACCAGGGCACGGCAGCACCGCTACCAAAACACAGCTCCAAACACTGCCAAAAACCCCTTAGCCAATGAAATCTGTGTCTCCCAGCCTTATCAGTAGCAGAGGAATGTGCTGGCAGGGTGTAATGCGGGGTGCCAGCATCAGCCACCCCAAATTGCCCTCTGGGGGTCCTGCTCCCAGCAAGTCCCAGCTCTAAACCACTGTTTAAAGTCTCCCCCATTTGCACACAACAGGTACCCGCTGGCCTGGGGCCAGGCTATCTCCAGCTGGGATCAGCTAAGCCTTCCTAAGTGCTTAAATAGGGGCCTGTAGGTAATTGTCCCAGGAGCCTTAACTCTTCCTGGAGCCCCTCTGATGTCGGGGCCCTGATGAGGAGCACAGTGTAGAAAACCAGCCAGGATGGCAGTGGAGAGGATGTGGATTTAGGGCAGCACAGGTCACTGCATCCTGCCCTTTGAGCCCTATTCCCAGCTGTGGCACTTCCTGGGATCTACCTGGGCATCCTATAAATAAATCCCACGGCAGGGGCTGGGGAGAGCAGCCTGTAAAGCACAAGGCATTAACACCCAGGCTGGCACGGCTGGCTCACAGCGTGCCCAAGCAGCCAACCACAATTTGCTTAGGGGTGCAGAAAGTTTTGGTATGCCCCGGCAGGAAGGGAGCCTGGGTGGCCTCTGTAGGTACAGGAAACCCCTTTCGATCACACACATCACTCTGCTTCCTCTGGATTTCTTTAACCTTTCACTTTTGGCCTGATTTATGCTTTCACACTGATTTTTGCACGCGTGCATTTCCCTCCTCGCCGCTCCGGTGCTGCGGAACCACACCAGCAAAAAAGCTGGCAGGGCTTTGGCATCCAGCTGCCCAGAGCCAGAATAATCCCTGCAGGGAAACCTCCTGCTCTGCCTCACTCCAGAGGAGCTGGGGTTTTGCAGGAGGAGGGGAAAATGCCGCGTCCTGCGCTGTTGTGCTCCGGGGCTGAGCAGCCAACATGCAGCTCCAGCCCACCCATGGGATCCACGCTGGGCTGCGTGTGATGGGCAGGCACTGGAGCAGCTAATCTGGGACCCCAGGGACACATCTCAGCAAAGCAGAGATGGAGATGCTGCTGCAGAGGTGCTGGGTGGTGAGCTCCAGGCTCCAGCACAGCCCAGGGCTGATTTTTCCTTGCAGACAAGGAAAAGAATCCATGAGCAGCTCAGTGCTGAGCCCTCCAGAGCATGCAGGCGTTATGCAGCAAGGAGCACCCAGTCCACAAAGGGCATCCCTGGCACCACAAGCACATGGAGCAGTGCCCAGCAATGCCATCAGAGGCAGGAGGACATGAGGACAGCGGGGACACAGCCTTAATGTCACCTAAAGGGCCTCTTGGGTGGGAAGAGGAGCTGCTTGTTCCCAGTCTCCACGGGGATTCTGGCACAAAATGAGCAAAACATTGGATTGTGTTGGAAGCATCAGCTTCCTGGGATGGGGAAGCTGAGGCCAACAACTCCAAGGCACTGTCAGAGCAGGGACAGCAGCACAGAGCTCAGGGGAGAGGCAAGAATTGAAGCTGAAGTAAATTCTCCAGGCCCAAACCGGGAGCGTTTTAATCCACCCAGCTGGATAAATAAAGAGTGTGGGAGCAGGTGGCCCTGGTGTCACCAGCCATCACCAGGGAGAAGGGATGACAGAGCCAGTGCACCAACCTGGTGTTCCATCCCTCCTGTGGTGTCCTAAACCCCCCACAACAGCCTGCTCAACCCCACCCTCAAAGGGAAAAGGAGAAAACTCCAAAGTGAGAGCAAACCAGGAAAGCATCTCTTCATTCCATCTGCATGGGACATTGGAAGCCACCCTGAGAGCCACCAGCTCACAGGGCTCCCTCAGCCTGGCACGGCCACCAAAAAGGAAATGAAGTTGCAAAGGTTATCGCTTTGGTGTTTGACTGAGCATAAAAATCCCGCTCTGAAAACAAAAACAAGGAAGAGGGAGACAGGGAGAGTGGCGAGGGAGGAGAGGAGCAGCCCCAAAAAACAGGAGAGGGGGTGCAGGGGCTCACCCCACACCAACACACATCTCCATGGCAGGAGAGTTTCCCAGGAAAATAAATGCAAAGTCTGTTATAAAAGTTTATCAGCGAGGAAGAGCGAGCGCGCCTGACTACAGGATAGAGATGTCATTATTTTCATGCATCTGCCTTACCCAATTTTATTTAGTTGCTTTCTGCACCATTTCATGCTCATTCTGCTGCTGAGCTAGACAATTGCTTTATAACTCTAGGGTGCAATTTCACTGTCTGTGAGCCACACGCACGCACGCGGGGGCTGCGCCGGGATGGAGCGGGGAGCTGCACCTCCCTCCCTTCTCCCCACACCCCAAGGTTTGGGAGCTCGCCTGGAGAGGAGTTTTCTTCATACATTTGAGGAAAAAAAAAAAATTAAATTAAAATGCTAAGCCACTGTCTTTAATATATTCCAGGAGTGTGTGGGGGGAGCAGCCCCAGTAAGCAGCGGCTCCCCATTAAGGCTGAGCAGGATGAACTGGAGGGCAATCTGCTCTCTCACGCTACGTGAATGTAGAGAGACAGAGCCTGGCAGGCTGCAGGGCAGGAACACTGTGAATCACACTGGATTTTTATGATCAATTGAAAGTCACACTTGAACAAGTGCAGGTCAGCAGGGAGGGTTGGTCACGCAGGTGCAGAGCTCCGAGACAGCGGCTTTCAACTCGCTCGAGTCACCTGGTCCCTCACAGGCCTTTGTACCCTCCTTGGTACCCCTATTTCCTGCTCCCCCACTACACATCCCCCGCCCCAGGGCTGCTGTGGGGTGTGAGGGGTCTCCAGAAGCAGTCCCAGCACTGATGGGATGCAGTGTGGGATCATGGATTTCCCCACCACAGTGCGCTCGAGCATCCCCAGCATGACCCAGCGCCTGCTCCACACTGTCAGAGACCACTGCTCCTCCACACCAGGCAGAGCCACGACTCCCCAGGCCTGATAAAATCACTCATCTCCCACAAATAGGGCAGAAAAAGAAGGGGTGGGGGCAGAAAGAGAGCCCAGTTTAGTCTGGTAAGGATGACCAGTGCAGAAAAGGCATTTCTCATTCTTTGATCTCCCTTCTCCAAGAGCCCCCACCTGCACACAGGTCTTTGGGAGCAGGGCAGGGAAGCTGCAGCACTAGCAAAGCACTCTCACCCATCCTTCACATCCCCAGGAGCAGCCAAACAGCTCCCCCAAGCTCCCTGCGATGCCCCTGGCTCTGCTCCTGCCTCTCTGATCCAATTCTTCTCTGCCACCACTCACCCGCTCAGCTCCTCCATCCCCTCCCATCCCAGCCCGTGCCACCTCCATGTCTCAGGGTGGATTTTGGCTGGAAGCTCATCCCCTCCTGCACTTCTCCTTCCTCTCTTGCCTCACCACTGCCATTGCCTCACGTAGGAGACACGCTGCCCACAACAAAATCGTCTCGCAGCAGCCCACAGAGTTCACAGCAAAGGGAAAAAAAAAAAAAAAAAGAAAGAAAAAAAACAACTCTCCTCCAGCACTCACTTGTCAGCCAGAAATGGAAAAACAATAATCAAATGTTTCTAATGTTTCTGCCTTCCTGCCCAGCTGAAATGAGACGGGGCATCCCTCCCTAATCCACTCCTGGCAGCACAAAGGATCTGCTCCAGGAGCTGAGGGGGCTGTAAATATCAGGAGGCTCCCTCAGCTCCCCCTCCCTGGATTTTTTTCCCTTTTTTTCCCCAAGTCTGTAAAGCTGAAGAAAGCCAAAACTCCACAAAAGAGGAGCCCATGAAAAGTAACAACCAGCTGGGAGTCCCATTACCATTTTATTGGTCCCCAATACCACTATTGCTCCTTTTATCTCTTGGCTCTGCAGCCATCCTGCAGCTGATGGGATCCAGGGAGAGGCTCAGACAAGACCCAAACCCAAATACACCACCAACCTCCAACCACGGCCCACCCATAAAAACAAGTTATTTGACCAAAAAAATCAAATCCCCCAGGGTTTGGAAGAAGGAGCAATGACCACAGTGTGATGGATTATCTCCTGCTAGAGCAGAAGGGGATGCCAGCCCTCATCCTGCTGCTTAATTACCCAAATATTTAGGGTGTTTCTTCCTTGCCCTGTGCTTTGGGAGCACCTGGCTCGCCCACAAACCCCACCTGGGAGCTTTTCTTTGCTCCTGGGCCAAAAAAGCAGCTTTGAGGGGGGATGTTTTGGAGGTTTTGGACCCTGCAGAGCCCAGCAGAGCTCCGTGGAGCTGCCACCCCAGACGGATCATCCCAGCCGAGCTTTCACAACCACCCCACGCCCTCGCTCCGGGCCCCGTTCCCAGCTCAGACGCTCCTGCGTGCCTCAGTTTCCCACCCTGTATCTGTCTCATCTGGGCAGACCAGGAGTTTTGAAGGCAAGATCCATCCCCTCCTGATGTGCAGAGGCAGGAGCTGGCACGGGCACAGCTGTGACCAGAATTACAGCCCCAAGGTGCAACCTTGGAACTTTTATTGTGGATCACAGTAAGAGAAAAGGGAAAGAGAGGGGGGGAAAAAAAAAGCCCAAGCATTTCGTGCTTATGAATGGTCTGTTTGAACAGGATTATTTTTTAACTCCACATTAAACAAAATTTCAAAGGAGAGGAGCTGCATTTGGGCTTAATTTGAGCCCTTTCTTCCCTTTCCCACAAGGGAATTGTTCCCTGTTTATCTCAGAAAACACCCTCCATTTTGAAAAGCTCCCTCCCCTCTAAATAAAAACTCAGGTTGTTTCCTTGACTTTGCTTTTTCTAAGCCAAACCTTGTCAGAAAAGGCAAGTTCTCACAGCCAGTTTCCATCTCAACAATAGAGCATTTTCCCAGGCTAAATTGCTTCTGTCTGAAAATCTTCTGGCAGTTTGAGCTGGCTGGCATGTGTGGGGATCCTTCTGTAGGGTTTTTTAAATCCTTATTTGCAATATTATTTCATCTGCTTCGCGCTGCCTTGATGTTCGAGCAGCCTTTGGAGAGGCACAACTGCTCCTCCCTCCTCCTCCTCTGTCCTCCCTCCAGGCACACGCTTCCCTTTGAGGAGGAGGAGAGGGGAGAAATAAAATAAAAGACAAGCAAAGAGGAAAATGTCAGAAAGCTGCTTTTTGTGTGCGTGTCAAACGTTCAAAGTTATTCCGGAGTCTAGTCTTTAAATGTAATAAAATACAGCAACTCCTGACAAAATCAATTAAAATAAAACCACCCAGGCTGCCTCCTCTATTGCTTTGTAGCTCGACTGACTTGGAGAGCCCACCTGGGCCTTTTAGGAAGCAATTAGGGAAGTGCTGGGATGGATCCCATGCCGACGGAGCATCCCTCCAGTGCTGAGCATCCCTGACACTTCTGAGCATCCCTGACATTTCTGAGCATCCCTCCACGCTTCTGAGCATCCCTGACACTTCTGAGCATCCCTCCACACTTCTGAGCATCCCTCCACACTTCTGAGCATCCCTCCTGAGTGCCCAGACCCTTCCACATCCCCCAGCACCCCTCTGAAATGCCCAGACCCCTCCACACCACAGGTCAGGGCAAGGAGAGCCCCAGGTCCTTCCCTCGCCACGGGAGGTGACAACGGCTCTGGCACGAGGATCAGAGCCAGAGAAGGATTAATTAGAGCCCAATTAGGTTGCCCAGCTCGAAGGGAAGGTCCCTGCAGCACTTGGCTAGCAGGGGTTTGAGGGATCCCAGCTTCTGGCTCAGTGGAGGAGCCCAGCTGGGACACAGGGACCCCTCAGTGTCCCCACAGCAGCACCACACCCATGGTAAGCCCCTTGCCAAGGGCCACCAGCTCTTGCTGTCTCACTGTTGGGATATTTATAGCAGGAATGATTTGGGGATTTCAGGCAGCTGGGAGCCTTGGGGAATACTCTGAGCACACACAATCCCCGGGAAAAGGCACCAGGATGCTCACAGGAACACAGAGCCCGTGGACAAGGCAGGACCAAAGCACACCCCAAAGCCCTGCAGCACCCACAGCTCTTCTGTTCGTTTCTTTCCTTAACCATCCTGCAAAAAACCCTAAAAAATCCAAAATCCAGCCCGGTGGCAGGGCTCTGGCATATGGCAACCCGCCCCTGCTCCCAGAAAACAATACTCAATAAAAATGTTTTTAACCCATTTCTTAATAAATATTTATTTTCGCCTTCAAGATGTGGGTGGGACAAAGCCAGGGTGTATTTTCCAGTGAAATGTTTTGATTCCCCCCCTTGTTGGTTTTTTTTTTCCCCCTCAACAGGAGCAAAACGCCAATAATAATATTTGCAATGAATAACTCAAATTCTGTGGCTTTCTCCCCCGCTCTCTTTTAAATAAATAAAATACCCTAAATTTGAGAAACACAAACGTTCCCTCCAACACAGCAGGACGACATGAAATAAACTCAGGGACGCTCGGAGGATTTATTTCACTGTCACAGCCCAGATTCTGGAAAAGGCAAAAACTGCTTCCCAGCTTGTTTTGCACATGTCAAAGAGGAGAGGTCAAGCCCTCCACGAGGCTCCAGCAAGAGAGACCAGGACACAACCAGACTTCACCTCCTGCTCCTACCAGGCCCCACGGAGCCAACAGATGTGGGGCAGAGCATTCCTCCTTCCTCACTACATCTCTCAGTTCTCCTCCCTGCACGTTGTCACATCAGCTGTCAACTTCTGAGGGTATAAAGAGAGGACTGAGCACCGTGGTGAGGTCTCAGCCCAGACAGAAGTTCCCGTGCAGCATCCAGGCTGATCCCAGCCACACACCCGGGGGGATGCAGGATGGAGGTGCCTGATGGATGCTCCCACTCCCGCACGCAGCAGCCCCTGGGCTGTCCCAGCTGGACACGGGGGGTTGTTTTGCTGTTTTCCTCGGAGCACGGCACGGACAGTCCTCACCCCACATCCTGAGCAGCTGCAGCTGGCCCTGGCACGGCTGCAGGGCTGGGAAGAGGGACAGGCAGAGGTTAGGAGCCGCTGGAGTGACCTCCGGAGGGAAGCGCCAGCCTCCGACACCCGTTAACTGTTTCTTCCCCCACAAAGCTGAGCCTTGAGGGAGAGCTCCCCGAGCCCTTTTTTCCTCCCCAGAGATACCCTGGGAATGGGCAAAGGGAAAATAAAGCACTAAGAGGATTGTAAAAGTCAGAGAAAACAAGCAGCCACCTGAAGAACCGAGTCCTCGGTTTGCACATCGGTGCCCCGTGAAAGCCTGACCTCAGCCCATGCACCCCACCAGAGGTCATCCCCACAGCCTCAAAAGCACTTGCACCACAGATTTTTCTCCATTTTCCTCCTCCTGGAGACCCCACACAACACAGAGCAACAAAAGCTGGATGGCCCTGAGCAAGCTAAGCCTAGTAAAGGCAGGACTGTAACTCCAGATGGCTCTAAGGCAGCATCTGCTGGAGCCCAAGGTGCTCTAAGCCTCACCAGAGCTGTGGAGATACCTGTGCCCACAGCCCCCGTGCCAGGCTGCAGGTTGTCCTGGCAGTGGGATGGCAGACAGGTGACAGCAGCCAGCCTGGGAGATGCCCAGGGACGTGCTGTCCTCACAGAGAGCCTCTGGCTGGCATCTGCCAGCAGCTCTTCAGAGAAGCAGGAAAATGAGATATTACTATTAAAAGTGCCCAGTGCTGGCCACACTTCCAGCCATGACATCAGCAGGGTTATCTGAGTCTAACCACAGGCAGGACTTGGCCAGGAACCACCAGGTTGGCCTTGTGGGGCCAAACTGAGCTGAGATTTTGATGGGGACGCAGTAATGGAGTCGGATTTTGGCCGTGTTGCTGCTGCTCCCCTGCAGCAGCAGGCCTGCGTTGGTGTGCACAGAAACAAACCCCACAAGCTGGGGTTTGATTTTTCCAACACCAGCTCCCAAAAGCGACATGAGACAGGGTTGGTGAAACACCCCAGGACCCTGCAAAGTTGGGATCTGGTGGGTTTTGGACCATCCTACCTCTAAAGAGGCCCCATGGCTCATCCAGCCCTGCTCTGGTTTCACTGGGAAGGTCTCAGTTCACACTCCCCTCAATCCTAAAAACCGCTCACGAGCTTTTAGACACAACCCTCCTGCACTGCCCAGAGCAGGACCAAGATCTCCCCCTCCAAAACCTGCAGCAACCACTGCCCTTGCAGCCAAAGGGACTTTTCCCAATAACCAGTGACCAAAGACCAGCGCATTAAGTTTGGGAGTCTCTCCTGCAGCAGCACAATCCCAGACCACACACCCCAAACAGCTCCCACAGACAGATGGATTTTCTCCTGAGACAAGGATAAGAAGTTTTAACCTCCCCCAGTATGGCTGTCCTGGGGGGCTGCCCTTTTTTCCCTGGGGATGCTGCTGGTGTGCTGCACAGTGTGTGGCACAGCCCCACCACGCACACATTTCTAAATGAGCAGATAAATCAGTTGTTTTCCACTTGCACCAGCATGAAAACCCTTCCCCGAGCCAGGAGTCACACAGACTCCCCCCACCCCAAACCCCCTCAAACCAGCCTGACTAATAGCACAACGTATTTTTTAGCATTTCCAGCATAACAGGAGAGTTCAGGACTGACAGAAAACACAGTTAACATACTCAGAGGCCTGAGCCTGCCCGGATCGACAGAGATTTGGGTTGTCTTCCAGAAGAGCATCCAAGGAAATGAGAATCCCCTAAACAGCCACCCCTAAGGTTAAACCACTCCAGCGAGGCAAGAGAGGCACCTTCAGCTGGGATGAGCCCCAACAGCTGCACTGGACCCAACCAAAAGGACCTGGTTTGATTTGGAACCAGGGACACACTGCAGGTGAGATGCTTTTGGCCCCAGCAGCATCTCCCACCTCCCAGCCCAGCCAAACTGGGATTTTTGGGAGCACGGAGATGCCACCTACAGCACTGCTAGCCCACAGGGCCAGGGTCTCCCTGCCAAAGCCCCCAGACCACCACAGCTCTGAAAACCCTCTCAGCGGGCTGGGCTTGCGGGAGACCTTGTGATGGTTGGTTGTATTTATTCTGCTCTTTGAAAGGAATAACTGAAATTGCAATTTGTGAACAAAACAAGCAAAAATAAAAAACGCATTAAAAAAAAAAAGAAGAGGAAGAAAGAATCAAAACACACCACCGGCTGGCTGGAGAGGCTGAGCACAGATTTAAAGCCCAGAGAAGCCAGAAGGGACGGTCTCGCTGGCCATGGCTCGCTCGGCCGGAGGCCGGGAGCCACCGGGCAGAGCGGGGACAGGGATGGCAGCATTCGCCCCTCTTCCCCCTCGCCCGGACTCGGCGCCAGGCGACTTCGCTCAAACTTTTCTTGCCCCCACCCCGAGCACTGAGCTCTGCAATATCACTTCTCCTGGAAGCGAGACGCAGGAGGCATTCGCCCTTACAAGCCAGGACTTGACTCAATCACCGAAACGATGGCAAACTCCGGCTGGAAATAGGTTTTAAAACGCAGCTAAAAGGAGGAAGGAGGGGGGTGGAATAAGAACAAAAAGGCAGGAGGGTCCCAAGAGCGGCGGGTCTGGGAGCCGGCGATGCGGGGTCTGCCTCCCCCCGCCCGGCTGCGCGCCCCGGATGCCGCGGGGAGAGGAAAAAAAAAAAAAACCAGGAGAAAAGTCAAAAATTAAAGCAAAATCATAAACCGAGGGGGAAGGCGAGAGGGGGAAGCACAGGCTGCGCGCTGCCGAGCCCCGAGCAGAGCCGGCCCCGGGCGGGGAGGGGGCTGTGCCCGCGGCCGCTGCCCCGTTCGAAAGCGCCGCTGCCCGACCGGCCCGGCCCGGCCCGGCTGGGCTCGGCTCTCCGCCCGGGGCCCGCCATCCCCGGGGCTGCGCCACGACAAAAACAACAGCGAACCAAAACAAAAATACCAA